>JAASAY010000102.1:0-34728 GCA_014822085.1 Fusarium stilboides
GGTGAAGGGCAAGGGGGAAGGGGAAGAAAGAGAGATGATGGTATTTGTGAGCTCTTTCCACGTCTGACGAGGGAGGGAGAGAGAGGTTAGGTTAGGTTAGGTTGACTGAGGTGAGGTGAGGGAACTGGAAGGGGAGGATGGAGCGGAGCCCAGGCGTAAAAAGCGAGGAACGTCAAGTCAGCAGAGTAGGTACCTCTAAAACCGTACCTGCTCGAGGTCAGACCAAGGTCAACCTAGGTGTGTGAGGCAGGTACAGCTATTTAGTGCCTACTATGGAACCTAGCCTACCGTAACCTGCCTGGGGGCAGAGTTAAAAGAGGGCCCCAGCCCGCTGCTAATGCCCCGTAAGATCTCAACTTTTGAATCGACCCAATTCCACGATACAGCGAAGCATAAAAACCCCGACATGGAACAGAACTAGTAGCCAGACGGGAGAAGCATCAACCGAAGTGCATGGAACGCACAGGCAATGACTATGGTATATGTTCTTGAGAGCAAGAACATCCCGGAATGGTGGTCACTCAGACATAGTCAAGGGCTTTGATAAGAACAGCCACAGTGAACCACTATGACCATGACCATGACCATGACTATTATCCCTGTATGCCCTGGACCTGAGAGAAGTTTCAATTGCGCAGATCATTGAACTCTACCAAGTCTCAGATTATTATTATTGCACGGCCTCTGTCCTAGGTAATTGAGCTACAGTACTGGCCACCTCTCTTGTAATAACGGCCCATCCCAGAGTACCAATGACGAGATGTTGAATCAACAGCGTCAACAGGACCACAGCGTAGTCAGCCCTCCGCCGCTTGTTTCGACGGCCTTCGACTTAGGGCATGGATGTTTTCTGGGCGGTGGGGACCATCAGCCCAGGCTAGGAGGAGCCTCCTGCAGCCTACGGTATCATCGTGGGCTCTCTAACAGGCATAGACAACCTCTTCCCGCGGTACGCCATGCACAACCGGCTACGGTCCAAAGACTCTAGTGTCCAGCTCAAGGACTTCGGCAAAGCATAGCAAAGCCTCCGGGACGTCCTCACAGCGGAACTCAGTCAACGCCTAAAGTATGAATACCCAACTCATCGCCAAGTCTGCAGGCTAGGAACAAGTACCGCTGTCTTGGACACTAACACCAAGAGAACTTGGATACAGGGCCACATAGCTGCATGAGGATGGGGTCGCCTCCGCCAACAGTCATCCACACAAGCAGCCTGTTGTTGGGAGGACAGTAGCTGAAGCGCACGGTTTTTGCATCATGGTATCCAAAGCAAAGACTTGATCACACCAAGACGTTCAGCAGATGCTAAGAGAAAATTACCTACAGCACATCTCCTGTCAGCTGTATCTCGCTTCACTGCGGACTGGCTAACGTTAGGCCAAGCTTCGATCACACGGCGTCCCCACACACGACAAGGTCCTCGTCTGGCGTCTGTGTGACTTGTCCCAAGGGCGAGCGAGGGACCTGATTCGAGGGCAGACCCATGCAAGCCGGCCTCTGTCCAAGAGCCCGGCACCGGCTCAGCCACTAGCGACTCGTCATTGAATATACAGCAGTACCTAGGTATATCAGTTTGTCAGGGACCTTATTTGACCGGTACTGCACTACAAACATCACGAATAGCGAGGTGCAGAGAGCCAAGAGAAACCAGGATATATACAGTCTCGATTGTGTATTACAACATCGCGAACTCCTGTACCTACTTATCAAGGGAGTCTGCATTCTTGGCTCACATGTGGCGCAACGGGTCTGGGCTGTTGAGCATGCGCGTATGCGCGTCCTTGCAGTTTTGTTGATTGCTTCAGTTCCCGTCTCGAATTCCAGTGGCTTATATCGTCTGCATGACGATCACGAGCCACGCCACTCGTATTTATTGAGTAAGCTCCTCACACGATTCAACCTCAATCTCGCGGGTTTCAGCCATATGATATACCGATGTTTTTGCTCACTTAGCCCTATTCGCAACTAGCCCAACAATTAATCTAAATAACTGAAGGTCATTATTAGTATAGCAGCGGTTGACAAATGAAGCCAAAGTTGTTTTATAAACTGACTCAAATTGACATGTGCGCAAAACTGCAACAGTCAGACTCGCCAGCCATGTCTCAAATCATTCATATTTTCACATCAGACCCGTGATATTTGCACTGACCTCCAGGGCCCACGCACAATCCGACTGGTCGAACATTGGGACTCGGCCTCTCTGCTGTCCGTGAACTGTTGCAAAGTGTTCAGACGCTGCCACGACAGCATGATTAATACAACTTGTAACGGTATATCCATGGAGCCTTACGAGAACCCCTGGATCAACTTTACCTGAGTAGGGGGCACATCTATGCGATCCCTGGACATCACCCCATTCCTCCCGTAAGGTCAGATCAGATCAGATAGTCTTTCCCACTATTGAGCGGTCTGTCATGTGCCATGTGACAGTATTCTGCAACAACTATGCCGACTGTTATTTAAATCAACTGCGTTCGGACCAATTGAGATATATTTCTTTACTATTCTTCAAACCATCATCTTTCTCTTGCTGGTGGAGTTCATCGTATTGAGTTTGAGTTTACCTGGCCCCTGTAACTAAAATGACGTTCAGTTGTACTTAGACGGATTCTTGCAGGCAATGATCGACCTGACTTCCACCGTTGTGATAAGCAAGAGATAAACCGACATGGCCAATTGAGTTTCATTTCTTAGTCAATAGTAATGACTTCTATATCGGATTTGCTCTGTCGCAAGGTGTAAATTTGAAAGGCTCCATGCACTTGAATTGAGGTAGAAACAGAATCACAACACGTAGGTTATTTGATGAAGTCAGAGGCCTTGAGATAATCTTCATACGTCATTAATTATACGTATCCGGTTTGCGCTGGTATCTTAGTCTCTATTTTGGTTTCCGATTGTTCCGCTTTGCACGCCAATTCAACGATAAACCTCTCTCCTAGCATCGTCTGCATACACAATTTCTTGTGTTGCTCCTCGCGGTCGTTCAATAAAGGCAATCTCTTCCCCTCCTCTTATCGGTTGGTTGTAGTACCGTTCCACCGGCCGCGTGCTGTACTCTCGTCTCACAACGCCTTGCTCCGCAGTCAGGGCACCGTATTCTCGCCCATAAGGCTGTGCAGCCTCACGGCGGTTCTCCGGATGGACACTTGTTGCGTATTGACGTGCGGCTGCGTCGGGCCGCACGCTCTGCACTCGCCCGTAGTCCCGGGCAACTTCATAGCGGATAGGTTCCGTTGGTCGCACGCTGGTCGGCCTTGTAATGTATTCCCTCGCCCCTTCTTCCATACGGCGTCGTTCTGGAGGAGCCATTACCTCAATAAATTCACCTGGAGGAGCCATTGGCCGTGACGAATGTTCACGTGGCCGTTGGTCTCTGTAATCTTGCGAGATATACTCCGGCTGTGTCACGACCCGCCTAGGCATATATGATGGCGAAGGTCTCCGGTAAATTGCCCCTCCTTCTTCGTATGTCTCCATTCCTTGGGGCCTTCGAGGCGGAGCTCGCTCATATACGATCTCGGGTTCACCGGATCGAGCGGGAGGGGCAGCGGAATGCCGGATAATCGTCGAACGCGATGGCTCAATATACTCACGCCCAAAAGCATCTACAATAATTCGAGTTGGGGGCGGTCTGTGGGGTGTCATGAAAACATCGCCATCTGACCTCAAACCGGCTGGCGACGCTTCATGTGCTCCCGTGTAGGGCCACGATGGGCGTTGATAGCCGTCATTCGGTCGGATTTGGGAACTGGCTCTTTCTCCAATCGACTGTCTCTGGTGGTAAGCTGGAACAAGCGGAGGTTGTTCAATGGCATACGGTCTGCCGGAGATGTATCGATCCTCGGCGTATTCTCCCCTATAAACGGCACTTCCGGGAACAGTAGTACTTGCCGCACGTTGTGAATAGCCTATCGGCACTCGATTATCCATCTCTTGACGGCCATGCAGAGGTTCGGGGGGGTATTGTCCAAGGTGAGGCTCGTAGCGGACTTCTTCGTAGCCAGGCTCATCTGGTTGCTGTTGAGTGTACCTTTGACGTTTATTGGGACGTATGTAAGATGGAGCATTCATGGGGGATGGAGATCGAGGTTCTGGCTTGATGTAGGGAGTTGGTTCAGCTTCGGGCGCTTGCCTATCGGCCTTTCTCTTCTTCTTCTTCGCTTTCCGTTTCTCTGCTATTCTTCCGCCTTGAGGCGAGCTTTCTGGACTGGTTACAGTAATTGGCTCATTTCTAAGAGCGGCAACTTGTGCGGGAGTACCCGTGGACGAATTTGACGTTGCTTCGGCTGCCAGGGGTAGTCGCCTAGCAACTGTCAACGGCGAAGCCTGAGTATTTTGAGGGGATCGCTCATGTGCCCTCATCAGGGGAGAAGGAGGATGGCTATCAATATAGTGTTCACGGGGTGGCTGACGAGCAGCTGATCCATAATCGCCCCTACGACCGTCGAGCTCTATATTGCTGGGACTATGTCCAACACTAGCAATCTGGCCTGGTGCGGTCTTGTCCTCATTATATGAGGTCAGGCCAGGGACTTGACCAGCTCGTGAAGTACTATTGACACTCGAGATGCCAGCGAAGGCTGTTGGGTTCGGATAAGCTTGGTAAGACCGAGAATGGCTCGACTCGTACGGCTCCAGATGAACTGGCTCGGGTTCAGTCGGACGCGTACGCGAAATAGCGGCGTTATGGGACTTTATCGGTGGTTGCGGCTCCGAGGTGTCGGGAACTCGTGCCTCCTCGGACTCGTTACGAACGCGGGAGGTCAAAACGGAAGACGGAGTATTGTGTTGCGAGGAGTAGAAGGTGTTGTCATCAAAGGAATCACTTGCATTATCGAGATTAGTAGCATCAGCAGCAGCAGTAGGGTCGGGCCCAGCAGTAATCTGGACAACCTTCAAGGCTTTTGTCAAGACTTCGTTAAGATCGAAGTCAAGAGTTGGCTCTCCTTGGGCCGCACTCTTAGACGCGACCCGTCTCTGTTCGACCTCATCTCTCAAAGCACGTTCCAATCTTTGTCTCTGCAATTGCAACTCTGCTTTAACCAAATCGTCAGACTTCTCTAGGAAGATGGGATTGATCTCAGTAGATCCAGCGCCGTATGGCTTGCTGATGTTTGCGGTGCTAGGTGACAAGTCAGACTGGCCCGTACTGACGGACACCGCAGCAGAGTACTGTTGCTTATCTGCCTCAGTGTTGGGCACGCCATTTTTGATGGGCGTATCTATCGGATGAATGGAAGATCTTGCAGATGCAACCAGGTTAGAGGGAGGCTTGATGCTTGGGTGTTCACCAGAAAGAATGGCAGCTTGGAAGTGCACGATCTTCTCGTACTGCTGAAACCGATGACGCTGATCCTCAGCCAGGCCAGACAGTTCAGTCCTGCTAGCAAGATGCCCCTGAATACCAGGTTCTTGTGCCATGACGGCAGCGAGTGAAATGTGCACGTCGCGTCACCAGGTTTCTCTGGAAAGCAAAAGGAGGAATGATTCCACGTTAGCTTATATGGGTGTATAATAAACCCGACCGACAACGCCACACTTGACGTGATATGATGCGGATCAAGCAGATACTGTTGATCAGATGCAAAGGCGATGGGTCGGTTGTTGTTCAAGAAAACGTTGCTTAAGAAAGCTTGGAGGTCTGTGCAGGATAATAATGGAATGGTTTTAGAGTAGGGGCAGCCGCAGTGACCTTGACTCGACGCGGAAAGGCAAACAATTTAGGCGGTGTGAGCGGCAGAATTCTTCCGCGCTGCAGGGACTCGAGATCGCCATTGAACCGTGATGGGTAAGGATGAGTTACCTCTGACTAGGTACATTAAATGCTTAGCTGCCTGGTAATTCTTTGGGCTGTAAGGATCCCAGAATTTAGTAGGAGTCTGTATACTGATCAGCTGACTACAGTTGATATAAGGTTCAGCTTATTCATTTCCTATCCCTGACCTTACACCTTATGCTCAGAAGTCAGAGCAATCCTGGTGAGGTTTGGCGGTGTCTTCTGAAGCCGTCTATACGAACAGGAGAGAGCAGTTTATGACCATACTAATCCGCAGTATTCAGGAGCATACGAGAGAACAGAACTGCTACACCTATTTTCGAAGTTACCTCTGACTGAAATTCTATTCCCAGCGTTTTGTCAGGTTTCGATTGTTCCAATCGAGTTTCTAGAATGAGGCTCACATTGACTCCTTGTAAGCATGGATCACTATAACGCGTAACCGGCAGCCTCCTTTCCAAAGGCCCATGATAGTTCGTGTCATGACATTTGTAGCCTTAAAATCCAATTACTCCCTCACACGTGGTTTAAATGGAGATTTTTAATCAAAAAAGGGGTTGTCTTCCATGTATCACAGCGTATTCATCGCATGTTTGCCCATCAAGCACTCGAGCGTTCTACATAGTGACAGGCCCGCCATCGGAGATCGGAAGTGATATGCGGGCATTATTCAGCCACACCGCAAGAGTCATTGGGCGAAACACAACGTCAAGGACGGATAGAAACCAGTAAGACAAGTGCTAGCTTTACCCTTTTAGCCCGGGATCGCCTTCGCCATAACTAAAGTTAAAATCTATTTAAACTGTCTTTCTCTCCCTCACAGCCATTCAATGTTCCAAGTACGACCACGTGTATTGGCTTTCTCATCACTCAAGCGCATATTCAACCCTTCGTTGCCATCTTCTTTATTGCTCAACTCAAATCTGACACTCAGCCATCGTCACATCGGCAACCTCAACACGAACCTCAGCACCCAAACTCAAACCAAATTCACCATGGGCAGTATTCAAGGCATGAACTCCGGAAAGCCGGTCCTATTCTTGTTAGTATCCTTGGATTTACGCCTCATAGAGCCCCGAGCTAACCTTCGTATAGTGACATCGACAACTGCTTGTACCCGAGAAGTAAGTCTCAACAAAAGCTGAAGTCTATGATTTCTTGACCCTAACAGCCGATGCAGGCTCCAAAGTCCATGATATAATGGCTAAACTCATTGATGAATACTTCTCAAAACACTTGGAGCTGTCCTGGGATGATGCAGTGAAGCTGCACAAGGAGTATTACACCAGCTATGGTCTGGCTATTGAGGGGCTTGTGCGCCATCACAAAATCGACCCTTTAGATTACAACGCCAAGGTCGACGATGCTTTACCTCTCGAGTCGCTCATCAAGCCCAACCCTGAGCTACGCGAGATTCTTGAGGATATCGACAGGTCGAAGGTTACGGTCTGGCTTTTCACTAACGCCTATGTAACCCACGGAAAGCGAGTGGTTCGACTTCTAGGCATTGAGGATATCTTCGATGGCCTCACCTACTGCAACTATGCGGAGCAGCCTTTTGTATGCAAACCTGACCCCAAGATGTACCAGAAGGCTATGCGCGAAGCAGGCGTCGAACGAGTGGAGGATTGTTTCTTTGTTGGTAAGTTTCCTTTCGACTATTCTTCGGCGACTTTGTCTAATTTTTATAGATGATTCCGGCCTGAACTGCGCAAAGGCAAAGGAATTTGGTTGGACTGCAGCCCATCTTGTCGAAGAAGGGGTGACTGCTCCTAAGACCCCTGTTTCGCAATACCAAATTGACCACTTGCGAGAACTACGAAATGTTTACCCGCAATTCTTCAAATCAAAAGCAAACTAAGGCACTAATGGCATCGGCGTTGCTTACGAGATAGAGGACACTGAATGTGTAAGGCATGGGATAAAACACTAGACGGTGGCGTTCAAGGCGCTCACTTGAATGAGATACCTTTGTATTATAGATCTTTCAACAAAATAGACCAAAAGCTCCCATGTATGGGCTGCCGGCCCTTCATCCTTGCCCATCCATACTCCGTAACTCCGCGCTGTGCAATGATGGCCGTGTCAAAAGTCAAAGAGGTCTTTGGATATGAAGACCGTAATTAAGGCCGTCGGATGCTGCGAATCACGCTATCAAGCTCAGACAGTATCTGATCTTTCTCCTTGATTGCTTCTTGACGTTGGGCCTCGGCAATTTTCAAGTCCTCCTCGAGTTCTTTGATGTATCTCTCTTGGTCCATTTCGCTGTTGTCCAGGCCAGGAAGTGATGAGATAAGTACCTCGATTTGCTGCTCTTTGAGAATGAGATCTTGCGACAACTCCACCATTCCAGCACGAAATTCATCGGGCGGGAGCGAGTCAACTAGTAGTGCAATTAGAAAATGTTATGTGATGAGCGAAACAAACCATAGCGCACCCTCTTTCGGAATATCTTTAACTTCACGAATTTTGTCATTAGGACCAAGCATTTCAAGGTCATGCCGCTTGTTTACATAGTGTAGGCATGCTACAAACTGCTGCGCCAGCTGTGGGAATTGTTAGCAAATGCTCCATGATGCAAACAATACTTATCACAAACCTGGTCTACAGCATCCTGGAGTTGTGTTAAGCGGTCACCCATGATGGCGGTTGTTGAGCACTGAGTCTCTTGAACAATAGCAGCTAGAAGATCACGGCTTCTGAATCTCATCAGTCACGTGGAGACGTGCCGGAGGTCGGGCAATTGACAATCCGCCCCGGGATTTTTGGAGCTGCTTGGGCTTACCCAGGAAGTGAACACCGTTGTCTCTGGGCGAGCTATGACATGATTGGCACGGCATGGTCCAAGTGGCAGCAACACCATGTTTGTTCTTTCTTAAACCTGTCAAATCCACATCTCGTAACTTCGCCTTTGTGCGCTTTTGTTCTTCTCAAATTCTTCTTCCCATTAACTTTTCTGTACACTCTTTTACACTGATTAACTTTCATCATGTCTACTCCACCTCCCCAGCCTGGCCCTCAGCCTGGGCCGGGTCAGATTCCCGTGGGCATGCCCCAGCCTGGGCAGCGACCAACGCCCGAGCAGATCCAGGCAATGCAGCGCCAACTCGCCATCGATGCTGAGAAGGCCGGCATGACAGTCCCGGAGTTTGTTGATCACATCAGGAGGCAGGCACAAGAGCAGATGCGAATGCGCGCTCAACAGGCGCAGCAAGGCGGCGCTCCTGGTCATGGTCATGACCATCCTCACCCTCACCCTCAGCAGCAGCAGCAGCAGGGTCGCGCTCAACCCATCACTCCGGGACCTCCCAACCCCAAGGCTATTGCTCTTGCCAAGTTCCTCCGTGGTCAGGATCTTAAGCCCCGAACTGTTATTCTGAATGGCGAGCGAAAGGACATGTTCCGAGGTAGGTCAAAACTATACTGGAAACCTTCCAGGCACTAACACGGCGTAGTCAAGCGAGCACTGCGAGCTCTCGAATCTCCTGCGTACGAGAAGGCCCGCAAGAAGAACCCCCTTCTACCCGAAATCACCGACCGAGCTTCTCTCGAGAACACCTTCAAGCTGTTGCCTCTGAGCATGCTTGCCCTTCGAGTTTCCAAGATTGAGCCTCAGGCAGGCCCCAACGGAAAGAAGCCCAAGCGTGTCAAGGGTCAGTGGACCGTCAGGATCGAGCAGCAACAAGAAGCAAGGGATGATATGTACTATGCTTGGCTATGGGAAGGCAGTCAGCTCAAGCGTAAGGTCTATGCTGGCCTCGCGCTACTCGCCATCTTCGCCATTGTCTTGTATCCTCTCTGGCCTCTGGTGTTGCGCCAAGGTGTCTACTACCTTAGTTGGGGACTGTTGGGTCTCCTTGGACTGTTCTTCTTGATGGCTATTTTCCGCGTTATTCTGTTCTGCATCACCTACTTCACCAACTCACCTGGTCTTTGGCTCTTCCCCAATCTGTGGGAGGACGTTTCTTTTGTGGACAGTTTCAAGCCTGTCTGGGCTTGGCACGAGGTCAGTAAAGATCTGTTATATAATGAAGCTACAAGACACTAACATGAACGCAGACTGAGAAGAAAAAGAAGAAGAAGAAGTCAGCAGCCCCTGGAACTACTGCCAACCCCGCCTTCGCAGCTGCTACTGGACAAGTTGCGCCTACGAGTGCAACAACAACTGGCACAGATACTCAAGTGAACACGGGCGACGTACAGCAACGCCACTACGAGGCACCAAGGGTCGAGGAACTAGCGGACGACGAGTAGAGAGTGTACAAAACTGAACATTGGGCGGAGGCGTTTCTTGGAAGTTGTAATATTCTGGATCTTGATGCAGTTACTGGAAGTAACGAAAGCAGGTAATTTCAATACAGCGGTTTCTCAGATCCATATAGGCATGATAAAACATTTGATTTACTGGCCCTTGCGAGTGCTATATAATTATCGATCTCCTGCGCGCAACGACATGGGTTCCCGTGATAGAGTGTTCGTGTAAGTCAAACAGACTGCTACTTTCAGTGCGCATGGGGATAAATGATCACAAACTGAGCAAGGGAAGATATTTAGCAGATGGTTCCTGTTTTGATATCTAGAAAGCAACCCGATACACCTCGCCGGCCAGAATCCATCATAGAAACAGCAAAATCGAGTCGCCTCGCTCCCCTACCTCCATTGTAGGGGATTTTATACAGTATTTTCAAACGCATACGATCAGTCTTTCTTAATAGTAGAAGTCTGATACGCTCTCCTTCCTTCCGCCTCTTAAGGGCAGATTCATGGTTGTAGTGTCAGGTGTTTCCAAAAGAAGGTCCCATCCTTGAGTTCGCCATTTGGACTTAGACCGTATTTTGGAATCTGGCCCAGCTCAACGTAGCCAAGCTTCTTATACACCTCTTCTGCAGGGCTTCCAGTCTCGGTGTCCAGAAGCTAGGCAACAAGTCAGTTAAGAGAACCCTGCATCATCAGCTTACTGAGGGCCTTGTTAAACTTACCAGAATGGTCCGGCCTCGCCTTGTTGCTTCAGCCTCGAGAGCAGAAATCAGAGTTCTTGCACCCCCTCTGCCGCGAAAGGCCTTATGAACAAGCAGCTTCTCCACGACGCCGCGGAACGGGCCAGTTTCCGACGAGGGCATGGAAAGCATAACAACGCCTACCACGTCGGGTCCTTTTGGCCGAGCTCCAGGGTCGGATTCATTGAGGAGAATGAATATGAGACGCTTGCCATCTGCGACCTCGGCGATGCGTTCTTTCCACCAAGCGAGAAGCTTCTCATGAGATAGGGGCGGGAGGAATTCCGCGATAGTGCGGTCGTGAGTAATGCAGGAGGCGTGGATGGCAGCGAGGTATGGGATCAAGTGGCCATGTTGAGCTGGCGAGAAAAGGGCCACTGTTCCTGACTCTGTCATGTCGAAGGTGTCTTAATGATCGCGTAAGTGCTTATGCGAAGGTTGGTGAGTGACGATGTAGTGAATGGTTTAATGTTGTGTCTCAGCGTGTAAGGCTTCTTTGCTGTAAACCGCATCTGCAATTAATAGGCCTTGTTATTCAACAGTGCTCGGCACTTGAACTGATCAAGTAAGTAAACAGTATGTGTAGGTCAAATTCCTAGACAAGATTTTAGAGGGTTATTGGGCGACACAATGAGGGGAGATGGGTTATCCGATCTAGGAGCTTAAACCCCAAGCTAGACTCACCTTGAAGGGGCTGACGATTGAACTTGGTTGATCGACAAAGTTCCGTACAGTAGTTGAGAATAGGAATGGGAGAAGTTCTGGGTCATGGATAGGTGTCTAAGTAAATAAGGCAATCGGAGAATATCGGCTGAGCCAGGTAGAATAGAGGGTGATTCACAAGGCCTCAACTCAATCAGGACGTGACTACTAAGATGAGGTCGGGTGTGATTCAATGAACCCTGAAGCAGAGAATCCCAATCGAATCCCACCTCATGCAGGGCCCAGGAAAAAATTCGCCCTCTCAAGGTTACATCCCCTGCTCTGCAGCCACCAGAAGCTTTCTTCTCTTCCCAGCGGGTTGGTGCCGGCCCCCAAGCTCTAAGTGGCCGTGGCCCAGTGGAGTCACCGCTGCCGCTGCCCCGGGTAATTGCAGGTAGGGCACCTCGCTAGCTCCCGCCATAACGGCGAGCCCTCAGGTTTGACACCAGACACCCTCAAAACATTGGATGGACTGGACTGAATCCTTCCATTGCCTTTAGGTTCCTTTTTTCCACACCGCGGAACCGTGAAGAGGTTGCACGCCACGGTTGCCACAGATGTACGGAATAAATGGCGCACTCACAAATCCGGCAGGTTAGTCTCGGTGAGCTCCTCAGACTGTGCGTGGCTTTTCTCGAGGAAGAAGCAAAGACTGTGATGAGCTGAGGGCCAAGAAAGAGAGGATCCGTTCATGGATGGGCTGATGAAACGAGGCGGAACGGGACGGATGGAGAACGGGAACTCTGAATGTTGCTTGTCTCTAATTGTAACTAATACAATGGCATTCTAGGTATATAGAATGTGATTAAGTGATGACAGACGCGCTACAGGTAGACAGTCAACCCTCTGGTTTTACACTCTGAGTGATGGGGTGACCTCTTACAGACAATCCCAACGTTAATCTCGGCTATCAAAAGCAGGGTGACGTACAGTCAATGCTGATATTGTCGGCTGTTAGTTAACTTGACGTGAAGCTGGTAGGGCAGACAAGGGAGCAGAACAGGCTATTCATTGCCGGGGAGCTGCCGCAGCCCAAAATGTTCCATTGGGTTTAAGCAGCCCAATTAACGAGAGCTTTATTAACTACATGTGGCAGCCTAGCAGGATTGATTGAAGCTACCCTAACTAATGGGTTACTTTGCATTAGAGGATGTCTGTACCCGGTTTGAGCTTCGGCAGTCAAGAGCTGGGATGTCAAACACTGCAGGATGTAATCATGGATGTTATCAAATGGAGGCGCGGTTTAGAACACTTCATCAGTATGCTTTCCAGGTATGAACAGTCAATTTAGTAGAAATTTGGTAGAATATACTATAACAAAATCATTACATAGATAAAGATCATCATGATAGTAGTCATAGATCTTTACCAATCTTAGAGTAGACTAAAACCAAAAGAACTAACTATCCGACATCGTTCTAGGATTTATGCCTCACTAAGCGCAGAAAGTTCTCTGCCAAAAAGACCTCCAGGCTTAAGACCCTTAGCCATACCTGACATGTCAGTTTCTCTCAAACAGCGGACTGTGTACGCCGGTTTTATGATTCAACTACCAAAATCGTCTGTATTCAATGGCTCAATTAGACCGCAGACCCTAGAAAGGCAACAAGACTAGAAGAATTGGAGAGGCCAGAATTTATATCGGCACTTCGAAGTTCTAGTGTCACTATGTCTTAGTGTCATCATTGTCAGTCGAGATCCCAAGGCTCTTCCATAGGCGGCCAAGGTAAGGTAGGTAAGGAAGCTTATCCGCAACCACCTCAGCAGGGAGGGACTCAAGCTTCTGCCAGGATGTCTGTTCCACGGGCGGTAGAGAGGTGGTTGCGAGACTCGCAGAAACGGGCCAATTATGAGCCTTTATCAAGTTGTTCGCTTTAATATCAAGGTCAATAGTTGCTAGCATTGAAATCAGAGAAATAGGGATATCTTCGTCTTTTAGTCAGTATATCGCGATATAAGTTGATGCAAAGCTAAGGAGGAATTACTCGGCCGGATAAGAAAACTTCCAAGGCAAAATTTATCCTAAGAGAAGAATTAAGGTTGTCAATAAGTTTAAGAACTTAGTATATTCTTCAGGCAGTTCTACGATAATATTTAGATAGCTCCTGGACTACCTAGCTATTAAATATCATCAATGTATCTACCCTATGGCCCACCCAACATATAAACTACCTATTGCATAACATATAGCGGTCCGAATCATCACCGGAAAGCTTGAAAAGAATTGGAAACTCATACGAAATGATTTCTGATTCACATGTGCTGTAGCCAACTTTAGCAGGTCTGAACTGTTGATCTTTAGCTGTTAAGGTGCAGCCCCGCAGCTCTTAATCAAGGCCAGGGCTCCAATGGATGCTTGTTTGCACGTTTGTCCAATCCAATTGATTGACTGACAGCTGCATAAATACCGGTACACGCAACGTTGAGGTACCTCTCAAGGTACCTCTACCTCATTGATTCATTGGCTCTCCGCTTTGGCGCATTCCAAAACAGCCGCCCATCATCATCGTCATCATCAGCTCCCCACTTGACAGCTTTCCAAGCTTCCATTGCCTCATGGCGTCAGCTTGTCAGCGTCACTGAGATAACCCCATCTTTTGTTTAAACCCACTGTATCTTGGATAAACTAGTTCGTTCTTGATATACTTTTCATTCAACTATCTTTAACCTACTATCTCTCACCCTGTAACTCACCGCCAGAGCCTAGGGAGAAGTTGAGGTATAGCCCTCGTTTTCGTCATACGACATGGATTTCCTCAAGAAGGTCGGCGAGCACGTTGAGAATGCTCTGAGCGGAAAGGATGACGATGATGACAACAAGCATAACTCTCAATCTCAATCTCAATCTCACGGAGGCCAAAGTCAACACGAGTCTCAAGGAAGCCAGCATTATCAAGGTGGCAGCGGTCACTCTCAGTCGTACGGGCAGTCTCAAGAAAGCTATGGTCAATACGGTAACCAGAGTCAATCTCATTCCGACCAAAGCCAGTACGGAGGTCAAAGCCAGTATGGAGAGCAAGGCCAGTATGGAGGGCAAAGCCAGTCTTACGGTAACCAAGGCCAATCCTATGGAGGCCACAACCAGGGTTACGGCGGACAGAGCCAGCAATATGAAGGTGGCAGTCAGGGCCAATCTTACTACCAAGGTGACAGCGGCCACTCCCAAGGTTATCAAGGCGGCAGCGGACACTCTCAGTCCTATGGACAGCCCCAGGAAGGTTATAACCAGTACGGCGGTCAGAGCTCTTATTCCAACCAGAGTCAGCAGTATCAAGGAGGCGGCAACCAATCCTATCAAGGTGGGAATCAATCCTATCAAGGAGGTGACAATCAGTCTCATCAAGAAGGTGGTAAACAATCCCACAAGGACGATCATCCTCATGACGCCGCTGCTCAGTACCTTGAAAGACAGCAGGCCGTCAATCGTTATCACTCTTTTGCTGCGGAGTCCAAGGGCAATGTGAAGTGGTACGTTGATGGCGCTTCCTACTTCTGGGCCGTCTCTGAGGCTCTCGAGCGTAAGTTCTTCCTACTATCCTGAAGATCTAGCAACACTTATCTAACATGTAACCATAACCAGAGGCCCGAGAAAGTATCTACATTCTCGATTGGTGGCTGAGCCCCGAGCTGTATCTGCGTCGCCCTCCTGCTAAAAACGAGCAGTATCGTCTGGACCGCATGCTACTCTCGGCGGCCGAGCGTGGGGTGCTTGTCTATGTCATTGTCTATAAGGAAGTTGAGGCAGCTCTGACTCTGAACTCTTCTCACACAAGAACTGCCCTGGAGGCACTCCACAAGAACATCCACGTCTTTAGACACCCGGATCACTTGCCTACAGGCTATGATCTTCATCGAGAACTGGGCAAGTCGATCAAGGCCTTGACCAACTTTGATCTGGCCAAGGCGTCTGGGGATGCTCTTAAGGCAGTCTACGGTACTGCTGGCGACGTTGTGCTATATTGGGCACACCACGAGAAGCTGCTAGTCATTGATAACGGCAGGCTGGGTTTCATGGGAGGACTCGATATGTGTATGAGTTTCCGTGATCCACTCAGAATGAACAGTGCTAATTCCTGGCAATTATAGGTTTTGGACGATGGGATACAAGTAGTAAGTTTTCTTCTTATTTATGCTATGGACTTAAATACTAACAGTAGCAATTAGGTCACCCGATCGCCGATGCTCATCCTGGCAATTTGGATGCCATCATTTTCCCTGGACAGGGTAGGTCAAAATATGCCAACTTGCTTGACTGATCAACTAACAAACAAAGACTATAATAACGCTCGCGTGTACGACTTCGCTGATGTCAAAGACTGGGATCAAAACAAGCGTAAGCTCATTAACCAGAAGGTGTTTGAAGCCAGTGTGGTGTAGGAGCATGCGAGACTGGCATTCGCTGAGCTCCGTGGACCTCACACAACTTCATTCTCCTATTTTCGGCACCCCCAGAGAATACAAACTGATGATTCTAGTTGATCGTACGAAGAGTTCGAGAATGGGCTGGTCAGATGTAGCTCTGAACATGACCGGGCCTATCACTCGTGATATGGTTGACCACTTCATTGACCGATGGTGAGTTATGCTAAATCTTGACATTTCAACAGTTAAACAAGAGCTAAACATGCACAGGAACTTTATCTTTAAGGATAAGTACAAGGAGAAGAACCCCGGCAAGTATCACAAGCTTGAGGCACCTCCACGAGACACCTCCGGCTCTGGGGACAGACGATCCAGAGGTGAGGATGACCATTTGGGTGGTTTGACTGAGCAGTTCAGCCGTGGCATGAACAGACTTAGGTCATTTGGAGGGGACGAGAAATCGCATCATCGTGACCGTGGGCAAAGGTCCCAGGATGGCGGCGATATGCCTCGCATTCAGATGGTTCGAAGGTATGAGAATCCCGACTCTCACCCATTATCCCCAATGTCTCACATAATCCAGCTGTGCTGAATGGTCGTCTGGCCATCCCCTTGAGCATTCAATCGCAAATGCCTACATTCAGGCTATCACCGAGGCTAAACACTTCATCTACATTGAGAACCAAGTGAGCATGCCCCAACTACTTTTCTGAGTTCTTACTGATCACCCAGTTCTTCATCACTGCTACCGACGACAAGCAAAAGCCTGTTAAGAACAAGATTGGTGCTGCATTGGTAGAGCGGGTGATTCGCGCCGACCATGAAGGTCAACCATTCCATATCTGGGTGCTCATGCCAGCAGTCCCTGCGTTCGCCGGCGACCTACACGACGATGGCGCACTAGGAACGAGAGCTATCATGGAGTTTCAGTACGACTCCATCAGCCGTGGTGGCTACAGTATTATCGAGAAGCTCCGTAAGGCAGGCATCCGTGATACTAGTAGGTACATCGGATTCTACAACCTCCGCAACTTCGATCGCATCAATGTATCCAAGACCATGGCTGATGCGGAAGCCCGCACTGGTGTGTCTTACGAGGATGCTCGAAAAGAAAGAGACCGGGAACTGGGTGGTTACCCCGACGAGGGTTCTGGTAGGGCAGCCCGTGAGGAGTACCAAGAAAGTCGCGGAGATTTCTCTAGCTCCCGACAAGGTGGGGGATACCAACGCCAGGAGTACGGAGACCGATCTGAGCGAGATGAGTACCGTCAAGAATCTCGAGGAGGATACTCCGACAATAGACGACAGGACGATGATTATCGTGGCGGACAGTCTGACTCTAGGTACGGTGGTGGACGTGACCGTGACGATTACCAGCGAGACGATAGCTATGGAAGCCGACCTGGACGTGATCCATACAGTCACCCAGGGGCTGATCCTCGATTCGCAGGCCGACCTCAACAACAAGAGTATCAAGGAGGATACTCCCAGCAGGGTTATGGCGGTGGATCGCAGGGTGACGAGTATGGAGGTGGTTACTCTCAGCAAAGCTACGGCGGCCGTCCCGACTATGGAGAGTATGGTAGCAGCCGACCAGACGCAGGTCATGGTGGAATACACGAGCGTGATCCCTACGAACATCCACAAGCGGACCCGCGATTCAGTGGCAGACAAGAGCCTGATCGTTACCAAGGAGGACACTCTGACTCGAGGTATGATGACCGACCACAGCGTCAGGAGTACCAGGGAGGCTACTCTGGTTCCTCAAACTACGACAACAGGCCTCAGCGTCAAGAGCAACAGGGTGGCTACTCGCAGGGCGGTGGGACAGATCCGTACGACAGATACCAGCAAGGGGCTAGCAAGGTGGGAGACCACACCCTCGATACCATCAGCGCATGCTACATGGACCAAGGCCCTAAGGTCACTGATCTCCGCTGGGACGGAAACCCTGAGGATGAGATTGGCGCTTTCGTGTCTGAGGAGCTGTATATCCACAGCAAGCTGCTCATTGCCGACGACCGTCTCGTCATCTGCGGTTCAGCCAACTTGAACGACCGTTCGCAGCTCGGAGATCACGACTCTGAGATTGCTGTTGTCATCGAGGATCCCACCCCCGTGGAATCTTATATGAACGGACGTCCCTACACGGCCTCCCGCTTCGCCGCTTCTCTGCGCCGTTACCTCTTCCGCAAGCATCTCGGCCTCATCCCCGACCAACGCTGGGATCAGCCCAACCAGAACTGGACGCCCATCGACCGTGATCCTAACAACTACGACTGGGGTTCTCCAGCTGATCAACTGGTCCGCGACCCGTTGCACCCCGACTTTCACCGTCTCTGGACCAACACCGCGCGTGTCAACACCGAGACCTTTGACCGAGCGTTCCACCCTGTTCCCACTAACGAAGTCAAGACTTGGAAGGACTACGACACCTTCTTTTCTCAGCATTTCATCATCCCTGGTAAGAAGGACCAGGATGTCAAGGCGGAGATCAAGAAGGGCAAGGTCGAGTACGGCCACATCGTGCAGTCAGAGTTCCCTGGTGGTGTGCAGGAGGTCAAGCAGTGGCTGTCGCGTATCCGTGGTACGCTCGTCGAGATGCCCCTCGAGTTCTTGGTAGATGCTGGCGATATTGCAAAGGAGGGTTTGACGCTCAACAGTCTTACTGATGAGCTTTACACTTGATCGGAGATACACATGAGATAACTCATATGGGGAAATGATCTAAGTCAATACCTTCAAATCTGGTACTGCTTGTATCCCCATGGTTCTCTTGTCGTTGCTCTAGTTTAAAATCAGGGTGGATAAACGAATTACTATACAACATGGACTAGCAACCTATGGAATTGAATTTGTACTCTCAACGCGTATGTTTTATATGATCTCGTTTCAAGTTGGACGGCCGGACGTACTTCCTAAACTTAGCCCTAGTCTACAGGCTATACTATCGTCTAGAAGATTGAGAAAACAGACAAGAGGGAAGGGTTAACTGTGTAGCAACACATTCAGACAGCAGCAGAGGAACTTGTGTAGTAGATCGGAACATGGCATATGCAAGCGTGGTGCTCCCACATCAACTTGTAGTATACAGGTGCCACGCAATCTAGATAAAAAGATACCAAACCCAAAACTCCGCAAATTGACAACACATGACTATAGAAATCCTGTTGTGAACCCAGTCCAGTAACCCCTCCTTCGCATTTCATGGCCATCGGTCTGTAGCGACCCTAGTGTTTTATACACGGTGACGGGCATAAGAGCCATATTCATAACACAATAACCTCGCCGACACTAATCACACGCAGAGTCTGCTCCTTAGTCAGACTTGGCGTTACCATTCTGTCCAAGGAGTCCATCCTTGAGACCTAGTGAATCGTCACGGAAGAAGGTGCCGCGAGACCGTCGGGTGCGGTTACGGAACCAAGAGTAAATGCCAAAACTGGCAGCAATGACGAATCCAATAGATAGGAAGGGATGGTCGACAAAGCTCATCTGGATGTCGAAAAAGAACTTGGCGAAAGAGCTGATGGTGTACTTGGGAGAGATGGGGTTAGGGCCGTAAACGATCTTGTCAAGAGTGTCCATGATAGAGGTGTGGCTGATCATAATGTGGTTGCCTGTAGGAGTGGTGTCCCAGAACTGGTGTCGCTGCGATATTGTCAGCATCTAGTCAATCAGGAGGGGCTCTAGAATCTTACATCTTCCTCGTTAATAATGACACGCTCGCCATCTCTCACATCGACGTTGTAGGTGCTGGCGATCCATCTCTGCCAGAAGATGCCGTCGACCCAAGCAAAACCAACCTCCTTACGCCGGGTAGAGTCCATGTCAATCTTGATGGCCTTGGCGTTACGAAGACCCCGCTGGTCGTCACGGCTCTCAGCCTCCTCAATTCTCATCTGCTTAGCATCTCGAAGTTTCTTACGCTCAAGCTGGAACTCCTGGACCTGACGGTCTACCCACTCATTAGCGGCATTCTTAAGCTCGGAGATCGAGTTCTGCAGGCGGTCCTCGTCATCTCGGTTAAGAACTGCAAGCACAACCAGCTTGTGGCTCATGATTTGCTTGGCGTTGATGGCGGTCATTTCAGGAACGAGAGGAAGCCATGTAGACTTCATCCAAGAAACCAACGAGTCAACATCCCTCATCTCATCAGGGGTAATGGGGGTATAGTAGGTTGCACGGCCTTCTCTTGAGACCAAGAGTCTAGGCCAAGTTGTGATCTTGAACCTGGAGCAGAGCTCAGGGTCACTTGTTTTGACGATCTTGCCTCGTCCAATGAGGTTGAGCGGCAGAGCATCCAGGGCCTTGAAGTCTTCGGTTGTAGTGGCATGGTCATAGAAATAGACAAAGAGGACTTCCTCCGTCTTTTCGAGCTCCTTAAAGCTTTCGGCGTCGACATCGATAACGCCACCGGCGACTTCAAGCGCCCCTTCAGCGTACGTAACAAAGTCACCTACCCCACGTAGACCCTTGTACTCGGCCCGTTCAGCGCCAGTCATAAAGTAGATGGTGGGAAACGCCTTGACGCCCATTTGGGTACAGAGCTTGTGGTCTGCCTCACAGTTGACCTCACCAACGTTGAGCTTTCCCTTCATGCTCTTGGCCAACTGCTCCCATGTGGGAGCCATTGCCTTGCAATGAGAGCACCAAGGTGCGTAGAACTTGATGAACCAGGGATCCTTTGATTTGGTGACCAGCCTCTCAAAGTTATCAGGAGTTAAGGGAGTGCTGACACCTTCCAGGTTGTACTTGGGTGTGGTATCCTGAGGCTTAGCTTTCTTGAGCATCTGCCCAGTGCTGGGAACCTTCCAATCGGCACCAAACGACTTCTTGCCCTCATCATTGGCAGCAGCAGACTCCTTGGCAGCATTCTCAGTTGACTCAGTCTTGTCAGACTTGTCCGCTTCCTTCGGCATTTCAGTGATGTCGTCAAGAGACTTGCCCGCAGTCTTGCCGGCTGGTTCTTCAACCGATTTTCCAGCAGCGTTCTCGAGAGGCTTCTCAGAAGCGTCACTCGCAGCCTTTTCCGCTGGCGCCTTGATATCCGGTCCCGCTTCCTTCTTCTCATCGATAGGTTCTGTGGTGTCCTGAGCAGCCCTTGGAGCGGGGTACACCTTATCACCGGGCTCAGGCAATTCTTGAAGTTTGGGTCGACCTGGGTGCGTTTTGGCAAGGGCTTTCTCGACCGCATTGGTTAATGTCGTCATATTCTTGATTCCGCGCAAAGACTCGAACACCTTTCCATCTTCGTATAGAATTGTGGTCGGGTATGACTGTATGTCGTGTTCCATGCAAAAGTCATAGTAGGCAACGCAATTCACCGTACCAAACTTATAGTTGTAGTAACTGGAGAATGTTGCGTCCGGGTCGTCGGCCAAAGGCTTCGAGGTATAGTAAAATTCGTAAAGAGTTTGAAATGTTGGAGCGAATCTAGTACAGTGTTTGCAGTATGGACTAACAATTCATAAGTAAGCGGATGACAGCCCATTTAGAGTCAACATACCTGTAATGCTTAACCATCATAAACTTATTCTTTTTAAGCTCTTCTTCCCAGTTCGTTGGGGTCAGCTCCATTAACGGCGGCACCGTTTTCCCATTAAAAGTTGTAGGGTCCGTCACCGGGTTCGTATCCTCCTCAGCCCAAGCAAAGGCCGACAACCCGGCGAGTATCGCAAGCGGAGAGAGACGCATGCTGGGCTAGAAGCACCAGCAAGTATGGTATTTGTATGGCGATTGAATGGCAATGTATGAAATAGAGGTCGCACGGCGCAGACGATAGAGAAGTACGAAGCGAGCTGTTCAGACGGGCGCGAGGGAGAGCAACGATCCGGATTATGTGGTAGAACAGTTAGCTCGTGGCGATCGTATCGGTTGTTGTAGGTGCGGCTGGAAAGCCAGAAGCTATCGCAATATAGAAAAGAAAAAGAAAAGAAAAAAAAAAGGCCAGAAAACGATCCCACAATCGCGCTCACCAGGCGCAAAAGTAGATGATGATGAGGGGCAAAAGCGACAAAAGATTGAAGAGGATAAAGGAGGACAAAGAGTGAACTATTCAGGAGATTCGAGACCACGTTCCGCATCGGAACTTGACGCCACATTTAGGTCCCTGCTCTGGCGTGAGCTGAGCCACTCGGCGCTTGCCCGTCTTGGCTTAGGAGGTTTACGCCTAGGTAATAATGAATAGTTGACTTGCGATAGATATCGCAACTATACCACGTATACAGATGATCTTTTAGGAGAAATTAACTGTTCAATGTTGCAGGTGGTATGAGGTTTAGTCAAAGCTATTTTTAATACATCAATATAACCTACTTATGAAAGTAGACGGCCTCTACTATCTTCCTTGTTACCTTACCTAGGCACGCCACTCGTACCTGCTGCAGGCCAGCAAGGTCCTGGAACTTACAAAAGGCCCGTCCCACTCGCTCTGAATCAACAAGGGGAGTTCAAGGAGGAAGCAGCCTAGTAGACGTGGGTTCAAGATAGCTCAAGTAGCTCGTCTTCTCTCATTCATAAGCCTTAGTTTACTCAAACAGACAATTCCAGAGGCACAGGCACATCTGTTTCACCTTATTCAGAAGCAGGAGTATCATCACCGAGCAACACAAGGCAAACTTATTTTCCGACCTCGCACATGCTACACGCTTCAAGAATAACATCCCGATTTGTCTGTCCCAAACTACACCTACTCAACTGGCCCTTGGCGGCGGATTATAACCAAAAACTACCCATATACCACAAATCTGTTCTTCTGATTAGACAGGCCCAACAAACTACGCTTGTGACAACATCTCGTCACATTGCCACGATGGACCGCCCGGCCAAGCGCCAGCGAATGGAGGAACTTGATGCTTACACACCTGAATCACTGCAACGGTCTATAAGCCCTCCTAGAAAGAAGAACCGCCAAGCGACTGCGATCAGGTCTCCGTGGCAATTAACATGGATTCAAGATCTCCCAGAGAGCGATAACAAGGACGCCGTCAGCCTTCGCGACCTACTGGGCGACCCCCTTATCTCAGAATGCTGGGAATTCAACTTCCTACACGACCTCCCGTTCTTGATGAACGCATTTGACCCTGACACGCGTCATCTTGTCAAAGTTCACGTGGTGCACGGTTTCTGGAAACGCGAAGATGAAAGTCGGATGGCGTTGGAGGTATGTTGGTGTGAAAACGAGGAAATCCAGTCGCACTATCCATCTGCTGATTCTATCTAGCAAGCAGCTGCAGACTTTGAGAACGTCAAGATCCATATCGCCCCCATGCCTGAAATGTTCGGGACGCATCATTCAAAGATGATGATATTATTCAGACATGACGATACTGCTCAAGTCATTATCCATACCGCTAACATGATTCCAAAAGACTGGACAAATATGAGCAATGGGGTCTGGAAATCGCCCTTGCTCCATAAAATGTCACACTTACAGAATTTCACGTCCTCTCCAGATGATTACCCCGTTGGCAGTGGGGAACGCTTCAAAATTGACCTCTTGAACTACTTAAAGTCTTATGACAGGCGCAAGATCATATGCAAGCCTCTTACCGATAAGCTCACCGGATATGACTTTTCGAGCGTTAAAGCTGCTCTCGTTGCAAGCGTACCAGGTAAACATAACGCGCGGGATATGTCCGAGACATCTTGGGGCTGGGCCGCTCTCAAAAGGTGTTTGCAGCATGTCCCTTGTAAAGATCATGGGGATTCAGACATTGTTGTGCAGGTGTCTTCAATTGCCACGTTAGGGGCAAAGGACGATTGGTTGCGGAAAACGCTTTTCGAATCTTTGGCCCGCTGTAAGAGCCCGGGCCTTGGACAGCCAAAATTCAAGGTTGTTTTTCCAACTGCTGATGAAATTCGACGATCGCTGGACGGATATGCGTCAGGGGGCTCTATTCATACAAAGATTCAGTCATCGCAACAAGCAAAGCAGCTGGAATACCTGCGCCCGATATTTCACCACTGGGCCAACGACTCGCCTAACGGTGCTAGTAAGTTCAATTCCCGCGCAACGCCTGAAGCATGTTTTAATTGTTTATAGAACTTCCCGATGACGTTCCTGTTCAAGACGGTGGCCGAAAGAGGGCAGCTCCACATATTAAGACCTACATTCGATCCAACAAATCGTCTATTGACTGGGGGCTCCTAACATCAGCCAACATTTCGAAACAAGCTTGGGGAGAGGCGGCCAGGCCAACAGGCGAGATGCGTATCGCGTCGTGGGAGATCGGTGTCTTGGTGTGGCCGGAATTACTAGAGGCAAACTCGACCATGGTAGGCACTTTCAAAACAGACGTGCCAGAGATCGTACAAAGCCAAGGTCAAGAGAAGGGAGACCAACCGACGATTGGATTGCGAATACCGTACAACACTCCATTACAACGCTATGCAAGTGATGAGGTACCCTGGGTTGCGTCAATGCCTCATAGAGAGCTCGACTGGGCGGGACGGTCCTGGGTCTGATGGGTGGGATCATGATATCGGAAGTCATGATAAGGCTGCAACTTAACATGGGCCTTGATAGAGACTTGGCCAATCGCATGAATAAGATATCTATGGGATCTTGAATTCAAGAGCCTCATCCGCCGGCCAAGTCTCGCGTCCTCCGCCGTCAAACCAGAGTCAAGTATCACGAACCACAGACCCTTATCGACGATCCACCCCCGCATCATGACAAGAGGCTAGATCCGCCAACCACGACTTAGGGAATCGAAAGGTTGCGTGTCTTTCACCTGAATTGGTAAGACTCCACCTGGTAAGGGTAAGCAGCCTTCACGGCATTTCAATGGCGCCCTTTACCGTGGCAAGGCGGGTCTTTATCGACGCTAGCTGTAAAAGTCGAGTCAGGCGAAGTGCGAAAACGGGTCAATTGCCTCTTTTTAGTCGGGTCTAGTGATTTGACTGCAAATACGTATATACAGCCTTCTTCTCTTTCTACCTGGTTTCTTTCTTTTGCTCTCTCTTCCCACATATTGCAGCCTACGGATTGACCTATAGAGTCATCTTGAGTTGAGCAGCGCAATTGAACTTATCTTGATAACATTATACCACTCAGTTTTTTCCTGTTCCACCGTTTGACTTAGTGGCGTCCCCTCTTGCACTCTGAAGAAGCCTTTTTTTCGCGTGAGCCTTACAGAATTGTCATCTGAATCTACAGCAATTTGGAATACAAACGGTTTCCGCTGAGGGGGTTGTACGATTTGTTATGGACCCAATAGGCAGAGCAGGAGCTTCGCCTTATGGCACTCCGCGTTCTGGCGCACATCCTGCGCTGTTATCGTCTTCATGGCGAGTGGGCTCACCTCTAGCTGAGGCTTCTCTGGCTGCGGATTTGGCAGAATGCTCAGATGACGAGTTTGAGGATAACGCGATCGACGATGCCTCTGTTTCTGATCTTCAGGGCGATACCATCATGTATCGCCGACCAAGTGGTGTTGCTTTTGGAGGCTCTCGGCCCATTATGAACCCTCAAATATATGATGAGCCAGGCCTGACGGCTTTAGAAAGGAAGCAATCCCGCAATGCTGAGCGCAGCTTGTTGCGCGACAACCATGTTCTTCCACCAAAGCACGGATATCGACAGCAGCACGGTCTCTTCACCCGCCTCTATCGACGCCTTTTCAGCACAAAGATACCGCGAGATGAGGAAGAGGCACCTGCTGTCACAGTGCAGCCTCCTAGCGAAACAGATCCCCTCTTAGGCTCTCGGACTGACGGTGTGTTGCCCGAGCATCTCAATGAGACATGGGAACATGCGGTGGCCGAACATCGAATCAAGACTACCTGGCAGCGAGAGGCCAAGACCATCATGACATATTCCGCACCGCTCATCGTTACCTTCGTTTTGCAGTACTCTATCAATGTCACCAGTATCTTTGCCGTTGGACGCATCGGCAAACTGGAGCTCGGTGCTGTCTCATGTAAGTTGTTTGCCATTTCGTGAAAACAAGTGCAAACTCAAGCTAACTCAAAACAGTGGCCAATATGACCGCGGCAATTACTTGTCTGGCGCCGTTTCAGGGCCTCGCAACCTCTCTTGATACTCTATGCGCACAGGCATATGGATCTGGTCACAAGCAACTTGTTGGACTTCAGTTCCAGCGAATGACATGTTTCTTGTTCGTTCTCGCTTTCCCAATTGCCGTGCTATGGTGGTTCTCCGAAGGCATCATCAGGAGGATTGTTCCGGAGCCTGAATCGGCGCATCTCGCTGGTATGTACCTTAGGGTCATGATATTCAGCATTCCAGGTTTCATTCTGTTTGAAGGTGGTAAGCGTTTCACTCAAGCACAGGGCCTCTTTCGCGCCACGACCTACGTTCTTCTCATTGTCGGTCCTTTCAACGTATTCCTGAGCTGGCTCTTGGTCTGGAAGTTACAATGGGGTTTCATTGGTGCCCCTACAGCTGTAGCCATCAGCACCAATCTCCTCCCTCTCTTCCTCTTCTTGTACGTCCGTTTTGTTGATGGACGGCAATGCTGGGGTGGGTTTAGTCGACGAGCTCTCAGCAACTGGTGGATCATGATTCGACTTGCTCTGCCTGGTATGATCATGGTCGAGGCAGAATGGCTGGCCTTTGAGATTCTCACGCTGCTCTCCAGTCGATTTGGCCCGGAGTATCTAGCTGCACAGAGTGTTTTGACGACAATCACAACCTTGTCGTACGAGATTCCATTCCCCATGTCTATTGCTGCTTCGACTCGTATCGCCAACTTGATCGGAGCTGGCCTTGTCGAGCCAGCCAAGATGACCGGCATTGTGGTAAGTTGAACTCTAGTTAAGATTCGAAATCACTAAGACTAACAATTGCTAGGCTTTCGTTGCTGCCTGCATTATTGGAATGTTTAACCTGACACTATACACAACTCTGCGCTACCAACTGCCACTATTGTTCACCAAGGACGATGATGTTATTGAGCTTGTTGCTACAGTCATGCCGATTGTGTCGGTTATGCAAATTTTTGATGGTCTCGCCGCAGGTGCTCACGGTCTGCTTCGCGGTATTGGCAAGCAATCGATCGGTGGCCCTGCGAACATTATCTCGTACTATGCACTTTCTCTTCCAGTCTCGCTCGCCCTAGCCTTCGGCCTCGATTGGAAGCTGAGTGGTTTGTGGGCTGGAGTCACGGTTGGAGGTATCTCGTAAGTTGAAGAAATCCCCTCTTAGAAGTCTCGTCTGCTAACCCTTTCGAAGTGTTGCGTCAATTGAGTACATTTATCTGCTTAGGACTGATTGGCACAAGGCCGCTGAAGAGGCAGCACTTCGAAACGCTGCCGGTTAATGGTATACGCCTCTAGGTGTTCTTTCTTGGTCTCCTTCCATGCCGCATTAACGGAGTCGAAGCAAGTACTGTTGAATTGTTTTTCGAGGTTCTAACTCATGAGGAAGGAAAGGAAAAAGTTGGCGAGGGGCTTGTTTGCTGACGACTGTTCTGGGGATGATGATTGTTGTAATGATCTTAGTGACCTAAAAGGTGCAACGTAATATACCATGGACATATTAATTTGAACGAGACAAGACTTGGCGTTTACATTCAAGAGAGGTTCTTATGTGAAATATTTCGTAGCAAGTTCCGATCCATGTAAGGATCATTCTCATTCAAGCAACTAATAGTGAGAATATTCATACAAGGCATATTTGAATCTATGGTATTATCCCATTCCTACTCTGCCCGCTCTGCTCTCCCCCTTTGTCCTCTTGCTCGTTTCGTTTTGCATCTTCCTTTTACCATTTCGCTGGCCCCAAAAAACTCCTCTTTCAAGTTCACATGTCGAAAAGCCGCTTTAGCTGAGACCATGTAAACGAGAAACCCGTATAATGACAGAAAAACATCAGCCCAGATGGACTTCTCTAGCCTAGCATAGAGTGTGTGCGAATGCCCTTGGGACCAAGTTCGCTTTTGATATGATTAGCCAAATGCTTGTGATAGGGATGTTGGGGAACTTACTTGTAGTCTACTCTGCTCAAGCTCATGAGCCGTTGAGCCTCAATGGTCTGGGCATCCATGTTGGAGTGCAGGCAGAATGCGATGCGCGCAGCGACCTGAGCACCGAGGAACATGGACTCCTCGAAGCCGTTTTTGGTCCACTCGCTCAGATACGAAGGCAGAGAAGCCGTCTTGATGCTCGTGGGCGTCTGGCTGTGGAAGTGATGGGTTGTAACGGGCCCTCCGGCCTCGGAGGCAGGCTGCGGCGTTCCGACCATGTTATTGCCCGCGTTGCCAGCAGCAGCGGCCGTAGTGGCGGCTTGCAGGAGGGGGTTCACGCCGCTTGATGACAGCTGGTGAGGCGCACCGGTGAAGGAGCCCGTGGGAGTCTGGGCGCCTGTGCCGGTGGGCGTGGCCATATTGGAGGGAAGCTCTGAGGTGAACATTGTCGCGGTTGAGGGGGAGACGAGATGGCGAGCGTTGAGGGTCTGAAGAATGTTCTCTCGGAGGCCACGCAGACGAGAACCGTTGCCGACAAAGACGAGGTTGTCCCAGCAGGCGGGTCGCATGTACATGTCGTCGACGCCCTGGACGGTGCGGTAGATGGTGTTGACGATGCGGTCAATCTCCTGACGCTGGGCGAACTTGAAGCGCTCGAGACCAACCTCGACATCTCGGCGGATGCGCTTTGGTCGTTTCTCAGGGGTCTCATTGGTAGGTTGAGCTTCAGGCTTGGGCTCAGGCTCGGGCTTGGGCTCTATAGACTGCGCTGGCTGGTCTTGGCCTTCTGCTGGCTTGGGAGCCTCTGTCGTGGGCTGGGTGGTGTTTTCTCCCTGGGGTGGTTGAGCTCCGTTGGCCTCGCCCTCAGGCTTAGGGGGCTCTGTCGTGGTACCATTGGGGGCATCGATGGCATCGGTGGTATCAGGGGCAGTAGGGGCAGTAGGGGCTTCGGCGGGCTTCTCTGCACTCTCCTTCTCCTTTACTGGTGGAGGAACCTCCTCCTGGACGATTTCTTCGTAGAAGAAGGTGTTGTGTGTCCTCTTAGAGTTAGGCAGACGCGCAGCCTTTCCAGCATTCTCAGCCTCCTTTTCAGCCTTCTTTCTACCACCCTTGCCCTTCTCTTTTTCCTTCTCCTTCTTGGCGAGGAACTCCTTCGTTTGGCCGCTCGTAACAATAGCCGCAACATCTAGAACGCCATCCTGGTCCCCGTTGTCGTTGCCCTCTTCGCCTTCTCCATTCTCTGTAGGCTTGGGCGCATCAGGGCCTTTTGTCGTAGTCGAGTCATGGGTGTCAGCAGCAGGGGCCGCTTGACTAGCTGGTGCAGCGACGGTGGTCTCTTTGGGAAGCTCCATCAAGTTATCCTCTGTGGCAACATAAGGCAAAACCTCGCAAATGTTGCTCTTCTTGAGCTGCTCAGCCATATCCCGGTTGAAGCCCTTGGCTTGTAGCAGCTTGAGCAAGCTTCGAGTGAAGACTTCACCTCCGCTGATTTCTCCATCGGCCTCGGACGCACCGACATCCATATGGTTGACAACTCGTCCGTCGTGAATCGCCGTAACATCAACCTTCTCGTAACCAATATCCACCACGGTCATGTTGGGCCACTTCAAGCCGTACTGTGTAGCAATGCCGCTGTGAATTATGCATAGCGCAGGTGTCCTTGTGTTCTCAAAGATGTATCGGGCGATAGTCTCGCAATCGGGTCGGGTCCATTGTGGTGAAGCCATGAGCATGATGGGAGTGTTGTGATATGTGGTTGTAAGCAGGCCGTGGACATGATCGAGGAAAGCGAGGAGCGCATTCATATTGACAATGCGACCAGCTGCATGCGCGATTAGCATTCAAGACATTCACTGGGCCATGTTCCTCAATGGCTATAGCTACCTTCAATGGGATACACAGCTCCCTCATCCTCATCCACATCCTCCAACCACTCCTCTTCCTCGACGCCATTCACAATTGTCGTGCGCTTAGTCTTGTGATACGGCGCCCAGTGGTCGCCCTCCTTGAACATCCTCGTCGGCATGCGCCGCGCAGGAGGAGTCAATTCACTGCATCCCAGCTGGGTCATGGTAGTGCGGCTGCCAGGGCAGATAATGAGGACCTGCTCCTCGCGCCATTTGCCCGCTGTGCTCGACATTGTGCGGTTGCGAAATTTCCTGGCACTTGGGTTTAGGTCGATTCCGGTACCGCTGTGGTGATGTTTGTGCGGTGACGGTGTGACGGGCCCGTTGTCGTCTTGTAATAGTGGCCGCTTGCTGCGTCGCGATGGTGTAGGCGATCCGTCTCGAGGTTTGCGCGCCCGTAGCTTGTACCGGGGCGACGACGCGACGGGTGTGGCTGTGGCTGGAGCGTCTGATTGACTTGGTGATGGCACGTGACCTGGCGTGTCCTCCTTATTAGGAGTCTTGGTGTCGGGAAGGGCCATGTCAAAATGATTATCGTGAACACCAGAACCTTGAACAAAATGCCAACTTGGACGACGGGATGCTGGACAAATTTCCTGGATTGTCAAAACTTTTTGATCTATAATGCGGGTAGTATAAAAGAGGGAATGGTAGAACTGGCTGGCAGTGCAGCTGGCAGTGCCAGTGCCAGTGCCAGTAACAGTCAAGATGATATCCAACAAACCATCACCACAATAGATTCGGCCATCACTCATTAGACAATACTTTTAATCAAACAAAATCATTCGTAACCTAGTGAGAACAGTCCCTGTTTCGCATTGTATCTATTCAATGGCATTAGAAATAATACTTCGTCGTAATCTGACCTCTACCAGTAAACACCTGGCCAGGGCTTCAAAAAACCAACTCCAGGTACGGATCACTTTGCTTCAAGGATCCTTTTATCCATATGTTCGTTTGGCTTTAACCCCTCTTCCCATGACACATCCAGTACATCGACAATACTCGTTCCTCCCATCAGTTACACCTCGAGCCGGTATCAGCTCTGCGCTGCTCGAGAACACTGATGAAGTGGTTATGACCATCCCAGCAAACGCCGTCCAGGGGTCATAAATCAAGCCCCCGACACAAAGAACCCATCTCATAACGTACATTTTCACCAAAAGTATTGACAAGAATGCGCAAAACGTTCTCTCAAAAATCCCGCCGAGTGATTACCCATGAAAAGCTCAGGTCATGCGCCGTATCCCATCTACTTCTGTAAAATCATCGTGCCGTCTTTAATTATACAACCGTGATCGTGTTAGGGGTTGCTTCTTTTGATCCCATCTTCTCTAGCTCTTCGTGCTTCTCGTTCATCTCGGTCTGCTCAACGTCTTTTGTTGGCTTCCTTGGGGTCTCGTCTTCAGTCATATTATCGATAACCGAAAAAGGTCGGTCCGACGTGGGTGTTGTCAGTGTTGAGCCATCAACACTCCATCGGTCCTCGGTCACTCCAGTATAGATAGATGAAGTGTGCTTCTTCTCAGGCGTTTCGGGGGTGTCGGGTCGCTCATTCTGAGGGAGTGTAGGGGATGTCTCGGCATCCTTCATTTCAGCCTTGGGTCCGTTGGCGGAAGTCTCCTTTGGCTCCTCGACTTGTGCAGGCTCGGGACCAGATTCCTTTGTCTGGGAAGCATCGGCCTTGGTGCTGTCCACCTTCACCTCCTCAGCAGGGAAAAACTCAACCTCGGATTCCGACGACTTCTCATCGTCAGTCCTAGGCTCTTCGGTCTTAGGCTCCTCAGCCTTCGTAGCATCAGCTCTGGCCTTCTCAACCTTGAACTCCCGAGGCTTCAGATAAGGCGAAGAGTCCGACTTGGCCTGCTGCTCGTCGTCTGACTCGAAATCTTCTTCGGCGAAAGCCTCCTGTCGCAGAGGGCTTCGGAGGTTTGAGACATCGCCGATCTCACTCTTACTGGATCGTGATGTCCTGGCGGGGCTCCTCATGGGCAGCGGAGGGGGGATTCTCTTGGGGATGGTGACCATGTTGCCCTTGGCGTGGATCATGCGGGATGCGACAGCCTGGGTCCTTGCCGGCTGCACAGCAGCCACCTCAAACACCACAGGTTCCTCCTCATCCTCTTCCTCGGCATCGCTCTCTGAATCGTCTTCGTCGTCGGCGTTGCGGCTGCTCTTGTCGTCCTTGTCGCTATCGTAGTTGCTCGAAGCCTTGTCGGTGTCGTCTCTTGGTTCAACCTTGAGGGTGTCATGCTCCACAGCTGTTGTGCTGCTGTGGCTGGTCGCACTGATGGGAGTGTGGGCTCCACTCAAATGTCTTATGGGAGTCAGATCGACCTTTGTGTAATCAACCTCCTCCTCTTCTTCCGTGACCTCAGGAATTTGAGGGCGGGGAGTCCTGTCATGACCATCTTCACTCTGACCTGGGCTGGGCGTTGTCTCGGGTGTAGTCCCCACATCTGTCTGTGTTCCGGCGTCCGTCATTTGACTCTTCACTGTCCGTGAGGACATATAACTGTTGCGGTTACTCTTCGAGACAAACGTGTCTATACTTTGCCTGTTGAATTTGGAGAAGGCTGGGCTCGTAGGCGCAGGATTGAAGTCAAACTGGTTGCTAGTCGGTCGTAACCGTGATCCTGCCTCCCTGATTTCCAGGCCAGCCATTTCAAGGGCCAAAACGCCAAAGGGGTCGGGATCGTCGATGTTGGGGATTCCAAAGGCAGTGCGAGGTGAGGCGGGCGTTGAAGATTTGGGCGTTGCAATCATGGCGTCTCCTGGCGCACATTCGATTGCGATCCTGCTAATAACAGAGGCATCGTAGTCTGTCCTACCTTCGGCCATCTTGATAACCTCTGAAAGCGGTCCAACCTCCTCCACATGTCGAGAGACATTGCCGGCCAGAATGTCCATCTGCGTGACTGGGCTGTCATAGAAGCGCTCGTTCTCGTTTCCTCGCTCGGCCAAAATGCAGCCGTTCAAGTTCACAACCTGAGTTTGACCCCGCGCTTTCATGTAGGTCAAGACGGTGTTGCCCAGGTCCTTCCACTTGATGTGCGACTCGTCTGAGTCTAGAGACACCAGTGGACCGCTCGTAAGACCGACATCCTCGCCCAGGGTGACACGAGGCTTTGTGATTGACTCAAGAGCGGCAAGGTTGTTGACGACGAGAACACAATCGTAAACGTCAACGCCAATAATGAAGCTAAGGGTGGGTGTGTGTAGCATAATTCCAGATGGAGGCGACCAGGTACCGTCAGATTTTCGAGCGATGAGGATACCGGAGCCGCCGGAGCCTGTCATCCACAAGCCACTGCGCATACATGTAAAAATGGCGATTCCGGCAGCATTCTGGATAATGCGCTTGGGGATCTTCTTGGTGACTCGTTTGGGAGAGCGTGGTTCGCTTATTGTCGATTGTGCATCGTCGTCTTCTTCTTCTAATGGAACGAGATAGCCATCGGCTGCGAAAACATGTTAGCAAAAACGAGGCTGGCGAAAAGAGTGAGACAAGCGTACTGGAAAACGACTTGAGGATGCGGGCAGCCTTCTCGCATTCGAGGTCGAGAGTTGCAGGCCAGAAGGCTTCCCGCTGTACTCGGCCATTTGCATTAGCGGCCGCGGTGTTTATTCTAGATAATGAATTGGGGTTTGCGACTGATATGGAGGTGCTAGAGCGGTTTGAGGACCAGCCAAACAAGCCTGACCGAGAAGCTGACGACCTCTTGTCCCACGAGGGGAGAAAGGAAGAAACTCGCTGCATGGCGGGCCGTCTTGCCTCTCCGTCGCCGCCGTCTTGGCCAGGCGGAGGCACGACAGAGAGGAGGGGAATCGAGGGCGCGCTATTGGTATTGGTACTGCTAGAGATGCTTGTGGTGCCGGAGCGAAAGTGGACGGTCCTCTTGGAACCGGACTTTGTAGAGGATACGGGAGTAGCGAATGTTGATGTCGATCTCGGAGTTGGAGATGTTGTCGACGAGGCAGGAGACGAGACCGGGGTAGTTGTCGCTGTAGTGGTAGGCGAGCCGTAGGATGAGGTTGGTGTAGATGCTGTCGTCGAGGTGGAGGAGACGGAAGAGACAGAATTGGAGTCGGATAGAGGAACTACTGTGACGAGTGGTTTGTTCAGAGCCGAGTTGTAAGCGACAATTGAAGCGTGAGACGGCGCCGAACTGGCGTGTTGATGAAGATGGTGGTGGGAGCGAAAGTAGTGTCCGTGGGCGTATGATTGTCCTTGAATTTGGCCCGCCGCGTGGGCGCTGGTACTGGTGCTGGCGCTCGGGCTTGGGCTTGGGCTCGCACTACCAGCGGTTGCAGCAGTAGCGCCAGAAGCAGAGGGCGCTGAAGTGGACGAAGGGGTCCCCTGGAACGAGGTGATGTTAGCCGTAAAGTAAAGTCAGGAATACGGTAGGTGACCTGTCAGCGCGGGCGGGTGGGTGACGTGGGCCGCTGGACCATTGGGACACGCTCTTACAAGGATACGAGCAGGGGCAAGCAAGGAAACGGAAAGGGAAGAAGCCAAACTTGGAGACGAGGGATGGATGGGATGATCCGCTTTGAACAAGCCTCCCCGGGTCAAGATGAGACTCGATCAAGAGCTAGACAAATTGAGGGTGAGGGAGATCCGGGATAGGGCTTGAAGATTGAAAAGAATTGAATCTAAAAACAAGGGGGAAAGTTTGGTTGTCTTGTGCTGTTTTGTGTTGTTGTGCTGTGTAATTCAGTACCGCTCTCATTGGACTGTTTGTCTGTTTGTTTTTACTCGCTTCTTCTTCCTCTTTTCTTCCAAGCTTCACTCTCTCTTCCGAGTATTGGTCACCATCATCGTCTTTTTTTTTTCTTCCGGCTCAGGGGCCTGAATCTGGTCTGATGACGGCACCGCGAACCACAAAACTCAGCCTCGAAAAGTTCAGGGACTAACGCCCCCCAGCCCAGCTTTGCCAGTTACAGTTACTGTGACCGCGCAACCTGAGTAAGAGTAAGGCGTTGAAAGGTACCGCTTTGACGGGGCTGGGATGGGTTCGGGAAGCGCATGGGTGGGTGAGGGT
>JAASAY010000103.1:0-142867 GCA_014822085.1 Fusarium stilboides
GTTGCGGGCCATCTTTAGCTGTGGTGCTTGTGAGTTGGCGATAATTTATTGTTGCCAGGATATGGTGATACTTGAGCAGGCAACAGCCTAAAACTGATGCCTCAGGCTTCAGGGGGGTGTAATTGGTCTACCTCGTTTCATCAGTAATTAGAACCAACACTCGGTTATGGAGCCTGTTCCTGGCCAAGTCGTACAGGACGCATTGACCCTCAATTGAGAGACGCCGTATCTGCCATGTCCCTCGAGTCTATCGCTGCAGAGTTTCATCATGAAAGCGTTTCAACGTTGACTGGCTGTTTCCGGTTCTTGATGATGTAGATCACCAAGCGAGATGCAGGCGGATGTCGCATTACTGGCAAGCCGTCTAATCCCGGAAACCCTCTAGTCATAATATCTCGAGCGACCCAAGAATCCGAGACGCCAACCCTATAGGGCAATTCAAAAATGATGAAGGCTTCAGACAATATTACCGCTATCCAGACGAACCAGTCCGGTAAGGACACAAGACAGTATTCGCCCATTCTGAGTTGAACCTAAGAAATTTTCCTGTAGACCGAATCACAAGACTAGATGGACTAGATGCTAGGCGGTTGCCGGAATTGTAGACTGGGAGAATACCGGCTTCTATCCTGAGTATTGGGACTATGTAAAAGCGCAGGCTTTAAGTTTGGGGGTGGGATGATCGATGGAGGAGGCCCTTGTTTGAAGTGTTTAATGCCATTCGATGATAACTCAAAGGAACTTGAACTCGGTAGTAAGAGCTATGGATAAGCTGGTTGAACTTCTTAACGCAATCAATAATACTCTGCCGTTAACCTAGTTAGATAAACTAAATTTGTGGTCATGAAGTTGGGCAGTAACTGTTACCTGGATCCTGTATGAGAACGTATTCTGGGCTCCACACACGGAGCAACAGACCGCCGAGACAGTCTTGAGATACCGTACAGTTGTGTTATCAAAAATCGACTAGGTCATTTAATACATCGCAAACCACAGACTCTTTCGTCGATATCAGACCTTGCGACGCCGCGCATAAAACTTCCCACAATAACCCAATGAATCATATCCTCTCAACACGAAAGCGTGTCAACAACCTGAGTTCAGCCGTTTCTGAGTCAGAAGTTAGACCATGAAGATCTTAGATAACTCCACCATTTTCTCCCTGCCTAATATCACGCATCTGCTCGTCGGTCCACTCATTTAGAGTCTTGTCACCCAGAGCACCGTCCAGGGCATCAGCCAAATGCCCGCCCATGTCCACAAGACGACACATCATAACGGAAGATCGACGCTTCTTCTCCTCAACCTCCATAGCTTCTCGAAGACCATCAATCTTAGACGGTAGATAAGAAGCCCGGTATTCAGCAATGTGAATCTCATTGCAAAGTTTGGCAAGATGGTTCGTCTTAGCATCCAGGTCAGCCTTAGCCTCAAGGTATAGACGAACAGCTTCTGCCATGCCCTCGTTTAAATCCTCTCCAACGTGGCGGCGTAGCTCATTTTGGAGTTCTGCTTCGGCATTGCAGCGTGCGGAAGCTCGGCGGAGCGCGTATCGAGCATTGGCCACCGATGTGGCCACTCTATCTCTGGCATCGGTGTTGAAGCGGAGTTTTTCGAGGAGCTCGGCATGTCGTTTCGTGGTGGTGTCTATGTCGCTCTGGGTGCGAGCAATGTTGGCATCTGACTTGGAAATACGCTCCTTGAGATAGGCGACGTAGTTGTCTTGAGCATCTGCCTGAGACATGTGCTACAATCACTCAATATTATGTTTCTTTGATGGTCAGGGCGAACGGAGACACTTACCATCATATCGGGAGAGAACGACCCTTCAGCTGATGGAAGATCGGGAAACCCTTCCCAAGCAGGCTCATCGTCACTTTGATCTTGAACAGATGTCTGATTCTGTTGACCTGGTTCCTAGCCGGGTTCATTAGGTTCATCCACGGTGAGAGGGTTCGGACGACGAGTGGCTACCATGATGCAGTCACCAATGGTAGCAGATAGCTTCTGGCCTCCTAGCGGCGTGAATTTGAGGGTGACGATGCGTGACTTTTTCTTGGGAGCGGGGTTTGAGCTCACGAATCGGACATCGTCGTCGGGCTCTTCGTCACTGCTATCAATGACGCGTTTGCGTGTATTTCGTCGAGCTGCGAAGATGCTGTCAACGGATGATCATTCACTTGGTAAGTCCGACATACCTTGGGATCGCGTAAGGACTGAGCGAGAAGGCACCTCGTCATCTTCGTCGCATTCCTGAGTGGAATTATCGCCTTGAGGTGGAGCAGTACCTGGGGCAGGACGCTCGTCTCGAGTGGGAGGTAGTGTCGCAGGGTTTGTGTTAGAGGCTTGCTCCTGAGTACGGGACACCCTGCTCCTGTCGTCCAGCCACTTGAAGGCTCTACCAATAGCCACCCTGTTCAGTGCACCAGCGTAGATGTGGTCAGGATGATCCATAGAGATGTTTTTCAGATAGGCCATCAATTCGCTCTGCGCGACGCCGGGTGCATCGCGAAGACGAACTTTGAGTAAGGTGGTGAATTCCTGGACCAAGTTCTGACCCCAGTAGGAAGGCTCGAAGCCTTGAGTGAGCTGCCAGGGCCATGCTCCGACGATATTGTGGAAGCGGCGGAAGAGTACGCACGTTTCCGGGGAGTATTTGTTGTAGGAGGCAGGGACCCGAGTGTTGGGAGGCATCGTGATTCAGTGTAGCTTGACACCGGCCGGATAAGAAGGAATACGATCCAGGGAACTTAAAAGAGAAAACAAAAGCAGATGGGAAGTGATAAATTCTCGAGACGCGTCGAGATTGCGAAGCTGGAGTTTGAATAAGTTTGAGTGGATACACCGACAACGGAGCCGGTGACTGTCAGTGGCAACCAGGGCTGCAATATCAAACAAACACATACCTCTTTGGCAGTGTCCTCCAAGCTTCAAATAAAGTAAAAGGGATAATCAATCATTCTTTCCCGGAAACTATTGTATGTTACCAAGAGAAAACGGTCGTCGTTGTTGAGTTAGGTTGACGGATGCCACTTACGAGACGGGAGGCTGCAGTGGCATATTGGCGGCATCCACAGAGCTTCTCGTTTGTTCCAGTGGTGTTTGTTACACTGCAGACACCCATGACGTTGCCTAATATCCGGGCACCACCAAGGCTACCTCGAAAAGATTGACTTGCAACATGTCACCGACACAGGCATCTCTTCCGTTATCATCCTTTCCTAAGATACCTCAGAGAAATGAAACGCTCTATTCTATGCTCTTGACACTGCAAACAGCCTTGTTAGTGGACTGCTGGTGCTACACACATATCGTCTTGTTCGTCCACACGCCTCACAAACAAAGTCAATTCGAACGTACAATAACGCGCCACGCCGTACTTCACTCATTTGAGACCTGTAGCAAAGTTCTTCATCTTCCTAATCACAGGTTCTGTCAACACATTTATCCTGGTTCATTTAACGCATCTTAGACCTTGGCCGCCAGCCCTGCTGTGAATCTCACTCATCAAACAAAGAACATCGCTGCACGTTAATAAGTATCAATCTACTATCAGCGATAAGTTCTTACTAACGACGGATGAGCCCAGGACTTGACTGAACCGCGGCCGCGGCATCAGCCACTGACGGCCGAAACTCACCACTGTTCTCGATATGGCTCTTCGAAGCTCGAAATCGACCGCGCTATATAAGCATCCGATATACCCGATTGGTCCATACAGACCTTTTTTACTACGAAGACACATGCATTCTGTACGTGGGGTAATAAGGAGACTTTCATGGTGGAATGGGCCTTAATGCCGCCACTCATCTCGCTCCGAATGAGCAAGAAGCGAAAATTTACTCCCCTTTCTTGATTATCTTACCTACTTTAATATCTAAACATCCCGCTACTTGAAGGCAACCTGAAGAAGTAAGTCCAATACTTTTGCGATCTTGAACTCCAGTCAGAAAGTGACACATCCTACACCATCGTTAGGCACCGCGTTCTTACACGCCAACGAAGCGATAATTCCCAACGACGACAGGCGAAGCACATACCCTTCAAACCCCGATCGGTTCGAGATATATGAGTTCCCACACCAACGAAACTGAGCCCTGGGGGGTTGAGGTCATGTCTGTTACCCGGTTGACTTTCCGACACAGCAGCATTGTGTCGCGTGATCGCTGGCGCTGCTATGTTCTACACAGGCACCTTGCCGATCGTATATTCTTGTGATGGCATGCCGCTGAGGCCGTTCATCCTGTCAGCCGCAATGTTCTAGATGTCAAGGGTAAGCAATTTCAGTCTAGATACTGTTACGTATCCGATCGGGGTTCTTCCTGACGACGCCGTCAATGGTCTTAGGTTAAACAACCGCCATCATGGCCAATGGAATTAAAAAACAAACTGTCGTAAGGACCGTTTTGCGCGCGATTAGACAGGGACTATCTGTAGTGGCGCATACTGTCTGTTCCTTGCGGCAGACGCGCTTTGATGGACCAAGTGGTTTGGGACATGTCGCGGAAATGAACATATTTCTCACTAATATTCGGGTTCCATCATCGCGATGCCAAGAGACAACTCATCGTTGTCGGAGTTTTGGGTCCGACAGCGTCGCGTTGCGTCGGGAATAAGTTACGTAGACGACCCATACGCGTTTAGTAAAATACGTCATTGATCTATCAAGCTCACGATACACTCCATCGATCATATGGGGCTCCATATGGGTCCTGATGTAATGGAGCCTCAGATTTATGGGGATCTGAAAAAACATCGACGATCAGATGGGGATTCTCCAAACCGGATTATTTGCGGGGAAAATCTCCAATTAATGACCGGGGAAGACGAGCAGTCGGTTGTCAAGATGCATGGCATTTGCTACATCCGGGTGTCGGGACATCAAGATCTAAAAGTTTGACTTCAAGGTTTGTACAGACGGTAATTGAACACGATTGAGGAATGAGAAAGTGATCATAAATGGTTCATTAATTAAGTAAAATACCAAGGAAATGCCGTTACTCCAAACCCAGTCCTCCGTCTGAGCGCCGATGCTTTTATCATAACAAATTCTCCGATGCTTGGGAATCTTCTAATGCTACATGCTTGTCTTAAACAAGGGGAAAAAAAGTGGTCGCGTAACTTAATCGTCGCGGGACTTGCTGTAAGAGCCAGTGCCGCCAAGACCGTTCAGGTCAACATCGAGACCGCCAACACGGGTAGGTCGGGGTGCGCTCTCGATACCACGGGCGGGCATCTTCTCCTCCTGGGAAGCCTGGACAGGTGCAGAAGTCTTCTGCTCAAGACCCATGGAAGCAAGGAATTGGATAGCGTCGGCCTTCTCTTGCTCCTTGCGGGCGGCGCTCCATTGAAGCTCGACGGACATGATGTCGAGAACGCGGGGGAGAGCCTCAAGAGCCTTGGCGGAGTCGAGGAATGAGAGACGGGTGCGGCGGGCGATGATGTCGGCGGTTGTGTGGGCGGCTTCGGAGCGGACTCCGTGAGAGACCTCGGCCTCGAGGAAGGGAAGCTCGGAGACGAGACGGGTGTTGAGAGCAGGGTTGATGGAGAGAAGAGTCCAGGCACGGTCACCGTAGTTGTGGGCAAGGTGGTCGGCGACGTCAGCGTCGATGGGGTAAGCCTCCATCAATTGAGAGGCCAGAGAGGTAGAGTAACCGTGAGCGCCGATGAGGGGAATGTTGCGGGTGCAGCAGACACCGCGGGTGGTGAAGCCAGAGGCGCCAGCACCGCTGATATCGGGGAGGGCAACGGCCTGGGGCTTGAGGTCGAAGAGCTTGATGGCCTCGTTGACGGTGTCCTCGGCCATCTCACGGTAGGTGGTCCACTTGCCACCGGCGCAGGTGAGGAGGCCAGAGGGAGAGGTGGTGATAAGGTGGCTTCGGACGAGGGATTCGGTGTTCTTGGCGTTGGGGTTCTTGACGAGAGGTCGGATACCTGTAATTGTTAGTACCGTGATGCAATTGAGTGTTGAGGGGTTTACTTACCAGACCAAGCAGCCAGGACATCGGCTCGCGACAGGGCGGACTCAGGGTTCAAGAGCTTGCTGACTTCCTTGAGGATAAAGTCGACATCGTTCTGCTGAGCAACAGGCGCGCGCTCGACCTCACAGGGGTTGTCGGTAGTACCGGCAAGAGTCTTTCCCTGCCAGGGAAGAACAAAGATGACACGGCCGTCAGAGGTAGCAGCGTCGAGAAGACCGAGACCATTGGGGCAGATATTCTGGGGAAGCATGATGTGAACGCCAGAGGCGGGAGCGACAATGGGCTTGCGCGAGGGGTCGTCCATTTGGTGGATGGCATCGGTGAAGGGACCGGTAGCGTTGACGACACCCTTGGCGCGGACCTTGAAGGACTCAGCATTGGCAGAATCGCCGTTCTTGGAGGCCAGAACATCGCGGACCTGAGCGCCCATGATCTTGCCGTTGGCGTCCTTCTCAAGGCCGGTGACCTCGACGTGGTTGAGAACAGTAGCGCCGTAGTGAGCAGCTGTAAGAGCGAGAGCGACGTTCATGCGCGAGTCGTTGTGCTGACCGTCGTAGTAAACCAGAGCACCAACCATGTTCTCCTTGCGCAGAAGAGGGAAAGCCTCAAGAGCCTTGTTCTTGCTCATGTAGTAAGAGCTCTCAAGGCCCTGGGAACCAGCGAGAAGATCATAAGCCTTGGTGCCGGCCCAGAAGTAGGGCGCCTCCCACCACTTTTGGAGGGGTAGCAGAATGGGCAATGAGCTGGACAGATGGGGCGCAATGTTGAGGAAAGTCTTGCGCTCGCGAAGAGCCTCCATGACAAGCTGCAATTGCCCATAGTCAAGGTTCCAAACGGCCTTTTCTAGGTATCGCACTCCACCGTGGACAAGCTTTGTGCTCTTGGAGCTGGTACCAGCGGAAAAGTCATCGCGCTCGACGAGAGCGACCTTGAGGCCGCGGGTGATGGCATCAATAGCGATACCAGTTCCGGTAGCACCGCCACCGATGATGAGAAGGTCGTATTCTGTGTCCTTGTCAGGCTGGGCGCTGCGACGCAGCTCAGCTAATTGCTCTGCGCGTGTCTTTGTTGCGCTGAATGTGGGAGGGACGATGCGGCCTGTGGCATCGCGCTTGATGGGAACGAGGGCATTTTCGACGGCGTGTGTCTTGTTGCGGGTGGCGTAGTATGCGCCACCTAGGGTGACTGTTGTTGTGGCTGCTGCTGCGAGGAGCAGAGGGCGCTTCATGGACCGTAATCTTTGCTGCATTGTGAAGTTGTGTTTTGTTGTGTCAGGTATGTGTATGTATGTGGTGTTTGCGCTGGGAGGTTTGCGCAAGTGGGCGACCGTTTGGCAATGGGCCGAGTGTTTGGAGAAAGCTGGAGAGTCTGGAGTCTGGGGAATAAAGGTGAAAGAGAGAATTGGCCAAGGGGTTTATTATAAGAACAAGAGGCTACGCGATGATCGTGGAGACTGGAGAGTTTCCATATTTTTGCGGAGTTGGAAATGGGTCTCTTTAATCGTCTCTGATATCATGGATCTTTACTACAGTACCCAACTTGTTTTTTTTTTTACCCTCCGGCTGATGCAGATTAAGCGCATAAAAATTCGTGGCCTGAAGCGACACCCAGTATTAGGCTATTCATAGACCGTAATTTACTCCTGAAATGCCCGAATTAGCCTGGGAAAAGAAATGTCTGACCCGCAGTCTGAGGTGAAGCTGTTCAATAAACGTCGCGAATTGGGTCTCATGGGCGTGCATTTGGTCCTGAGCCTCATTCAAGTTGCAGAACCGGGTATGCATCTCGGGGTTTGTCTACCGAGTTTGCTGACGTTGACATCGAGATTTTACCCCTGGGCTTATGCAGCTCGGTATGCAAACACCGAGATCAAACACCGAGTGCGACCAAACAAGGACTAGACGCGCCTGGAAGCTTATTGATCCGCTCCGAAAGGATGCTCCGGTCCGGCGCTTGCTGCTGTGAGTTTAATTTTAGCCCCCCACGTTCGGGGAGGGAAAACCCGAAAACTGGTCCAGAATCTGCAGCACAAAGATTTGAGCAGGTCATGAGACAGTCGTTAAGCTGAGCAATGCGGGAATTACCACATCATCCATCTCGTGCAAAGAATTCGATTAATTGATTCCAATCAGCTGTCTTACCCCAAATTCCTCCACCAGTCAGCGCGCTAAGCTGAGCTTAAGCTCTGTGACTCGTGGAATTGTTGTGACAACAACCGTGGTCTTGTAACGCATACAACAAACACCACAATCCAGCCAACATCAATATCGCATGTTTTGCTTTTTTCCAAACAACAAAAATTCAAAATTAACCCGGACAGCGAAATCATTGCACTCAAAATGGGCTCGGTAACGGCCGGTAGAATTGAATGCACGGCAGAATCTTGTCCTGCGTGTGAGGTATAGGGTGAGTTCTTTGTCCCTGCTCGGTTAGTCCTAATGCGGCAACCCGACAGCTCCCAGAGTCAAAAGTCGCGACACAGCCAACAATGACGCAAATATTCTCTCTACTTTACAAACAACTTCAATGCATGTCGCGTTTCCTCATGGAAATAACTGACGTAACAAAGAAAACTAGGCAGCGCTCCTTCAGCATCTGCAGGTCATCTTCGTGATCGTCCAAGTGGATAACATGATCTCATTCACGCGTCTAAACTGACTACCAACATTGCTATCCCTACTGCCAGCTCCACAGTAGGATCGACAGTAACGGTTTCGTCGTCTGTGGATTTTCTCTTGTACCAACTCCTCGACCTCCCACCTGAACCTTTCCTTTCATCATTGTCATCATCTGAGTTAACTCTCCTTGCATTTTCCGAGTGGAATTTCAAACTTGACACAACTGCTCCGAACACTCCGTCCTCACCACGAAAGCATCTGAAACCCTCTGTCAAGCATCGTGATGCCTATACCGGAGAGGCTGTGGAAGAGTATGTGTTGGACCATACCGAGCGACGAGGATTCACGATACGCCAGAGGCCCATACCTGGTGTGTTGATGGGGCTAGGTCCCGTGAAGACGAAAACATCATAAAGCAAACCACCGAAGGCGCAGCCACAGAAAGGAGCAACCATGGGAATCTGAGAGACAACTGTTAGCATCACGGTCATCCTGAAGACATCGACGTGGACTCACCCAGAAATAGTAACCGCCAGCAGACCACACCTCAGTGCCATATCCGATCATGTACGACACCAAACGAGGTCCAAAGTCACGAGCCAGATTAATCGCATAGCCAGTCTCCCACCCAAAGCAAGCACCGATACCAAAGATCAAGAAGAACAAGCCAAGTGGCATCAAAGGCCCAGCGCCAATATTGGAACTGTCAGCCATAGCAAAGATGACAAACTGCAGAATCGTACTTGCGACAAACTCGGAGAAGAACATGCCAGTGCGTGTCATGAATGGGGCAGGATAGGTGCAAAAGACACCTGCACTCGCATTCTCGCCGATGACGGTTCGAATACCTGGGCCTCCTTCGAAGGCGTCGAAGGCCGATTTATAGTTGCCATACACAACTGCTGCGGCGGCCATGGCTCCAAGGACCTGGGCGACTGCGTACACAGGAAACTTCCGCCATGGATGGCCTCTGAATATGCAGTTGGCCAGTGTCACAGCTGGGTTCAAGTGACCACCTGATTTGCCGCCGACATACACTCCAAGCATCACACCAAGGCTGAAAAGTTTCAAGTCAGTGAGAGGCTTGATCGCTATGGCGATGAAGACTTACCCCCAGCCCCAAGAGATACTTTGGTAATCACCCTTGGTTCCTCGACTGAGTACAACCTGGGCAACAACACCGTCGCCAAAGAGGAGCAGGACGAAGGTGCCAAAGAATTCTGAAAAAGCATCTTGACAATACTCTCTCACCCGACTCCAGACAAACTGCTCAGGCGGGGTCGAGATCGTCGGCTCAGTGGGTGCCTCGCTGTACTTTTCATTCTGACCCATGTCTGCCTTCATAGGGATGCCAGCCTTATGAACAGAAGACTCAGAGATAGAGTCGTTGATAGTAGAGATAGGCATTTTTAGGAACTGATCTTTATCTCGTAGGATAAAGACGATGAAGGTGTCGACAGGTGCAGGTTACAATGTGGATTGGCGTCATCAACTTCGGCAACTCTGGGGATTACGTTACAATTTATGGTCAGCAACGACAAGACGGACGAAACAACGTGCTCTTGCCCCTCAACCCGTTTACGGCCAAGAATGCCCAGGACATCAAGACGTCTTCTCGGCCTCGGCCTTTGCAAACACGGTGCACATACGACGGGTTTCCCAGATACCGAACTCAATGCCCTCTCGGTCGTTCTCCCATCATCACGAATGGAAAGCAAAAGGTGGCTTACAAGCATGCTGATCCGCCCTGGGATAGGAAAGAGGTATTTCGGGTTTGAGGAGGGGAAAGTCAGCGACTACTCCCGATGCAATCGAACGATAGCGGCAGTGTTGGGAGATGAGATGCTCGAGTTTGGCAGTCATGTGAAGCCAACAATCTGCCGCTCGGAGGCACACACCGAACAAGCAAACGACGTAAACACCCTCCACGAGTTCTCTCCATGGACATCAACACCGAGATATTGTTCTGATCTGGATGCTTACACCGAAGCTGGGGGTTGGGCAAGACTGTTCGAGACTGGTTGATTCTCCACCTCCGCAAACACCCCCAGACCAACCAAGCAAACAAATGAAAGAACGGCAACGAACCCCAGACTTCCGCTTGACCGAGGTTGGCTTGGCTAGAAATAAGGTATGGTCAATGTGGACTTTGACCCGCAGATATGCGACTCCGACGTGCCAAGAGAGGATCCTTTTTGAGAAACAAGCTTCTGGAACACGGACTTGGGTCCCAGAGGATATTAGGTATTGCGGGGAAGGTAGCTGTCATCAACTAGCTTCGCCCCAGGCCCCCTCTCCGCTCGCTTATACGATCCCGATGGTGTCTTGTGACCGGCACTACGACATCTGTAATTCGGTATCACGAATCCGAAGCTTACAGCTTGATCAGGAAAGTCAATGTTGGTTGTGTCTGCCAGGGGTGGCCAAACTCCAATCATAAACGGATTCAAAGCTTTGATCTCGTGCACGTTGATGGGAACCCCGCAGATTGGGGAAATCCAACGGCCAGGGGGTGGAAAACGGCTCCCCGAGTTGTAGCCCCGGAGGAGTGACTTTGTCGAGAAGTGAGTTTTAAATCTCGGGTTTGTTTGGTCTTGGGTACCGAGATGAAAATACTTAAGTTCCAAAGAATTGCAGCCCGAGATATTTTTACAAACGTTAATCGTCCACAGTCAAAGCTTTCAAATTTGTTATTCATCAGCTTTTTGGTCTTTTCTTTTTGCGACTTAGTCACTGTTGCATTCCTCTTCCCCATCTGACACATCCCCCGCAAACACTCCCGAACACAATGCCTCTCCTCAACGGAAAGCCTAGCTTGGCCTTCATTGGTGCCATTGATCAGGGTACGACGAGCTCGCGTTTCCTGATTTTTGACACCAGTGGCGAAGTTGTTGCTACTCATCAGCTTGAGTTCAAGCAGTTCTATCCTCATCCTGGGTATGATAACTCACAATTCTTTCACTTTTGACGCTGTTTACTGACATTTGATAATTAGATGGCATGAGCATGATCCCGAGGAGCTTGTGAGCTCGGTTGAAGAGTGCATTAATGGCGCTGTTGAAGCCTTTGAAGGCCAAGGTCACTCTCGCGAGCAGATCAAGGCCGTGGGCATCACAAACCAGCGAGAGACTACTGTCGTCTGGGACAAGACAACTGGCAAAGCTCTGCACAACGCCATTGTCTGGACTGACACTCGGTCAAAGGACCTTGTTCGTCGCTTGAAGCGTCGTCTTGGCGCCAGCGAGTTGATCTCGCGATGCGGCATTCCTCTCTCTACATACCCTTCAGTCAGCAAATTGCTTTGGCTGCTGGAGAACATCCCCGAGGTCAAAGACGCGTATGAGCGCGGCGTTCTTGCTTTTGGAACAGTCGACACTTGGTTGACTTACAAGCTCAATGGCGCAACTGAGCGCGATGTCTACGTGTCTGACCCTTCCAATGCGTCGCGAACCATGTTTATGAACCTCGAGACTCTCAAGTATGACGAGGACATTCTGGACTGGTTCCGCATTGATCAGACCAAGATTACACTGCCAAGAATCGTGCGGTCTTCTGATACCAAAGCCTACGGGAGTCTCGCAAACACTTCCCTCAAAGGCGTCAAGATCACCGGGTGTCTGGGCGACCAATCTGCAGCGCTCGTTGGACAAAAGGGCTTCACCCCCGGTCTTGCCAAGAACACATACGGCACAGGTTGCTTTTTGCTCTACAACGTCGGAAGCAAGCCTGTCATCTCATCACACGGGCTACTTACGACTGTCGCGTTTGACTTTGGCGAGGGAAACACCATGTACGCTCTCGAAGGCAGCATCGCTGTCGCCGGGTCAAGCGTCAAGTTCCTCGTGGACAACTTTGGCTTCATCGAGTCGTCCGCCAAGCTAAGCGCTCTCGCCGAAACGGTCGAGGATAACGGTGGGTGCACTTTTGTCACGGCCTTTAGCGGGCTGTTTGCGCCGTACTGGATTGACGATGCGCGAGGAACCATCTTTGGTATCACGGCGTACACGCAGCGCGGACACGTTGCGAGGGCTACTCTCGAGGCGACATGTTTCCAGACAAAAGCAATTCTCGACTCAATGGAGAAGGACAGTGGCCATGCGTTGACCGAGCTCGCTGTCGACGGTGGCATGTGCAACTCGGATCTCATCATGCAGGTACGTAAGACAAGAAACAAAAAAACGCCCTTTTATATACCCTTGTCTACATTGCGCCACAGGACGCGAATCAGCAAGAGACTAACCGTTTTGTAGACCCAGTCTGATCTCATTGGCATCCCCGTAAACAGACCAAGCATGCGTGAGACGACGGCCCTTGGCGCAGCCATTGCGGCCGGCTTTGCCGTCGGCATTTGGAAGAGCTTTGATGACCTCAAGGATGTTAACACCCAAGGTCGTACCATCTTCAAGCCGCAGATTGCTGAGGAGGAGGCGACCAGTCGGTTTGGCCGATGGACCAAGGCCGTCGAGATGTCGAGGGGTTGGGCCAACGAGTGAAAGGGATGTCCTGTAGCGTTCTATTGAAAGTTGCTTTTGTTTGTTAGTCGTCGAATCTGTACTAGTATTATACATGGATGTCTTGAATACTGCTGCCTGATGGAACACTCCTGTAGGGCTACCAAAGCAGAAATAAGCCGACTAGCTTAAACCGTTCTCGATCTGAACTTGATTGCTTCTGGCTGCCACCAGTATTTAATCATCGTACCATCGCGGCTCCGCACTGTTGTTATTTCCGGATGAGGGGGGATCTAGAGTAAGATTGTAGGCTATCTCATGTTGCAGTGTTAGTGTGGTAGATGCTGTGACACCCATGCTGCTCTTCTGTGTTTCGGTTGGTCCCGTCTGCTAAAGAAGTCATCTTGGCTTTTCGAGGGATCAGGGATTCGCAAAGTCTCCGCACGAACGCCGAGTGATCCGGGGAGGGGGGAAATGCATGTTTAGATGCCGGGGATTTGCGTCCGAACATGCAGTTTGCTTCTGTCACATGTGTAATGGGGATGCATGATTAACCATAGATAGAAGGTCTGTAACCGTTGAAACTATGCTTGTTTCTGATGGATTGAACTCCTCATCACCAACGTCGGACTTGGCTTTTGGCTATGCTGTCTTGAGCCAAGGTGCTGCAGGGATTAGTTAGTGGTGTACCGTCCGTCGTAGCGTTCGGATTTGTGTCTAGTAATGGCATTGGATTCTGTCCGAGAAGGAATCGAGTTCCCCAGGTCAGCAGATATTTTTGATTGTGTTGTAGTCGTATTTTGACGATTGATATGGTTGCAATTGACCCTCTAGATAGAGGCTAGACAGTTGGCGTTGGTTGCTTACTATCGCCGATCTCGCCTTTGCTTGGCTGTTTGCTCGCTTTGCCCCAGTAATTTTCCTTAGCAAATCTTTTTTTTTTCTCCTCCCACTTCGGGTCACTCACACTTTTCCCTCTCCATGCGACCGAGGCTCGGCCTTACTTTGAACCCCGTCTGCGTTTGCGCCTCATAATACCCAGACCTTGCTCCACGCTGCTAAAGCGCGATTGAGTTGCATGGTTTCTGCCTGTCCCCAGTAGCTTGTTTCCCCAGACTCAGACCCCATTGTCTGTCTCCCTGTCGTCCCATTGAGCTGAAGGTGGAGGGAGAGATCGTCATGACGTCTGCCAGCGGGCCCTCCATGGTCGAAGAAGAGGCCAACTCGACCTTTAGCAACGACGATGGCTCCAGCGACGATGAGTCTAGATTGACTAGTGCTGGACCGTCTAAGAAGCGGAGGAGGGAGAAACACCAAAAGATATCGTATGTCACTCTGTAAATGTCAAGAGATCACTTCTAAGTCGTCCGTGTCATAGGTGTGAGATGTGCAAAGCTCGCAAGGTCAAATGCGACCGCGCTGAGCCTGCTTGTTCGTGGTGCGCCCGTCACAATCGTGCTTGTGTCTATCTTGAGCGGCAGAAGCCAGGTGCAGGACGCAATGGCTTCAGCATTGAGCTTGAAGCCAAGGTCAATAGGATTGATGCTCTCCTGCAAGCACTGGGTCGTCGGGTCGAAGAACATATCGTGAATGACCACTCTTCGAGTGGTTCACCGGGTGTATCACCTTCAAATACCATCGGCTACAGCGCGCCGCAATATGAGAGTAGGCCTACACCAGCAAGTCTTGCGAGGAATTCTTCCTTCTCGCAGGTTAGGTCGCCTGGTGTCTCGAGTCCATGGCAGGTTGCCAACCAGAACAACACCCAGTCGTCAATGCAGATGCAACAAGGTGCCAGCGCTGCTACACCTTCTCAATCAAATAGTGTTCCAAATCCAATTGCAGTTCGACGAGATCCGTCACTGCAATCATATACTATGGATTTGCCACCGCACGACATTATATACAGCCTGGTAGACCTCTACTTCAAACACTGCAACACCTGGTGCCCAATCCTTGAACGAAAAACTATATTTGCTACCTTCTTCGGCTCGACTTCTATGGAAGAATCTGATCGAATACTGCTTTACGCAATCGTGGCTACAACATTACGCTTCCTCAAGGATCCGAGATTATCACCAGAGATGAGCTCATATTACCACTCCGTGGCTAAACATACAGTCCAGATATATGCCATGGAGCACATCACTGTCTCCGCGCTGAGAGCGCTCGTTATAATCACTCTGGACGAGCTGGGGACATCCAATGGCCCGCGCGGCTGGAATCTCTTGTCTCTGTTAGCACAGAACGTCAGACAACTCGGTTTGTGCGAGGAAAGCAGCGTGTTCTTGTCAGCTGAGGCATCTGAGGTCGCGCATACAGCTTCTGCCCACAGAGTCGCCGCCGGAAAACCCGAGTCTTGGATCGAAGACGAGGGCAGACGGCGGCTATACTGGATGATATATCTTCTGGACCGATATGCAACCATTGCCACGCCTACCTTTGACTTTATTCTCAACGACAACAAAATAAGCCGGTTCTTACCCTCTTCATATGACTTGTTTTCCAAAAACGTGCCCGTGGAAACACGGTCATTGAGTGCATGGAACAACCACCAGTCGCCAATAATGACATATCTGGTCAACAAGCCTGAGAATCTCGGCAGTTTCTCCTACCATTGTGAACTTCTCGTCATCCTTAGTAGGATACACGAGTTTCTCAAAACGCCTGTCGATGTTACTTCAGCGAGTGGCATGGCTGAATGGCGCAACACTTATCGTAACCTTGACCGGACACTTGACGGCTGGTTGCAGAGTTTGCCGAGCGAGTATAGCAAGATCTCTGCTCTATGTCATTCAGATCCTGCGAGCCGTGTGGCCAATTGGTTCATGCTACACAGCGCGTACGTCACGGCTGCTGTGCGACTACACTCTTCTGCGGCGTATCCGACGGTTAAATCTCACATCTTTGTTCCATCGCACTATGCTATGCAGCGATGTTTATCCGCGGTTCAGAGCCTGGGCGACATTACTCGTGATGTCCTCGAAGCAGATGGCTTGAATCTTCTAGGACCCCCGTTCGCCTTTTCGCTCTGGGTAGCTGCTCGATTACTATTTGTTCATGCTGCTACTGTAGGTTGCCAGGTGGATCCACAGATTGACTTCTTCATCGACACTCTGCGCGACGTTGGTCAACACTGGGAGGTGGCGAACAATTACTCAAAGATCCTTCATCGGGTCGTGCAAAGAGCCCGGCAGGGAGTGCAAAGAGCCCGGCAGGGAGACATGAGTTTTTCTGCGATGAGGAGGTGAGCCTTTCAACAGAATACTGCGTTAAAAAAACTCAGCTAATATTTACTAGGAGCGCTTATGATTTGGTTACTCTGACGTCTGCAGCACGGCACTCGAGCTTGGAGCCGACATCGACACAGGCTACTTCTTTAAGCGAATTGGATAACATTGATGTGTTTGAATTCTTCAATTATCCTCGCGTGTCTTCTAATTCAGGCAGTCAGTCACAACTGCAGCCAATGCGAGCGCAAGCTCTTGGCGTTGAATCGACGAGAAACAATGGCGTACCTGATCCGGAAGCTGACTGGCTGGCCTATGGGTCGCCGTTCAATTAGTATCCGGATGAGAGGAAGATGGTTAGATATGAAAAGAGGTATTGAGCCTCGCGGCACGCACTGTCTTTAGCGGCACAGTAATTATAGAGTGGTTGAGCGGGCGTTATCTCGTTGAGCGTTGACTTCCTGGATCTGAATAAACACACAAGAAAAGACTGTTATATGACAAATTTTATAAGAATGAAAAGAAAACAGTGGCGTAAATAGAATTCCTAATATTCATAAATAGCTCTACCAGGATACCTCTTTTGACATCTGCGTAATGCCCCACGGAAGAAATTCCAAAGTTAACCGACCATCTTCCAAAGCCTTAAACACACTCTCATACACATTCGCCACTTCCCAACTATCCCACACGCCCTCACGCCGGCGCATGGAGCGCAGTAACATAATCGCCTTATTTCGGATCTCGGCGTCTGTGCACGAAGCGCAAATAGTGGAAAGCTCACATACCAGGTGACCGTTAAAGGCAAATAACGGCCTGGCCGGAGTTTTATCCAGGTACATGATTTCTTCGATTCTCTCAAATATGTTGTCGTAATCGTGCATCTGAAGACCGGCGTGATAAGAATCCATCTTGATAAAGGCCGACCATGTAGTCTGGTATAGCGATAATAAAGCCATGCGTCGTTTCTCTTGAAGTGTCAACTGCATGGCGTGATGGGACCTTTTAGACATCTCCAGCCGGGAACTCCATGTTAAGAACAATGGCCTTGAGATCTCGAGTGCGGTTGAGAAGCAATCGGTAGTTGCATGTATGGGACTCATGCAGCCAATCAGCCCGAGAGACTCTCTAGGAGATTTCTTACCGAAGATAAGATTGTCGAAGAATGAGTTCAAGTCGGACAAAGAGTCTTCAGCCTCGGTTAGATTGGCAAATTGTGTCTTGGGATGGCCCATTTGTAATACTTGAGTCTGTTGATCTGCACGAGAGAAGGAAGTATCCCCCGTGAATGCTGTGACGTTCTTACCAAGAGCAGAGAACATCTTGGTCAATGTATCAAGAAGATGGTAAGGTGTTTGATCTCCTCCTCGGTGAATGCTCCCGTTTGATTGACTGAAAAGCGTATCTAGCAGCTGGTGGCCAGCACGCAGATGACGAACCGCGTCAGCATAGCGCCTGTGTAAGCTCTCGATACATATAAATATAGTGCAGCAGAGGAGTGCGATTCTGATATTTTCCTTTGAGTTCTCTGCCATAACTGGTCCTATAAAGGCAATGGCTTCGCTGTACTTCCGACCAGCTTGGTAGTCATAGTCAGTCGTGTGAGACACATTGGCGAGGTGTCCAGGATATGTGGCGAGGAAGCGCTGATGAGAAGCCCCCAGTGCACATAATGCGTGCTTGATTGACTTGTTCGAATGCGATAGTGGTAGAATGATATCGTGCCAGAATCCTCTGGAATCGCCAATAACCTCCAGGTCCGGTATGACAAACTCTCTAGTATGATAGTAGAGGGCGCTGTCAGTCGAACTGGTTACGATACCATCTTCCAGAGCTGGCCACAGCAATGCGCTAGGTAAGTAGTTGACTTCGTAGCCATCGCATTTCCATTGATCCTTCAAGCATCTGAAGCATGAGGGTCTGGCCTCATCGCATTTCAGATGCCGACGTCTTGACTACCATGTTAGTGCGGGAATCTTATGCTGGGGGCAATTAAATGTGCTTCTTACTTGCTGCATAATCTGTTAGCATCAAGTTCATATTGCAGCATAACAGACGAATAGAATATGTTGGGAAGTCTTGAATCGCTTACCAAGTCGTACACCCGGTCCTCACCTTTGGCACCTTTGCCCTTGTCCGCTTCTTACGCAAGAATTCTTGAGGTTTAGTTGTCGTCATTTTGACCCATTTGTTACGAGACAGCTAACCAGAGCAAAACATGTTCATGTTGGTCGCGTGCTTCTCTTTATGAAATGAACATCAAGCGGGGCTAAAATAACGGCTTGAAGGCGTTTCACTCGGGGATCTCAGCCCTTCCATAAATGGCAACTCGGATCACTCTAGTGCTTCATCTCATTGGTAGTGCCGTAAGTCAGGCCCACCATTTTGGCTCAGTGGGGCCTCGTTTCATGTCATTGATAGTTCGTATCGCGATCTAGCTCGTGTCATCTGGCGCCTAGACAGCCGCACGGCTGCTCAGCCATCAACTGGCCCACCCATTGAGTCTGAGCGCCCACAAGCATGATCTGGATGTGGTTCATTCAAGGAATATCGTCACCCGGCAATACGGGTAGCGGCGATGTCTAGTCTAATGGAACAGCAACTTTGGCGGAGTAGAGTAGCCGGACGCTCCGCAAAAACTGTTTCCTCGTTTCTTAGATGGCCTCGAACATGAGTGCTTGCAACTTATAAAGAGCCAGGCCGAGTTCTCTTCCTCCAGTTTCAATTTAAACAATCATCATCATGTTACAACTCATGAAGCTACCGTGGTCGGCGGCTTCGCTCGCTTTGAAGGTCGTCGTTTCTTTCTTTGCCCTCCTCTTTTGTTACCAAATCTACTCGTTCTATGGTGATTGGGACTGGTCACATTCTTTCAGCAGCCACACAGAAGACATCATCTCTCTGGTTCACCCTCATGGTGGAAGCAAATGCTTACCATCACTGACTTCTTCACTCCTCGTTGATGCAAAGTCTATACGGAAGGAATGCCAGCAAACCTCATCATATGCACATTCAGATGCTAGGATAGGAAGAGTCACGGCTCATTTCGGAACCGTCGAAAACCACTATCAGAAGGCATTGCGAACGCATGTATTGCATAGCATGATCCATGGTACTCATCTCGATGTCATGTGCACTTCAGTTGTCGACTCGCTCTGGAACAAGCCAGCATTCATTCTATCTCTGCTGCTAGATGAGATGACGAAACCTGCTGGAGAGCGCTTAGAATGGCTCTTCTGGGTGGACCGAGATACCCTGATCCTCGACCAATGCCGGCCCATATCAAGTTTCCTCCCGCCTGACGATCCCCCCGACGGTTCCCAAGATCCCGATAATCTCGATAATCCCAACGATCCCGATGCGATCGAGACAGAGAGAAGAGAAGAAAAGGTGGACGATAAGACACATCTGATAGTCACAAACGACTGGAATGGTCTCAATAACGGCGTTTTCCTTGTTCGTGTCAACCAGTGGGCGATAGAACTATTCAGCGCTATCGCGGCGTTTCGATACTACAGACCAAATGTCTCGCTTCCATTCACTGAGCAAAGCGCAATGGAACTTGTCATGAACGAGACAAAATTTCGGCGCAATGTGCAGGTCGTTCCTCAGTGGTGGTTTAATACCTATCCCAAAGGCACGCCCGTAGAGTTTGAAGACAAAATGGACAAGCAGGATTTGAAGGGCTATCATGCTAGACGTGGCGACTTTCTATTGCATTTCGCCGGTCGCGGAGGAAGGGATAAACTGATCAATGAATGGACCAGTATGTTAGATCGAAGGCGAGGAGTATGGGCGCGGGAAGAAGTGCAGAGAAACGCCACTAGAAGTATCAGTATCTTCTGGTCTAGGTACAGCTGATATTCAAACTCGCTTATTATACAAGACGCTGGGAGGAGTGCAGGAAGGTGAAAATATATGCTAAACTAGATTTCTATTTCTATAATAATTTTAGTATATTATCAAGACTTTTTAAGCTATATAGAAGCTGATGTTTCCAACCTAACTAACCCTTATTGAATTATAACTCCATACAGATGAACTCATCACTTGAAATCGATAAAGTGAGGCTTGAATAGCGACCACATATGTGACCCCTTGATTGTGCAGAGGCCCATAAACAAGCTTCTGCGGCAACGCCGGGAAGTAGGTAGGAGCGGGTAATAGGGACGAAGAAGAAACGCTCTTTATTAACTCCCTCTGACAGCTGAGACATTGCACGGTAGGTAAATACAGTCGGGGACCAAAAAGTGGTTGGATCGGTGCGTAGAAACTGACTCTAATCTTTCTTGGGCAAACCGAGAAGAGCACTCCATGGTATTTCTCGTATATCTGCGTGTCTAACAATGTTTTTTGCCCTTTATTCCCCACCCATCGTTTTCGTCCCGTCCGCCATGTCCGTCATGGCCTCTGCGGCTGGGCTGTCATATCATCATCTATCCCACATATGTAGCCAATTAAATCTCGTCCTACTGCGTTATTATGTTCCAGCTGGGATCATGGGAGTATAATAACTTCGGGAGCATTCCGCTGTGTTCCGCTCAACCAGGTTCATTACCGTGCACCCCGGCCAAAGTGGCTCTTGATGTGCAACTCCGGCAGACCACAACATTATATAGTGGGAGGTGCTGGATGTGTTCTTTCGTTATCATCGTTATTCATCAAACACATCCATATTCGTGTCGTAGTAACGATACATGTGGCATGCACCGCATCGTGTCTTGATCCAGGTGTCGGGTCGGACCATGCTCGCTCGACAGCAACTAGCCGAACAACCCTACTTCGAGCTCTTACATCTTATACACATATAAACATATATGCTAACACTCTAATCTCTGATGTGATTTTCCCCAGCCTCCTTGACCCACCCCGACACACGTTTTCGTGAATGGATCGTCTAACGATGCGGCCGTGGCCCGACTGGCTCTCTTTCTTTTTCGTTTTCTTTTCTTTTTACTTCAGCCAACACACTGAGAGGATGCTGAAAGTGGTTGGCCAGTCGCTGATGGAGTCCTACCTAGCTAAGAGCCCTGGCCCCATTGGAGACCTAGAAATAGAGAGCAATACGCAGTGACGTGTCACTACGCTTGGCCTATAGCGCAAAAAAGAGAATGAGGCTGGTAGCGCACTGCATGCCTGCAATTTCTTATTCTAATACAGGTTTGTGCAGGTATTTATTAGATAATCGTCCAATCACATAACTTGCCAATACTGGAATTCTGCGTAGTGAAAGTATTGGGCATCAATGCAATGCTTTGTAATTCGGGTGGAGAGCCTAATAACAGTGTCGTATAAAATATCAGCATTTCCAGCCGCTAAAGTCTTAAAACACTTCTAACTTCACTTCTACAACTACTTCCCAGTCAACACTCAAGCATACTCAGCACAAGCCTATCATCAATGAACGAATCAACACTACAGTACCGGCTGGACTCTAAAGCCGAGGAAGAGATCCCTGCGTCCAACAGGAAATTGTGCGGCAAGTGTCTTGCAATATCTTGGGATCCAGTTGAACACAAGGACATTCCGGGCCAAAATGGGTTTGAAAAGTGGACGCTCGACCATCATGAGACTTTAAGTGAACTGGAGACGTCATGTGAGACTGGTTGCCCGCTATGTCAGATGTTCTTTTTACTTCTAGCCTACGAAAAAATAGGTCTGAAGGACACAGATATCTTACATTGGAATATCGAACTTAATTGCGGCCTATGGTCGCTCTCCTTTGAGGTGGACGACCCGGGCGCGGAAGATGAAGAGCTCACCTGGTTCATGGAAGGTGATGGTGAGATTCAGCCATCTCAATCGATTACGATGGTGAAAAGTAATTCACAACTGATTTGCGTATCATGAACCGCAAGGCTAATATTAGAACTTAGGGCTTTCATCATCGAGTTTGGATGAAGACTTAAAGACTCTTATTAATGAGAGCATCAACCCTTGGATTGAGGCGTGTACGCGCTCAGGGAAGCACAACAGCTGCCCCAGATATCCGCCTCATGACTCGGAGTCGTGCAGCATGCCGACACGACTCATAGACGTAGGATCTGAGGCTCAGTCTACAGCACGACTGGTAGAAACCACAGATCTTCTAGAGAAAAATAAAGCATCGTCATATGTCATATTGAGCTACTGTTGGGGATCAGGGAACGACCCTGCACGAACAACAAGTCGAAACCTGAAAGAAAGGCATAATAAGATAGAGTGCGACACTCTTCCAAAGACAATTCAAGACGCGATCCGAATTACCCGCTTGATGAAAATAAAGTATCTCTGGGTCGATGCCGTATGCATTATACAGTCCGATAAAACACTCAATGCACAACAACAAGACGATTTGGCAAGGGACGATTGGGAGAGGGAGTCGATGCGTATGGCATCTTATTATGCCAACTCTCTGTGCTGTATCGCAGCGTCGAACGCAAACGATAGCTCAGAAGGAATACTATCTGAACGGCGAGCAGCACGATACGGCTTCAAGAAGTGGTATAACCCAGCAAACGTATTCTTACCGTCGCCCTTCGCCTCTAGACGAAGATTCCCCAGCTCACTGTTCAACCGAGGTTGGTGTCTTCAAGAATGGATTCTTTCCCCTCGTATTCTTCACTGGACCGCCAATGGTTTGATCTGGGAATGCTCAGATGGGTTCTTCTGGGAGGGCCAAAGAGGCTTCGACGGAGAACCCCCAGAATCCTTCGGAGAGACTAGTTTCGAGAGCGAGGATCGCAAGACAAATGATTGCGTACTTGAACTTGGGTTGTCGGACGACGACACACGATATATATGTCATATTCTACGCTCTGAAAAAGAGGAGGCATTAGGTGAAGGCTGGCCTGCATTAGTAGATCACTACGCTCAGATGCATCTATCATTTTCCAGTGACAGACTGGCAGCTGTTCAAGGAATTGCAAGTGTATTATCAGAGCGCCACGGGGTCAACTACTTCGCAGGTATCTTTGAGTCGCGATGCCTTGAACAGTTGATCTGGAGGTCAGAAGACCCACCGAGTTCACTAAATATTAGTGACAAGTTCCCCACCTGGTCTTGGGTGTCGTCAAAGGGTGTGATTAGCTTCAGGCGGGTCTCTCCTGAAGGGGGATGTGGCACTTGGATGAAGAACCTTGAGCGGTTTCCATCCAACCAACATGAAAAGAGTCTTGCTCACATAACGAACAAAGAACTCCGCTTCACAGCCCCACTACTGAGGCTGGATATGCTGGACCTAGAAGATGCAAAGTTGGACGACACTGACTCAGGAGATACAGACTCAGAAGATACAGAGCCAAAATATCCTTGGCCGGGGCGTTATCGGTTTTCATTGGGACCTGGGAGTCCTGTTTGGCAAGGATCAACTTGCAGTATTCATCTCGACAGCTTGGCGTCTTCTGCCTCTTTCAAGAGCCGTGCATTCTTGCTATTATTACGCCATTGGGACTTTTCGGGAACAGAGTATCAAGGACTAGTTGTACAGATGGTTGAAGGGACTGGCGAGCGGGAAGTATCTTATCAGAGGGTCGGAATGTTCTTTTTAAATCAGCCAGGAGAGTATCTTCAGGAGTTACCAGACTTGACGCAATGGGTGACGAAGGTTATCTTGGTATAGTGAGTGTACAGGAAGGTGACTACTAACCTCTAGTATAAGAGGTATGCGAAGTAGGTGAAGGCAAGACCAGCGGCTAGTGCGAGTGGCTAGGAAAGAGAGAGTATATAGGGAGTTAAGACTAACTACGGGCTCTGCCTGATCTTCTTGTCTTGTGCATTACGAGTATCCGGACTTGGAACATCCTTTATGAGTTACGATCTGCATGAACTGAGTTGGTCGTGATGGAATTTCTTATGCTACAGCCACCCTACCCAGATCTGCCCTACCATTAAGTGCGGCCCGTGTCGATCAGACATCCGAACTCAATCGGGCTTTAACGGGCCCTAAGATCATTCCTCCAGTCAATCTTGCCCCAAACTCAGTCTCAGCTTGATAATTCCCGATGCCAAGGCCATCCACATTCCAGCACGCGATTGTTTATGGAAAATGTTTCAAGTCCGCTTCAGATCATACAACAGTAATCATTCATCATCTAAACATCGTTTGCGGTGTCGTAAAGCTAATCCACCCACCAACTCCGATCCCAAATGCTGTTTCATAAAACAAATGTACCAAAACATAAACTCCAAAGTCATAAACCTAACTATCCCAGATGGCGCCATATGCCGGTACGCCACGCGTTTCCAAACCGTAAACTACCTTCTTCGTAATCTTTTCGTTTGCAATGATAATGACAGCTTCAGCCTTGAAGCTTTTAACCAAGTTGTAGCCCATCTTTACCAAGTCTGGTCGTCCGAGCTTCTTGGTGTCGTGGATGACCGCGTTGGGGATGCGGTCGTTGATGGTCTGGCAGAGTTCTTTGCCAAAAGTCTCTTCAGGGTTTTTTGTGGACCAGATGAGTTGTGTTGGACAGCTGGGGTTCTGGATGTGCCCGAGAACGGGACCGATACCTGAGCCGGTTGCGATGAGGACGACGCGGTTGAAGAGAGTTGCGATGCGCATGACACCGCATGTTGGGACGCCCCGTGTCCAGATATAGGAGGGGCCACTTTGGATCGTGGACTTAGTCCAGTCGCCTGCATTTGAAACGACGAGCGAGTAACCCTTCGATCGACCGTTGACGGGTTCGGGGGCGGGAATGGTGGCGAATGAGTGCCACTCTTTGAGGGGTGAATGTGACAGACGGGTGAACGAACCGTTGACAGGTACAGTATAGTCAAAGTGAAGTCTGATCGCGTGGTCTGAGAGCTTCTCAGCTTCGACGGGTACTTTGCGGAGGAAGCACCAGGATGAAGCGACACTTGCAGTAGCTACAGCCAGCAACCAAAAAGCCGGCGACGTGACACACGCATGTCCGAGGGTCGTACCAGCCGGAGCACTGTCATAGTTCGCGAGCACGACTTGGACCCAGAAGAGGGCGAGCATGGTCCAGCCGGCGAATCGATGAGTTCTCTCGAATAGGTCATGGTGCTGTTTGCGCACTGAAGGCCAAGCAAGGCCAATCATACCAACAAACATGACAGTGAGGATCCATGAGATAACTTTGGAAGCGATAGAAGTAGTACCCCAGTTGGCACAGCTTCCGAACATACAGGCAATGTCTGCGATATTGGACGCCAAGAGCCACGCCCCTGCGCTGACAGCTGCGCCGGAGTGGGCGCCACCAAGGTGGTAGATCTTGGCACAACGAGATCTGATACCAAGTGGCCAGGACTTGGGCACACTGCAGGTAATAGTGTAGAGGGCGTTGATAACGAACTCTTGACGGACAAGGACAGCTGTGCATAGATTGATGGCTGTGATGATGCCCAACCATTCTCTACTCACTCCGGTAAGTAAGAGGGCGATGGCAGCGCCAATGTTGAACAAGCCAACCAGAGAGAAGAGGCGGCGATAGACGATGAGGAGCCTATAGCGGAGTCCGCGTGCATGCTTGGGGAGATCCTTCTCGGGTAGTGCCTTCTCAAGATCATACTGATGCTCGCCGATAAGAGTGGTATCAGAAGCATCGGAGAATGAACTGAGCTGTGTAGCACTTGAAGCATTCGAATCCATACGTGCGTGTGCCATAACCGCCGGCTGAGGGGCGCGAACAAGGCCAACGGGTGGTTGCGCCACAGCCATCTGGAGTGCCTTCTTGTCGATCTTGCCGTTTGCGGTCATGGGCATACTCTCAAGTTGGTGATAATGCGTGGGCATGGCGTAGTAGGGCTGGAGAGTCTTGAGGTGGGCCTCGATAACCGGAACAGGACAGTGGCTGGGAGTGACAAACGCGTGAATCTCACCATCAACGAGAAGCGCGGTTGCTGATTGAACAGGAGGGCATGACTTGAGACAGGCGACGACGCCGTCCAGCTCGACTCGGAAGCCCTTCACTTTGACTTGATCGTCAATACGGCCCAGGATGTGTAGAGTGCCGTCTGGGTTCCACTGGCAGAGATCTCCAGTGTTGTACATGTTTGATCTAATAGAAAGTCAGTCATCGAGGTCTACTGAATAAGTGAATATTTGGGTACTTACCCATCCTGAGCAAAGGGGTCAAGTCTGAACTTCTCAGTCGTCTTGCTGGGTAAGTCGACGTATCCGCGAGCAACGCCTAAGCCACCAGCCCACACATTGCCAACCTCTCCTACAGGTACAGGTGCAAGAAACTCATCAAGGATGTAGACGTTGTTTCCTGGTGTCGGTCTTCCGATGGATAGAGGCTGGCCAACTTGATGCGGTTGTACAGTATTGACGATGGTAGTTTCTGTGGGGCCATAGCAGTTGAAGTACGACACGTGAGATGCCCACAGGTCGGCAAGTCTAGAACTGGTTAGTCACAAATAATTGTGGTGGTGAGGAGAAGCTTACCTTTGACAGCTTGGTTCACCCGCTGTGGCTACGGTTTTGAGTTTTGGATAATCCTCGGGGTTGTGTTTTGAGAGGATACTAGGAGTGCAAATGAGGACGTCGAGCTGTAAACATATTAGTAAAAGGTCAATAGATGTGAAAGGCTTATGCTTACTTGTTTTAGGGCTTTTGACCAGTCAGAGCCACGCAGCACCAAGGTACCGCCGTTTGATAGACAGCCAAGTGTTTCCCAAGCGGCTGCATTGTTCATGTCAGTTACATCTGCCTAGCATGCCAAGATCAAACACTTACCCATATCGAAGCTGACGTTTAACAATTGACCAACAAATGTTCCTGGGGCAATGCCCAAGTTTCCTGGTGCTTGGCATACAAGGTTTGTGACATTTCGGTGAGTGATATCAACTCCTTTTGGTGTACCGGTAGTGCCTGGCCTTCGTTAGCATGAAGAGCAATGAGAGTGTCAGTTTGATACAACATACCTGATGTGTAGATAACGTAGCAGCCATCTTCGGGCTTACTTAAGGGAGAGAAGTCCTCAATCTTCTCGTTGTGTGGCTCATCTGTCTCTTCTATGTCGTCGATTATCACGACGTTTGAGACGCCAGTGTTGTCTAGGCGATGGGCTGTTGCTTTTGAGGTCAAGACAGTTCGTTGTCCAGTTTGTGTTAACACAAACCGTAGAGTTTCTTCTGCCACAACGCCTCCGTCGAGGGGAACATATTGAGCCCCGCATGATAGGATAGAAAGAATACCAACAAGCATACCAACACCTCGTTTTACAACAAGGGGTACACGATCCCCAGGAACAACTCCTAGGTTCCGTAACCTTTGAGCTAATAGGATACTACGGCGAGCAAGCTCACCATAGCTTATCTCACTAGCCGGCTCGGTAGATAGATCCCGTGCCGCGATGGCGGAGGGCTGTGATATGGCATAGTGGTGGAAGGCTTCAGTGACGGTTGAGAAGCTAGGTCTGCTGCATGTACCTTGTGTAAACGAGATTGGCACGGCAGTTCCCCGTGGGGAGACAGCAATTACAGGCGATGCCATACTAGAGCTGTATTGTGAAAGAGGTGTGTAGTAGATGAAATGATGATCGTCATACAACAACCAAAAACTCAAATACTCGATATGTGGAAGAGGAGACTTGGGGGAAATTGTGTATCAAAGATTTGAAATTAAGGAGTGCATAAGAACTCACTCCACCACAAGACAGCAGTTCTTAAATAAACAAGGCTTCTCCGCTTCAGCACTTTCTGATCTTACCAGCCTTCTCGTCATGCTTGGCAGGATATCCAACAGTTCATCATCGACCAGTCAGCTGCTGTGCACAAGTTGCAGCTTAGGCCCCCAGCCGCCCCCAGAATGCGTCTTTTTCTGTATCGAGATGCCAAAAGTTGGCTATCATGGACAATCTGCTCCGCCTTGAGACTTCGGGTTCAGCCAAACATGTCCTGAATGCGTTGGTAAATGGAGAAGCATACGCCAAGCTAAGACATGCAGTTGGACGCTTGGGATAGATAGCGTCGAGGGAACTAACTAACGAGCCAACAGGATGCCACATGACAGAATGCGATGGCTGAAAGGGACATGGTTCGATGGCTGAACACTGTACTTTTGGTCCTATAGTCCAAGGTAAGTAGGTACCTGAACCTGTCAAAGCTTCACCGTCGAAAGCGTGTGGTGCGGTCTGTGGACCCCTGTAGGCCCGCATATAGAGGGATCTGCGATGGTTCCATGGCTGCGGATACAAGGGTAGCCAAGACATCTACAGCACGCGGGAAACTGCAGGATCTGGCTCCGGCATCTGCACCATCTCACATGAGCCGAGGTGGGGGTGCTGAATACAGTATGAACGAAGCAAGCTGAGACCATCTCACATGAACCGTACAGGTGGGGTCGTATATGAGCGTATTAAACTGAGAAGTTGTGCTGAGATATTGACCAGCTAGTTATTGGCTTACTCATGTCGCTACCTGTCGGACAACCATTATGAGTCGACTATTAAGCCTCCCATTGAGTTTTATTATGTTTCCCTCACCGATAGAAACAAAACTATCCCATCTAGGAAAGCTGTCAATCCAATCTACGCGCCATAGATCGTCGGGTCGCGCTAACCATGCGAACGGCCTGACACTTTGACCAAGCCAACGGAATGACAGACCCCAAGATCGACAGCAATGCCAGCGAAATGTGCGATTTACATGAACACTTCCCGACGTGGAAATTGATCCCCAACCACCGCCTTTCAAAATGCCTCAGCTGGGGACCGTAAAATTTCCCATTTAAAAACTACCTTTGCAAGCTTTGTTGGGATTTGGGATAAACCCGGCAATGTCTCAGTTGAATCAAAGACATTATCCACCCTCGATTGACTGATCGGCACGGCTAAATCGCGTTATTGACGTACCCGACTATTTGAGCCAACGCAACTCGACACGTCGGCAGAAAACAGCCTCATCAACCGAGTCAATTTTGCCAAGCACATTGTTTTCAGCTTGTTCTTTCACACGCTCTAGGTTTTATCACCATCATCGATCCTTGGCAATGAGTGAGCAATTGGTCATCGCTTCCACGCCTGCAGAAGGCGTACGCGTCCTCGCGTTAAACAGACCCTCCAAACGCAACGCCCTCTCGCAGGAACTCATTACCGTGTTTCTGGAACAGTTGAACACGGCGTCCAGGGACAATGGCGTGCGAGTCATTGTCATCACCGGCAGCTCAACTTTCTTTTGCGGTTAGGAAACCCACTGACTCCACAGGGGTACCCCGGCACTTGCACAGGGCCAAAGCTGACGAGGCACATAGCGGGAGCTGATATCGGAGAGATCTCAAAGCTCGATGCGGAAGCTGCGCGGGGCTGCCGCTATCTGTCGGACCTTTGTTCGGGGATGCGAGCCGTGCGCAAGCCTTTAATAGCTGCGGTTGAGGGAATGGCGGTGAGTTGTCAAAAGCCAGACTAGGCTAGAGCTTCTATGTTGGACAACGCTGACGAATTTGCTATGATTGACAGCTCGGCGGGGGCTTTGAGCTTGCTCTCATGGTGAGTTTCCCTTGACAGCTGACAGTTGTCGCCGGAAGCCGTACCGTACTGACGTCGCCAGTGCGACCTGATCTTTGCTGCGCACGACAGCCGCTTTGGTCTTCCAGAAGTCACCATTGGCCTCATCCCCGGCGCTGGTGGCACACAGCGGCTGACCAGCGCCGTGGGAAAGTTCAAGGTAATGTGACAAATTTCGTGCAACCCGATGAGCTGGCAGCTGATACGAGGTGAGATAGGCTATGCAGATGATTCTTCTCGGAAGACCCATCTCGGCGGAAGAGGCCCGGTCCGCTGGGCTAATCGCGCAGCTTTATGACAGTGGCAAGGTCTTGGACAAGGTCGTTCAAGACACGGCATCGACGCTTGCGGGCCTGAGCCCCACGGCGCTGGGCTTGGCTAAAGAAACAATATGCAGATGTAAGTGGTTGCCTGTGCAGTAGTTCATCTGCCCCGTGCCGTGGCGTGTCATGTTGACTAACATATTCATCATAGCTGATGATTTGGGGGCGGATCACGAGTTTGAGAGGAGTCTGTATTACTTTGCTTTTGGAACTTCTGACAAAGAAGAGGGTGTCAAGGCGTTCTTGGAGAAGAGGAAGCCAGAGTGGAGGTCTAAGTAACTCTACTTTCATGCCGGGTTCATCTTTGGAAAGGGACCTTTGTATGCATGATGCGTAGACGATAGTTTGATATTGGAAACCTTTCCTAGCTTCTCGAAATTGTCATTGGTCCGTGGCACGGCTGAGATACGCCAATAACCCCGGGATCTTTTGGTTGGGTCAGGCTACGGTACCACATTTCAATATTGGTTGACGTGGTCGACCTGCGGCTACCAATAATGAAGCTAGTCTATGTCATCTAAAAGTGGACAAAGCCAATAGTCTCTCATCCTTTCAAAATCGCTCTCTTTCTGGGTCAAGTTAAAGTTTCAATATTGATGTTCTTTTGCAGGTATCACTGCATAAGTCAGAGTAAAACGTTAATTCGGTTTCCGAGGGTGTTCCTGAGAGCATATTCCACCTTTCGTTTATGTCAAACTCTCTCACCGCCAACGTGGCATTGATACCATGTGGTGTACGCCATCCCGCTTCACACCGTTGAATTACACGTGTAAGTGAAATCCATATGTGTTTACAACATTCAAGCCTTGTTGAATGGCGGCTGTGGGCGCTGAAGATAGATGGGGCGTTAAACTCAACTCTAGGGTTAGCCCCGACCAAGTTCTAGTGACGTCCCACGATGCAAGTCTTGTCTCTCGACGAGTGACCAGGCCGAGACCTCATATATCCAGGCTATTTGGTTGACATTGCCAATTAAAACAGTATGAGAGCTGTTTCTTTTGATCCATAGCGTAGTCCTTTGCATGATATCTTGCCGAGATGCGCTCTGACGCCTTGATGAATGGCGAACGGGCGCAATTAAAAACCGCAATCTTCCAGCTAATAGACACTTCGAAGCCACGTTCGTGGACTTGCAGATGGCGACATGAGCGATTAATTATCAACCGAGTGTATTCTCGACTATCAATAGCCTCATAGATAATCGTACGATTATATAGTCGCATGATTTACCATCCACGTCAAAGCGGCCAGCCTTTACGCCACGATGTCAATGCCACACCGATGCACTAGCAACTGTCAATTAAACAGATCGTGGCTAACTAAGTTCACTTCCCCTTGGCAGGTACAGTTGCGGATGTAACATCGTTGAAGTTTGGGTTTGTACTAGACGTTGACAGTCTCATCGGTCATTGTAGCATTCTCGAGCTCTGAGATCATAGCTGGCTTCAAGTTTCAATAACAGCAATCGATAGATTTCGTTAATATGATTCAGGGATTGCCGGAAATGATGCGTATGGCTCAAGATGGCGATGGATATGTTTGAAATAACTATAGTGACATACAACGTCAGAGACGAAGACGTTTCTATCTTGTCCCAACTACTACCTTCCATACTGTTCCTTTGCAACCGAGTTCATAAAGGTAGTTCCGGCCAGTCGGAAAGTATCAGGCTGAATACTCGAACCATTGGGATTAAAGTAGAAGTTCTGTCCGTAACCACCGCCGTGCCTATAGACAGGCCACTTGGGAACATCAGCAACTACGAGCGTGCGTTAGTTATAAAACTGCGGGAGGCATAAAATGATAGCATCGGGACTTACTTCCGTGTTCGTTGGGATCGAGGCCATGGATGAAGCTGATCCACATGCGAGTAATAAGCTTAGCCAGGGCAAGGACCTCCTTCGATGCGTTCTCGAGAGGACTCTGACCCTCCGCATAGCCCAGGCCTTGCTTATTGTAAAAGACGTAAGCAATCTCTGTAAAATGGCTAGTTCCTATGTATTTTCCTAAGAATAAACATTAGCATATGTCTGATACTGTAGTCATGTCTGGAAGCTTTCTTACGAGGAGAGTTAGTGTTCGGCGACTCGAACAAGTAAGAGTATGCCGTCGCTCCATGCTTGGACCAAGCATCAGTTCTCGCACGAGTCCACGCAGTGAAGAGCTGATCACTCTGCAAGGCAACCGCGCGTTTGAACTGTGCTTTGACGGGATCACTAGCCTTGCGACGATAATACGCAGGAAGGCCAAGTGCATCGATGTTGGGATAAAGTGCCATCAGTATCTCGGTTGTGTTGGCATCTGGGCCGGCTGATTGGATGATGTCCGCAATTTGTTCATCCGTGTCAACACCAAGGCCACTGAACAGGGTACCTTCGTCTGCATTAGTGCCCAGTAAGAACGGCACTTTGGTGAAGTTGCCGTTTTCTAAAAGTGTTGATGGGTAGTCTGGGATGAAGTCGCCGTCTACTACGGGGTAAAAGTTTCCTGGTACCTTCTCAATCGTGGCATTGAGTTTGTCAAAGGGCACATGACGCAGACATGCGAGCTTGTCCGATTCTTTGTCACAGCCAACGGCTTCGACAATAGTGTCGTAGCGTTTCTGTGGAGTCGTAAAGTTCTTCATATCAGTTCCATCTGCGCCGGACTCTGAGATGAGACCTCGGAATAGCTTATCGTCTCGGCCTCCGTAAGCAGTAGCATGATAGCCAATGTTACCGCCACCAGCACTTTCGCCCCAGATGGTGACTTTCGATGGATCGCCGCCAAAAGCAGCGATGTTCTCATTGATCCAGTGCAGAGCAATACGTTGGTCCTTCAAGCCGAGGTTGGCTACTCCAGCATCGAGAATGTCTTTGCTAGCCATGAATCCCCAGAACGAGAGTCGGTCTGACAATGATGAGCTGTGTCTGTTTTTAGCGAGTGGAAGATGACTCACAGTCAAGAGAGACGGCGACGAAAGGCTTGCCTGCCTTTACAGACTCTTCGACGATGAAACTGAGGTTATAGACGCCGTTTGCGCTATAGTCCATTGACCAGCCGCCGCCATGGATGAAAACACCAACTGGTAGCTTTGCGTCCTTGTCGCCATCAGACTTTGCAGGTCTTACAACGTTCAATGTCAGGCAATCCTCGCCCAACGTAAAAGGCCAGGCCGGGCTGTTCTACATGAAGTTAGCAGGCGAGTTCTTCGCAGGGCTCAAGTGAGCAACTTACTCCATATCCAACACAAGAGTCAGCATACTCAGTGGCATTCTTGGTATCGAATGTCTCGTTTAGACTTTGCGGATTCTGGAACCGTAGTGGACCGACCGGAGGCTGGGCGAAGGGAATGCCTAAGAAGAGATCTTGATCATATCCAGCCACGTATTTGCCTTCGTAAGTGCCATTCTTGACTTTCACAGTTGGTGCTCCTCTGGAAAAGGCGCCTCTTGCTAGGAACAGAGCCGTAATAGCGACCTCCAAAAAAGAATGCATCTTGAAAATATACCTTGATCTCCAAAGTCAAAGTACATCACAGCGTTGGGCACCATGACCATTTTATTCACATTTTACCATCGCATAGGCGGGACCAAGTCTGGGACTAGTGTCCGGGGTTGAGTAGGATCAAGCGGAGGGTCCCACGTCATGCAGAAGTATTCGCGGCTTTACTAAACAGCATGATCTCTGATCTGCCAGTTACCAGGTGAACATCACGCTGTTATTGCCCGAGTATTCCCCTTTAGTAGATGAATCCGCGTTCTTTTCTTGCCGACACCAACTGCCGGGCTACTGTCTACTGACCTGGGTGATCACCAGAGTAGTAGTCGACCGGTTCACGCAACTGCATACCCCATGGGGAAATGAATCCATAACCATAATGCGGGGATTCTTTGGTCGTGGGTCGTGCTTGTGACGCTAAAGATGGGCAGCCTCGTATATCCGACCGAGGCAAGGAAGAGGAGACACGAATCCTTCCCTAAGATCGAACAAACAGGAAATGTCGGATGCTTCTTATATCTCATAGCCGATACTGACGACTGATAACCTCAAAATTCGTTGGCATGTAGATGGCCAAAAGACCACGGATTTGCAGCACCGAAAAGCAAGGCTTGTGAGGGTGCTTAAACTTACCCGAAGCGGAAACCTAAAGCAAGCGCCCTGGCTAGTGACAAATGACGATGCTTCAGACTTCTACTTTGAGATGCATGAAACCGACGAGGCCTGCCATGATTTGACAGACCCGCTACCTTAAACCTTGACCTTGGAGTTCCCCGACATCAGACCGGTCAGCCACAGAAACACTCCGGATGAGCTACAGCATAATAAATTGCCCGTGAGAAATGTTTTAGTCGTCGTGAACTCTCGGGTAAATGTAAAGGCGATGATACGGTCCAGGAAAGGGACGTTTGACTGTCCTTGAATCTGTCGAACCTGAATAGTCTTAAGAAGTCCGCCAACCATGCGCAATTCATCGTTTCCTATATCGAGTAAGATTCCAAATCCCCTAGATTGGCCATTCATTTGGAGTTGCGAAGACGCATGTGATGGATGGTGAGTGAATGTTCATCTATGCCTCGTTCTATGTGTGACCTTAAATAAGATAAAAGGCCCTGGCTTCAACCGTTGCAAAGGACACTTTTTTCACCTCTCAAGCATATCAACCTTAAGCTCACACAGTTACTAAAAGTCAAAGTTTTGAGCTGCTATGCGTCGTTACAATGCCTTCAGTGATAAAGCTCAATGAATCAATCACTGCGATGGTTTTACACAAGTCCTTCTGAAACACGGGAATAACTGAAAAGTCTATCGATATGCATGGGGGCGGTTTGAACAAGATTATGTCAAGCTCATTCGTGGCTCGATGGCAAATCCAAGTTTGCCCGACTACCTTGAGTTTTTCAGCGCTGTGAGTTTGACCTTTGACTTCATGTCAAAATTAGTGATACTTCAGTGCGTCTCTTCGTAATGAACTTAAAACTCAAGTAGTGACTCAGGAGGCAAAGCTCGTCTGAAGCTTAATAGAGTGTAGTATATAATCCCCAGGCACCCTCTACTCTGCTCCAGTTCTCACGCAAACAGACTCGACAAGCTTTAACGCATCACCACTACACCACAACATCTTGACACCTGTTCCTAATTCTCAACCTTGAAATTTCATATTTTCAACCATGGCGACTACCATGGCGACTGCATTCCATCAGTTTCCTGATCTACCTCCAGAACTAAGAGACGAAATCTGGCGTTTCGCTATACGACCTCCTGTTCCAGGAGTAAACATCTTTCGATTTCACAGACTTTGGGAGAAAAACCCCCCTGGGACCCCGGTTATCGCCTCCTTGGCAAACTGTTCGCACCAGCATCGCCTCTCTGCGGCTTCATGTGAACAATACTTCAAGAATGTCGACACCAACTGCGCCGACAAGGACGTGTCATCGTATCTAATTGACAGTGGACTTTGGGCTGCTTGCAAAGAATCAAGACTTGTCATGGAAAAACAATTTGCCCACTGTAGCTCAACATGCGGGCACCAGGACTTTCGAACGGCGAGACCCAACACATTAGCCGGAAAGATGTGTCAAGGAGGTCTTGGCAGGCCTGAACGACGGCGTTTCTCTGGTGATTCTCACTACTGCCTTACGCTTTTCCCAGGCGGTGATCTGTTCGTCTTACAAGGAGACGAAATGGATGTCACTGCCAATTTGGGTTGCATCGCACACATCTGGCCTGAGCGATCGTCTCATAAAGCATTCAGAAATATCGCGATAGAATATGATCCAAAGTGGGGAGTCCAGATGTGTAAGGCGCAATGGGGGGACAACGACTGCCCACCCATAGTCGACAGCCTCATAGATATCTTCGAGAAATGCCAGAACCTCAGGATATGGGTGATAGATCATAATCTAAAATGGAAGAAAGATACTGCGGATATTTTAGTTCGTGCTGAATATCCAAGTATTCGTCGAGATGTACCAAGCGTCTTTTATGCCAGCGACAGAAAGTTTGTGGGGGTCGACTTGGAGCCTGGCAAGAAGAACCTAGATCGCTGGCAGTATATCAATCAAGTGGAAGATGGCGACTATGAAAAGTCTTCAATTTGCTTTGCATATGATATGTGCTGCATCCTCCCGGATGTCGCTGATCACGGTGATGGTCGGGGGTTGTATTCCTCGTGTCGTTTCGGGCTTCTAGGTTGGGATGTTTTATAAAGATCTTAGATATCACAAGAATAAACCTGGGAAGATATGAGTTTGTTTCCTCTGATACTCGTTATATTCTTAGCTTCTACAATCCTTTCTCTTACAAATCCTCAACTATGGATGAACTTTGTGTTGGATATACTAACAATTCGAGCCCGAGTTATGAATGCTGGGTCGCCGTCACATTGCAAGTCGTGAGCCAAATCCCCGATCTGCAGATGAAAAGGCTTCGTCCCATAGTGATATTATGCCTCATCGAGATGCCTCGTGAGTCCATCAACCTTGTCTCTGTGTGCTTTATCAGCTCTAACTGCGGCGGTCCAGCTCTTCGTAGGTAGCATTAGAAGAGTTCCCCATTGATCTCTGCCTGCTCTTCCTGCCTTGAGACGATCCAGCGCTAATAATAACAAACCACAAAGACAAGATGGCCGCTCCACACCCTACAAGACCAATCAAGAGCAAACCACAAATACACCAGTTGAAAGGTCTCATCAGCCCTGGAATACCAAGACAGACCTAATGGACCCTGCTCTGGCATATCTAAATGCAATAAATTCACTTTATCACATGGTGCCCCTCCCTCCAAGGTCAAAGCCAGAAGGTTGCTTGCCACTCGCGCTTGGGTCGCCTAACACCCTTACCAATCCAAGGACGTTGAGAGGAAGTGCCAAGTTTCAAGAACGCGGATCGAATGATGATTTCATCTCGGTTCGCCATGCCGAGGCTTAGCACAAGCACTGCATCTATACCAAGGATTGCACCATATCAGATCTGTTTGCTTGCCGCTGAATACGAACAAAGAAGGATCCCAATGCTGACTTGGAAGTAAGTCGGTTGTCCGGATTAGTTAGGTGCTAGATAGCGCGACGGGAATTACTAGGATGAAGGAAATAACCTTCTTGGTCAAGGGGATGAAGGATGGCACATCCTTGATGGAGACTCCAAAGCGCCCGGAATGAAGCGACCCAATAAATAAGGATATGCTTAATTTTAACGTCCGAAAGGACCCATTTAGCCAAAAGAAACAGCATGCCATGGCCATTACGGTGGGACAAATCTTGATCGTGGGTTCAAGGAGTGGCACTTTGATCGCACCCCCACGTCTGTGGCTTAATTGACACTTGATTAAGCCGAAGATCAACGTTGCTATCCTATCAAATGAAGCCATTGTTGGTCGTGCTGTCTCACAAAGGACCTCTCGTTGATGCTTTGGGGCCTGGTCAGCGTAACACCAGAGCTTCGCGTCATGCCTTGGCCGATGGCGTGCTTCTACCAGACTGGAAGGTAGTTAGCGTCACGCAATCGATAGCCAATCCTCAAACAACCGGGGGCGAAGCGATCGGCATGGTAGGACTTTGGGAGCAGGAGCTTTTCATGTGAATATTAACTGGGAGATTCCTGAAAACTGGTGAGTTTACTCTGTGCTTCTCAAGGTTGCTACACCTTTATCCCATAGTTTTGAGTGAGATATATCACTTTTAATTGCCTATAATGGGGTTCTCCCTATCTAGCTGGCGTCCCAAGCCACAAGTTGCGCCAGTTGTTGTTGATCCTGATCACAACTATACCTCAGACAGTTCTGATCCTTCACTTCTTCGCGATGGAAACCTCGCGTTCACTCGAGTTCAGGGCGGAAACGGCGCGAAGGCGTCGTATCAAGAGGCAATTGGAGCTCCCGTCGAGTCCAACTCTCCTCTAGGATACCATGTCGGATGGCTCACTATCATTTTCCTCAATGTTAATCAGATGATTGGAACGGGTATCTTTTCAACTCGTGAGTAGCGGTGGAGCCTTGCTAGCATCGAGGTCGTCAACTTGCTGACTCTTGTCTAGCGGGAAGCATCCTCAACTCAACGGGATCAATTGGTCTTGCTCTATTCTACTGGTTTATCGGCTTCATCATGGCCATCGCCGGATTTTGCGTCTATCTCGAGTTCGCCAGTTATTTTCCGAGCCGATCCGGGGCCGAAGTCGTATATCTCGAGCAAGCCTACCCTCGGCCGAAGCACTTCTTCCCCATCGCCTGGGCGGTTCAGTCTGTTATCCTGTCGTTCAGTAGCAGCAATGCAATAGGTCGGTGGCCTAAGGAGACATCTTCGCTTTTGAGTGCTGACTGGCTTTCTAGTATTATCTAGATATCTTTGGCGGATTGCTGGAAAGGTGCCTAGTGATTGGCAGATGAAAGGAGTGGCTATCGCTGCCTACACACTTGCTGTCATCTGTTAGTTTGATTGACCTTGATATGATGGGAATGGTGTGCTGACATCTTTGCGCAGGCGTCATTGCACATAACAAATACTCTCTTTGGGCCGTCAACTTTTTCGGTATTCTCAAGATTCTCACTCTCATCTTGTGAGTACAAACACATCTCGTTCACTTTCCAATTCTAACTCCAGAAGCATTTCTATCACTGGATTTGTTGTCCTCGGCGGTAACGTTTCACGAATCCCTGACCCCAACGTCAACTTCCGCAACTCCTTCGAAGGAACGACCGACAATGGAAACGATCTCTCATCAGCCCTAGTTAACATTGTGTTCTCCTACACCGGATATGCCAACGCTTTCAACGTGGTTAACGAAGTCAAGCGACCCATTCCAACGATCAAGAAATACGGCTTCATTTCTGTTGTCCTCGTGGCTGTTTTGTATATGTTGTGCAACATCGCATACTTTGCTGCTGGTAAGTAGTTTTCGCACGGCGATATTGAACATAACTAACCCATATCTTGAAGTTCCTAAGAAGGAGTTCGCCGAGTCCAACGAGATCGCAGCTGCAGTCTTTTTCACCAGTGTCTTTGGAACTAGTGGCGCTGTGACAGCTTTGAACGTACTTGTGCTGCTAAGTGCTTATGGCAACCTTCTTGCTGTGTTGATCGGCCAGTCGCGAATGATCCGAGAGATCGGACGGTAAGTCACAGGGAGTATGTTATTTGATGAATGAACTCGCTGACAAGTGATTTTAGACAAGGAGTTCTTCCTTTCACCACGTTCTGGGTATCCACCAAGCCGTTCGGAACACCCATCGGTCCCTATCTTCTGAAGTGGGCCATGACTTTCATCATGATTGTCGCCCCTCCTGCTGGTGATGCATTCCAATTTGGTAAGTCCAGCCAGTACAGCACTGGTTCGTTTGGAATCTAGTTCTAATCATGGATACAGTCGTAAGTCTGAAGACTTACCCCGAAGGTTTGTTCTTCCTGGCAATGGGTATCGGTCTGTACCTTGTCCGACGTCACAACAAGCGCGTTGGAAGGGATCGTCCCGAGTTCAAGGCTTGGGACGTATGTGCCATCTTTTTCATCCTCATCCAGATCTTCATCGTTGTTATGCCCTGGTACCCACCCAAGGGCGGTCCTTATGCTGGCGATGTGAGCTTCTGGTACGCAACGTATTGCGTAGTCGGCATTGCAATGTATGTTGCCCCATTACCAACACTCTATGCAACATAGAATACTGACAGTAATCTCTAGTATGATCCTGTGCGGTGTATATTACGTCCTCTGGATTTACGTCATTCCTCGGTGGAGGGGATATGCAATTCGACCTGAAGTTTTGGAAGTTGATACAAACGGTGCCAACACACATCGCCTGGTCAGGGTGCCTATTGTTGAGATTGAGAAGTGGGATGCGAATCATGATGAGGCTGGAAACCTTCGACAACGTCACGTCCCTGAAAGTCCTCCTACCCACAAAGAAACTGTGCTCACCGACAAGGAAACATGATGTGCAGCGTTTCGATTTATTCATGCACTTCCAGCGTCTATCTGACTGCACGATGCTCCGACGAGTTCATCGATACTCTGCCTAACTTTAGTTGAGATATGATAAAATCATGGGTATTTTAGCTTATCATTATCCTAAAATATGCTTTTTATTATGGTGACTTATCCTAAACTTAGGCAGAGTGTCGTCTGCCCGCAGATAAAGTGAGCGCATACGAACAGGCTTATTACGACCCCGGCCCATAACTTTCTAGAGTTCTACAAAACCAAAGTTTACTTCCGCATTTAAAGGTTCGGCCAAGTTCAAGAACTTCGAGGTGACTCAGACCGTAAAGCGTATGAAGAAATGGGGCAGTTAAGTTCCTTCCCGTTTCTTTTGCTGTGATCTTTTCTAGCTTTTCTTCCTCTAAATCAACACCACGCGCACAAAGGGACCTGTCGAACTTTCTGCCGTTTTCCACTAGATGGACCACCTGCTATCGTTTTAAATCTTCACAACCTCAACCATGGCTACATTTCACCGTTTCTCTGACCTCCCCAGGGAGTTAAGAGACGAGATCTGGAAATCCGTCATTCGCCCAACTGATCCCGGAGTACACGTTTTCCGACTTTATCACTCTATACTTGACGATGCCACTGGAGCCCAATGTATTGCTCACCGGTACTATTTTAATGACCAGCATTTCGCGGCTCCATTGTGGAATCGATATTTCGACAATGTCGATACTCATTGCAGTGACAAGAACGTATCAACGTATCTCATTGACGGCGGACTCTGGACTGCATGCAAAGAGTCACGAATGGTAATGGAGAACCATTTCAAAACCTCAGAATGGAAGACTCGGCGCAAATACGATACCATGGTTCCTATTGGGCCTGGTCACCCAAAAGCCTTGTACAAGCCCGCGACATTCTATTTTGCCGACAAAGCCCCCCATTACTACACTGTCTTTCCTCACCGCGACCTCTTCGTTCTTCAGGCTGACAATCTGAAGAGTATTGATTGGAACAATATCAATTACGACATCTCTATTGGGTCATCCGCCAGGGGTTTTAGCGGTCTTTACCACATTGCACTGGAATACGATGATGAGTGGGGGATCCAGCTGTACGAGGCAGGGTATAACAATGGAATGATCCGTATAGTCCGGATACTCATGCACCTTGCTTGTGGTCTGGACCATACTTCCAAGATCTGGCTTATCGACCACAACTTAAAACGAAAAGACGATGCCCCTGTCTTCAAGGAAAATACCAGGTGGGACCATACAAATGCCTACTATGCCAGCGACAGGAGGTTTCTGGACGTCAAATGCCATCGTTGGTCTTCAAGATGCATCGACCAGTGGGAATATATACGGCCCGTCGTAGATGAAGACTCAGAAGGGTCTTCTATATGGTTTGTGGACCGGCTACGTGAGGAGATCGACCTTGCCATTAATCCGGATGACACTGATGCAGAAAATCCACGCGACATTGGGCTTCTTGGGTGGGACAACTTATCATGAGCACCAGGTCTATGATTGAGTCTTTTTTTATTAGCTTGTACCGGAACAAAGAAATGCGTCGAGATCAACGCGGCTATATATAGCAGACTCGGACGTGGTTGCTCGGAAGAATACATATCCGTATTGTCAAAGCGGAAGATGGGCTTAGGACTGCAGAACCCATGAGAAAGTAAAGATGAATCCAAGAGATTGTGTGATATAATTAGTCAATTAAACTATAGAACAATTCAAAAACTCCATGATCGACGGGGTATATAAGCTTTAAAGTTACATTTTTCTTCATAAACGGAATCGCCCCAATTCCTCCTGATGGAGGGCCTAATCAATTGGCTCACTTAGATAGCGATCTCGTAAGTTGGTAGCGTATCATAAGAATCTTGCCCAGCTTGGACTTGTTCCTATAAGAATGATTAATTTCCATGAATGCGAAAGCTATGCAGCGTTACTTACATATGTCGGGATGCTATCAGGGTCTGTCTCTATGTTACCATCCACGGCAACCTGTAGAGGAAGCCTCAGTGTGAAACTCGAGCCATGCGATCTCGCAGCCAACACGACTTCTAGTATGTAGCTTCGACTGATGAGACAGGAGTAAAATGTTGGCAAGAGAATCTTGTTGTCGGGGCTCGGTAGTGTGATGGATATTGGCAGTGTGGCGGTGTGTCTTGGCGGTTCCGTCTTGATGATATCACTACTCTTGGAACCTCGCCTTGAGTTCGTACGAGGAGGTTCTTCGTCCATGTTTGACATCTCCGAGCCTCTGCGGGAACTTTGCGCCGAAGAAGATCCCGATGCTGGTTCCCAAACCACTTTTGGTGCTTGGTTGACCGTCGCGCTCTCATCGAGGACAAAACTCAGAATTGGATTAGGCATCACGCTGGGATAACTGTGCTGATCGGGTAAAAAGCTAATATGACCTGTTGAGTAATAAGTCGACGCCTTGATAGCAGCTGACTTGGCGTATATCTCGGGAGGCGCTGCCTTTTTGGAGGTAGGCCAGAACTCAAGATCGACGCTTAGCGAGCAATCTGAAGGTTGCAGCTTGTCGGCTGAAATGATGACAGGATCCGGTTGTCTTGTAGTCGCTCGGATATATCCAAGTTTGGATGAGAGCATATCTTTACGGATCGACTTTTCTTGGGATAGCGTGAATCGAGGATTTCCGGAAACGATGTGCAGGGGTGGCTGCTCCGGCAGAAACGGCATGACTCTGACAGGATGACATCTCTCCAAGCTGTGAGACTTGCCTCTCTTATCTGTCGTAAGCAATGCCCTTGCCTCAACAGCGTATTGAATACCGACAGTGTGAACTGCCATGTCGTCGTGTTCCCAAGATCCAACTGTTGGTGGTAGCTGCAAGTGTCGCTCGCGGATTACGGCGTTTCTGTGCCTACACGCTGCGCTGGGGAGTTGATATGGGATGACGAAAGAGAAGGGAACCTCGTAAGTTTGTCCAGCTTGGAGCACACCAGAGGCTGGAAGAGCAGATTCGGCGATTGGCATTCTGAGTAGGAGAAATTTGTGACCTGACTTGGGCATTGTGCCTTGATGAAACATTTGCACTAGTGTCGACGCAGAGCCGGTGAAGATGATCTCAAACGCATCAAAGGTGAGGTTCGTCTGTGGTGAGAGCGACACGGTTCCTGCAACGGTTGAGCCCGAAGTGTAGGTTTTGGCTTCAAAGTGTCTGTCGATTGAAATTTCGAGAGGACATTCTGATTTTCTTCGTGTAGGCACCCAGCTACCTCTGCGCTTGGTCTCTACAGGTAGAGTCATTGTGGTGGTTGACACCAGCGTAGCCGACATCTTGAGGTTGTGAGTATTCAAATGAGTACCGATTTTGTTGACCAATGATACAATAACTCGATTTCATCGAATTATCGAGTAAACATGGAGTGTCTGGTCGAGAAGAAAGAAAATAAAAACAGCCTGTCCCCCGATACTTGAGCTGACCATTTCACTTCCGCCACAAGACAACTTCCGTCTGCCAACACATGACCCTTTATCTCAGCCAAGGCCCAAGCCTCCGGTGATTGGTTGTCTTGGCCGAGTCGGTGCCTTGGTCGTGCATCAGGGACCATCTGATTGGCCGACAAAAGCCGACCCCAGAACTGGAGCCAAGGTGCCGATTTTGCGCCCTGAGCTTGACAAGCCATGATCTAATCTGACATCCATAGAAGGGACGATCAACACGCCCTTCTCTTTCGTCTTACCAATTCATCTCATATTTAAATCAATAGAATTGATGATAAATACCAACTGATTTGTAAATTTCCCCAGGATCATTATAGCACTGTGGAGGGCAGACTATCTCCTCGGGTGTGACGCTACTACGAAAGCCAAGAGTTAGGAGCCAGCCACATATGTTTGAATGAGGGGTATTCCTGTGATCACAGGCATACAGGGAGGCAATCAGCCTATGATTTGCTTCAGCCAAGATTTATTGGCATTTTCAGAGCAGGTGCAAAGATAAGATTGTGGCTGGCAAATGACACCCGACCTTGCTGTGCCGCAATATCCCAGGAAATAAACCAAGACGAAATATTGGCATCTCCGACCTTTTAGAATTGAGCCAAGTTTCTTATCACGTTACACGTCAAGTAAGGCACTGTCGCCCCTCGGATAACTAGCAGAAAGCTTACCCCAGAGTCTGGGCAGATCAGGGTCCAGACTCTCAACTTTTTGACACCACGCTACAAAGGGCGGCTAGAGCGGGCGCTGTTGGCCTTGATCGGCGTGGTTTAATTGACAAGCTGCACAATCGGATAGCAATGCCGCTGCCAGTGACGCGTACCGGTTAAGTATTCCGAGCTCTTGTTTTGTTATCTGTCACACGCCAGGATTTAGCGCCGCAGCCGAAAACCGTTGAAACGTGGGAAAGGTGATAACCGGACGTATGGAGTTTATTTCTCAAGCGGTCAGATTTAGGTATACCTCGAAAAGTATTCAAGATGCGATGAGTATAAAACCAGGGCTGTCGGGTCTACGACTGGCAGTGGGAGTATATTTTAGTAGGTAAGAGTGATAGTCTTGTTCTTCCTACAATATAGACCCCAACATTATATTCCCATCTGCTCATGCTGAGCGTGTTAGTCTGAACATACCAAGAGAGTTTCGATATATGCGAAATGCATGGGAAACTATGCAAAAGCTCCACAAGCCAACTATCAGGAACAAGTCATATACCGATCAAGAGTTCCATAAGTCAACTCGAATCTTGAACAAGAGCCTGAATTGTTATTCGAATGCAATCGTGGACGCGGTTAACCTCATTACCACCAGATTCAGGGTAGCTACGTCATTGGGCCAGAAACTCACCAAAAACCTACGTCCTGAAGCTATTGTCATAGAATTTCTTATTGACAGCTCATTTCTAGAATGTTTCGATGGAAACTATGGCTTGACATAACTTCCGAAACGTGGATCAGTATCCACCGACTCCGTATTCAACATCCGACCGAGATTGATATATGGGTCGAAGTGTCATGCTCCGCCAATGCGGGGCTCGATATTGCGTCTTTTGACCAAGTCAATTTCGACAATCCACCTCAAGCACATTCATGAGCCCACTGTCTCGGTTATTATTCTAGATGTTTCCGAGAATTTTACAAATATTTACATACAAAACATGACACACATCGCAAGTCCTGTCCATATCGGGCATTGCGCTCTCAAGCATCGCGTCGTCATGGCGCCGATGACGCGGCTGAGAGCAGATGACGACCATGTTCCTTTGGACATGATGCTCGAATATTACTCACAGCGAGCATCAGTGCCCGGCACGCTTCTCATCACGGAAGCGACTTTCATCTCAGCCAAGTCACGAGGACGCGACGAGAATGCGCCAGGGATTTATACAAAGGAGCATATTCGAGGGTGGAGACGCATAACAGACGAGGTTCACAAAAAAGGCTCATACATATACATGCAACTATGGCACGTAGGCAGAGCAGCCAGACAACATGCCTTGGATAAAGCCGGGCTTGAGATGGTTAGCAGCAGCGATTTACCTATTAGCGAGGAGCATCCGACACCTCGACCCATGACGACAGAAGAAATCTGGGAATGCGTGGAGTCTTTTGCCAGCGCCGCCAGAAACGCGATAGAAGCTGGCTTCGACGGAGTTGAGATCCATGCCGCTAATGGGTATTTGATTGACCAATTCACACAAGACACCTGTAACCGACGGACTGATGAATGGGGCGGAGGTGTTGAGAACCGTGCAAAGTTCTGTCTCGAAATCGCACGAGCTGTTGCACGCGAAATCGGACCAGACCGAGCAGCTATACGTCTATCGCCTTTCAGCACCTTTCAAGGAATGCGCATGAAAGACCCCGAGCCACAATTCACATACCTCATTTCCGAGCTGAAGCCTCTTGGGCTTGCATACCTGCATCTGATTGAGCCACGCGTCGCCGGAAACGTGGACAAAGAGGTTGACGACAAAGAATCGCTCGACTTTGCTCTGAAAACTTGGGCGCAATCAGGCCCTGTTGTGCTGGCTGGAGGTTACACTCTGGAAAAGGCAAACAATGCTTTGGAAACGACTTTCAAGAACAAGGCTGTTGCGTTTGCTTTTGGAAGGCACTTTATTTCCAATCCTGATCTGCCATTTAGACTAGCTAGCGATATTCCTCTTACAAAGTATGAAAGAGACACTTTTTATAAAGTGAAGAGCTTGGATGGTTACACGGATTATGCTTTCAGCAAGGCGTGGGAGGAACAAAGATCTAAGAACAGCGAATAATTACAGAGTGACACCTTCGTTATTTGTGTCTGTTCATTTAGCAATATGAACAATAAGATACAAGTAGAATTAGAACATCAGATACTGGCTAGAACAGGTGCAACAGGTTAGACATCCCAGAGACGGATTACATTTGCTTAAAGGTTCTAGCGGCTTGCCTTATTTAAACAACTCTTACATTCCATTGTAAGAAGCTCAGGATAAACGCCTATAGCTTTTCCTCTTGAAACGATTGACTTCAAGAATTGAGACTAAAAATCCCTCCCGTTGTATCACCTTGAGCAAAAGCAATGACGTAACTGTCAGAATTGATCTTATGCACCTCCCACTAAGCAAATAACATGGCTCAATGATCCTTTCCCATTCTAAAAATAACAAGCACCGCTGTAACGTGGCCGTTTGTCTGTGGTTTGTGTTCGTGAACAAAGGAGTTTGGGCTCGCGTTTGGGCGCCCGCGCAGTGCAACCCACGTGTTAGGTCACATGACCCCGCAATCGGGCACCGCCTTAAATTTGCTGGGCAGTTTTCGTGCCCGCACCACTCACATAAGCACAACGTGCCATTATCACGAGGGTGCCTTTTCTGAGAAAGAATCGTCTATCGACTCATCCTCAGAAATCATTCCAACATCAACATCATCAGGTGCAGCTACGCATCAAGCGGCAATGCGGGGCCAGACGCCAATTGCCATTTGCTGCGACCATGCTTCCTGATGCCACAATCGACAGAGCAGCTGACAAGCTTGCCGAGTATCGAAAGAATGACGCCCTAAACGAGATTCTGGACCAATATGCGGTCCTTATTGACGACTATAAGCGCCTCAAGAGCGATTATGAGGAAGAGCGCGAGGGTAGAGAGCGCTACAAACAACTCGCTCGTGGACAGGAGCGCAACCCTTTCGCACTGGTCGTCGTTGACGGCGATGGATATATCTTTGATGAACGCTTTGTCAAAGACGGGGAAGAAGGTGGCAGTAGAGCTGCAAAACAACTCAACGATACTATCAAAGATAGTCTGCGCCGCAAAGGTCTCGAAAGCTGTGAGGTCATGGTTCGCGTGTATGCCAACCTCGTCGGATTATCCAAGGCTCTGTGCAAGAATGGTCTTTCCGGTGCCGAAAAGCGTTCTCTCTCATCCTTTACGGCCGGCTTCAACAGATCCTATGGCCTTGCCGACTTTATCGACGCTGGTGAACTAAAGGAGAATGCCGATTTTAAACTCAAAGCCATTCTTCGCCTCTACGCCGACAACGCTCAGTGCAAGCATATTTATTTCGCCGCCTGCCACGACGTGGGCTACGTCTCTGATCTTACGCCCTTTAGGGGTAATCGCGAAAGGTTCACGCTTGTCCGAACACCGAGCTTGCTGTTCCATAAGGAGTTCGAGAGACTCGGAATGAACATTGAAGAACTACCTGGTGTCTTCCGACAGATGCCTCTCACATACGCCTACACCTCTGCTCAGACAAAAACGACCTTGTCTTCTTCCACCAACATGGGCAAGCCTAGCTTGTCGTACTCAAACTCAAACTCAAACTCAAACTTATCTTCAACAAAATGGAATACCAACGATGGCAATACAGTATGTCAGTTTTACGGCCAGGGTAACTGCAAATATGGCAACAGCTGCAGATTCTCCCACATCGACGGTAAAACATCTAGCTACAATAGCACGCCCTCGCCCTCTACTATCGGCAACGCCTCAAAGACGGATAGAAACTACTCCGGCGACTGGCGACGCTCTAGCCTATCTAACGGCAAATCTAACATCGACTCGCTGCCAAAGAGGGAAGATATTCCTGATGGTTTTGTCGCCATCAATGCAGTCGAAGATCGTCTCGACCCTTACCTACCTCCTCCCGATGCAGATGCTGTCAAGCGCCTAAAGGCACTGTCTCAAGACAGAAAGTTTTGTAATAACGCACAACTCTATAACTCTTGCGAAAATGATAACTGTGAATACGACCATACTCCCATCGCCGAAGAACTCAAACCGGCACTCGAGAATCTTGCCCGTTCAGTCCCGTGTTCTCGTCGAGGTGGTTGTCGACGAGCCAACTGTGTACACGGGCACGTTTGCCAAAAGACAGACTGTCGTCATCGAACTGGGGGTAAAGGATACTGTCGCTTTCCATCCAAAGTGTGTATGGCAGATTATGCCGTCAGTACCTTTGTGCCCAGCAGCGATCCTCCTTCGATGTCGCCATCTTTGATGTCGCCCTCTATGGACTCGGAAGATGCACGAAATGCTGAGAATGGGGGAACGCACTTGTGGGATCTTTAATTATCAACACCTGGTTATACCTCTTATAGGGGTATATGGAAAAGATGCCGAGGTGTACTGAGGAAGATATCGGACTGGTCAACTACTGTATATAAGTTGTTCGGGACCCGAGAACGCTCATTATTTTGTGAAGTAGCTTTCGCCATGGTTTAGCTGGATCTCTTCTCATAGGCGAGGAGCAGTGTGCCTGTAGTATGCACTGCACAATATCTATGAGGCTCAATGTGGATAGGTTGTATTCGGGCAAAGCTAGTCGAGAACGAGTTGATCTCAAAGAATGGCCTACGCATACAAGAGAAACTAAGAATACAATCCTTTTCGCATTAAAGTTTCTTCAAATGTGACGCCGATCATCATTTAAAGGGTTGGAGGTGATATGCTCCTAGTGGGTTATCTTCAGCTGGTCCCAAAACCCAGTCAGCCTGCAATAGAATACACGAGGCTGTTTTACTTCTCAATCAAGTCAAGGCAAGCGACCATTTGATCCAACCAGTCTGTGTGACTTCGAGTCAGACTCACCGCGAACTTGCAGTCTGATTATCATTATTCATGATTCCAGTGGAAATACAAACGAGGTGCGTTGTCTGAGGAAAGGTTGCCGGACGGAAGTTCATGAATGGCTCGTTGGCTGTGCAACTGAGGCCATCTGCGGCCATCATCCCCTCGAACGAATGCTATCGGTACGCGAATCGTGGTTTACAACTCCACAAGCTCAAAAGCGCGCTGGGTCAGCATGTGCTGCGAGGAGCGGTAATAATTCCACAATTGGTGAGTCAGTTTCTCAGGCTCAAAAATAAGTAAGTAAAATAGCTCATATGCTTAGGCTAATGCTGATTTAAACTATAAGTGTTACCTCAGCACTAGACACCAAAATGTATGTAAGGGACCCAGAGAGGGATATCCATTCCACCATCTCCATCATTAGCACATCCAAAGTCTCTTTGACTATCCGCCCTCATTCTGTACCAATCACCAGTTTGCTCAAAAACCCACCTATCACGTAGTTGTCTGGTGGCAAAAGCCAACCCGCCACTAACAGACTCGTCAGACAAGCCGTTCTTCTGGATGAATTGGTAGAACAGTCTCGCCATTGATACGCACAATTCATCGTCGACCTCCCAAAGCGTACCGACAACATTTCGGAATCCTGTCAATTGAAAGGCGCCAATTAGGTGGATGCTTTCATCTACAGCTGCATCTTGCCGTACTTGACCTGTTCCGCAAGCTGATAGATAAGCCAAAAACCGGTGGGTACCGATTCCCATGTCCATTACGTCTCCTACTGTAAAAGGCTTGTCTGTCCAATCCTGAAGAAGAAGCAGGCTATCCAGTGGACTCTTGACTTTCGAACTTCCGTGTCCGGCAAAATGGAATATGGTAGAGGTTTCGAGAGCGGCAGAAACCGCTTTGTGGACTGGAGAAGGGTGAACGCAAGCCCCAATTGCTGAATCGCATATATCCCTCACAACCTTGATTTCTTCCTCAGCATACTCCAACTCTCGCACTCCGGGAGTTTTTGGCATTGCTACGAGGGCAACTCGCGGCTTGTCGACGACTTCCGTCGTATCCCACTGCTTTCGGCCATACCACATCGCCTTGAGCGAAGAGCTGTAGGACGATATGACTCTGTCTAGTGCCGTCATTCCGCCCACTCTACTCAAATGGTACCCTGCTGCATGAAGAGGGAGTTTCGACAGAGGTCCTGTAGGAATCCACCATATATGAGGCCAAGTATCAGTAGCCGGCGGACCAGTAAATCCTAGTTTGTCAAGAATGGTTTCGATGAAAGTGTCCCACAACCATTCAAGACTTTCAAGCGACCCTACTTCCTTAGCTCTCATTAAAATGTCTGAAAGCGAAAGTTTTGGCAGACTAACAAGCTTAATGCCCGAATTTTCTATCGTGAACGCATCGCATCTGTAGGAGCTGACGTTGATGATCACAACCGGGCCTTTAGATGCCACGCCTATCATTTCAGCCTCTGAAGGGGGTAGGAGGAATCGCTCAAAGCCATCCTTTTGGCGAATCTTGTCAATCAGAACCGTCATCCGGCGACTGACTTGATGTCTATTGTCTGTTCTTGTCTGGCGTTCATCCAATCCGACCTCAGTAGCCATCATATCACGCCGTCTTTGAGAATTCGCGACTTGTCGACGCAATTCTGCCATCGAATTTGCCAAATCTGGGTGTTTCAACTGAAGATCACGCAAATCTGCTCGGAGATCGTATAAAGAACCAGTCAGGACCCCGCGACCAAGCTCAAGCAGACTGATTGCATCGACAGCACCTTTGCCATCAAGCAGAGCAATTGCAGCAGCGTCCGATGCCAGCCCCGCTATTTGAGGAAGAATATGTTCCTTGTCGTGGTTACGCAGAGAAGGCAAAAAAAGTTGAGGGACCAGCTCCATTGTTTCCTTGGCAGCTCGATATGCCTCTGTAGTATTACGTGATACGTCCAAAACTGATAAGAGGAGACGACCAGCGGCTAACCGTTTGGTGATGGGGGAGCTTTCGTGCCCTAAAGCGAGGCGCAAGTTTTCTTTGGCCGCGTCAAGGTCTTTTTGCTCGGAGGAGACTTTGTATCTGTCCTGAAATAGCATGCCGAGGTTCATGAAGAACTCAGAACAGCTTGGGTGATCTTCTGGGGCTAGTCGCAGGGCTTCTTCGGTGGCTTCAATGGCCTCCTTGAGGTCTGGAATTAGGCCAACGGAAAGATACTGATGACGATGTAGAACTCCCAAATGGTTCCATCTCCGGGCAATATCTGGGTGATCTTCCGGAGTAGCCTTGACTGCGTTCCATCCTAGTTCAATAGCCTCGTTTAGGTCTCCGCGTCGGCGACAGATCTCGTATCTTTCCACGAGTCGGTTTCCTAGGGCATCGAGTCGCTCAGGTCTCTCAGGATGGTACCCTGGAGCTAGTCTAAGAGCTTCGCGGGCTAGGGCTATGGCTGTTTCAAGTTCTATGGGCGATCTGTTCCGTGCGTATCTCTTGGCAAGTTGGTCGCTCAATCTACTCAGCCGCACACCCAAAGCTGGATCATTCTCGGGAGAAGTCTTGAAGGCAAGCCAGGCCACATTCACAGCTTCCTCGAGGTCTGCTGAGACCTGAACATGTGAGTACCTGGAGCTTAGCCAGGCTCCCAGGCAATCCAACATTTCCGCTCGCCCCGGGTCCCCCTTAGGTGCTTTCTCAAGGGCATCACGCGTTTTGCCTATGGCTGCTTCCAAATCCTCTATATCTCCAGTGCGAAGATATCTGGCATGAAGCCAGCGACCTAACATGTTTAGGGTTTTGGGTCTATCTGCTGAATCCTCCAGCGTGAATTGGAGGGCATTTCGGGATAGGTCAATCGCTTCAGCAAGGTCTTCCATTGCTCCATCCCTCTCGTACCTCGCAAATAGCCTGCTTCCGAGCGTGTTTAGCCGCTCGAAATAGTCATGGAATATGGATGGGGGTTTCGCTTTTGTTACATCTCTTGCGGCTGAGATGGCCTCGTTCAGGTCTTCTCTCGTTGCAGTTCTCTCATACCTCTCGAAGAAGATCGTTCCAAACGCCTCGGTCCAGTTAACAACATCAACGGGAATGGCAGTCAATTTTGCTTTGAAGATATCACGAGCCAATAAAACACCGTCTCTCATGTGTGATACTGAGGGTAGAAGATATCTGTCGCTAAGCCGGGAACGGAGTGTCTCAAGGCGTTTCTGGTAGTATTGCCCGTGGCCAGCCTCGACGGCCATGATTATGTCTCGCATGAGCCCCAACATGTATCTAAGTTGGTCGATCAAATTATAGAACAACGGTTTGTTTTCATCCTGTATCAAGAGGTTAGACTTGTGTGGCTTGTACCGGGTCTCGTGACTCACAATTTCTGTCCTTGAGATATCACCAATGCTTTTGAAACCTTCCTGCATCCTCTGCACAACATCTTCGAAGCGACTTATGCTGCTTGGGTGCTGCTCAATTGCTGTCCCGATAGTCTCTACAGCCACATGAAAAACATCTTCAAGGTCCCTCCATTCTTTTGTTGGGTCGTATCGCTTAGATTCTTCCACGATCAATCCTCTAACATACTGCTCGTGGTCCAAGTGGTCGTCTGACAGGGTATGTGCAGGGCGATCGAATCTTCGCATGATTTCATGCATATCCTTGATCTTCAGCGCCTCCATTGTGAGAATCGCCGCTTTGTCTCAAGAGCGTTTATTCTCGTAGTCGTTCAAATCCGTGGAATGTTTTGCCTTGGAGAGAGGTTATACAACTACGACGGGGTAGGCGTTCTTTTAATGGCAGTACTGTGTCGACTCGAGTGGGTTCACTCCTTCTCGACTGACCATATAAGGGACATCGAAAGCTTCGCGTGTGAGTTGAGTTCGAATAGCCACGTAGGCTGAACGTATAAAGCATCCACACACAATGGTGTTCAAAAACACAGCATATCTTGGATTTCTCCGTATTTGGGTGCTCGACCTACATACACTATTCGTATCCTCTGTAGACCACTTACCAGCCCGAAGAGGTAAGCGGTGGCAGTATGCAAGCCTAGGTTAATCCCTCATGGAGGGGAAATGGACGTTCCATCCTGCGCATGCACAACTTTTCAGCTGCAAGCCGTGCCATTTTGAAGCTCTTTTATAGGCCCACGAGGCCCCGGCTTATGTAGGGTGAAGTAAGCTGAATATGGCAGAGTGCATCGCCGCGGGTCACGTTAGGCAGCTACTGCCCAAGGTTGTCTCAACAGCATAGCCACCAGATTGTTGGTCCAGCTGTCGTTACGATGAGCTGAGGTAGGCAATCAATTGGCTATTAGGGAGCAAGACTCTGTGGTTGAGCACTGTGTCCTCCCAAGAGGTTGTAAAGAGAAGAGCGAGTATAATGTTTCATGGGTATAATTTGCAATTAACTTTTGCATGACGAGTGGCTGTTTATGGCAAACAGGCCAAAACGTGCCTCCCTCCCATGACCGCAAGAAGAACATATCGCGATTGTAATACTAACGGGACGGGCCGATCTATCGCCAGGAGGCTTCCCCGGCGGCCATGTCGGATCAGTACTTATCAGCTTGGGAAATCGAGGCGATGAGGCCTCCACCAAGACCACAATAGATCGGCAGAACTTTCGTCCGCACTGCAGGTGGCTGAAGCACGTTATTGGTTGCTCAATTTCTTGGACAGTGGGCAGGGTGGCTGAGTCTCCTCCAAACTGGTCTGATAAATGACAACAACTTAGCTTGTTGAAGATATAACTATACTACAGCCCTGCTGTTTGTATCGAGAACCCCAAGTACACAGTTTTCAGCCTGATTCAATCACCATGGCCAAAACAAAGCGTGCACTGCTCATTGGCAGTACTTACAACGACCTCAAAGGCCCGCAAAACGATGTCGAAGCTATGGCTACAGTCTTGGAGAAATGGGAGTTCAAGGATATCACCAGATGTGTCGGTAAAGACGCGACCTACGACGGGATCTTAACCGCCTGGAGGGAGCTTATCGACAAGACTTCGTTCGAAGACGCGGTAGTGATCTTCTACGCAGGCCATGGCGGACTGGTAGAAGATAGTGCCAAGAATCCGGACTATTCTACACCAGCTCGCTACCAATTCATCGTCCCTGTTGACTATAACGCACCTACCAAAAATGACGACGCAGCTCCTTTCAACGGAATCTTGGATGTGCAGATGTCACACTTACTTCACGAAACTACGAAGCGTACTCGCAACGTCACCACGATCTTTGACTGCTGTCACTCGGGCGGCATGGCTCGCGATCCAGTGCATCCGGATTTGGCCCAGATTCGAAGCGTGGGAAAGGTAAAACACCGCGACGTGACGAAACACGTTGCAGATATGCGCCGGAATAAATCGATTCCGTCGTCAGATAGGAAATTGGATGCGGAGGGTAACAAGCTCGCCGTGCGCATCGCCGCATCGCAAAGCTCGCTTCCGGCATGGGAGAACAGTGGCAGTAATGGCTGGGCAGGCAGTATGACAAAAGCACTCTCCCAAGCACTGACCGAAGCGCTTGGGTCTAAACATACTGGAATGGCTTCGTGGAAGACCATCATGGCACTGGTCCGTGAAAGGGTTAAGGCCGATTTTCCCCAGCAACATCCGCACGTGGATGGACCCAGTGTGCGTCGTCTTTTCTCACTCGGAGAGTCTAATTCAACTTCGTTTGTGCTGAAGATGGTTGGAAACGACCCCACGCTAGAAGCAGGTCGAGTGTCAGGGGTGCATGAGGGTAATGTGTATGGCCTCATGCCACATGGGAGTGAGCGGTTGAGCAAGAAGACACAACTCGGCAGAGCCACAGCTACGGACGTTTTCGGGCTCTTCTCTTTGGCAGAGCTAGAGCTTTTCCCTGGGGAAGGTCCCATTCCAGATTCTGGAGTCCTGGCTTTCTTGGAAGTCGAAGCATTCCCCAAGTGGCCGGTTGCCGTTCCCAAGGACCAAAAACAGCTTCGGCGTGCTATCAGAAGATCCAAGTATATTCGTGCTCGGGCAGAAGACACTGGAGAAATTCCAGTGGCATCAATCTGGCAAAATGGTGACGACTGGATTTTGTCATCTGGAGGTTTGTCGGATGACCACAGTGTCAGACTATCAACATTGAAAACTTCCGAACATGAGCCTATATCACAGCTCCACGACGACCTAGTTCAGGGAGCCGACAAACTCGCGCGGGCACAGCATCTGCTCGCTCTTGTCCCAGACGAGGATGAAGAGCTCGATCATGCTGTTACTTTCACAATGGTTCAAGTCGAGAAAAAGCAATCCGGTAGACCCATTCCGATAGATGGGTCTGGTACTGTGACTGATGGCGATCGTGTTCTCATCCTGCTACGCAATGACGGCGCGAAATTACTGTATGCCTCCATTTACAATATCAACGTCCGTGGTCACATATCGTGCGTCCACTCTGACAAAACCACGAGTATCGAACTTCTCCCTGGTCAGACCAAAGCACTTGGTGCAGGCTTGTATGGCAAGAGGTACAGCGAATACAAGGAGGGTACCCCATGGCCCCGTGGCTCTAGCCCCGATGGTATCCCGGTATACTGGCCTGAGGGCATTCCGAGAGACCAGCCAATCCACGACCGCCTAGTTGTTATTTTGACTGAAGAACGTGTCGATCTTGGACACTTGGTTAGTAACCGAGACAACAAGGCCTCTCGTGGACCACATCCCTCTGGAGCATCCTCCCTCGAGCTCCTAGCGTATGAGATAGGGTCAGGAAAGAAGCGCGATTTCGGCCAGGCGAGCCAAGATCGTCAATGCTTTGCGGTCATTGACGTCTCTCTTCGTCTGGAATCGAAAAACATATCAATCAACGATTTACCCTCTATTGAGGATTTGCCTGAGGGCAGAAGTGTTACTCGACAGCTTCCACCTGTTGAGCGAGACGAACGGGTAAGTTTTAAGACACTGTATTGCCCACCTTAACTGAGCAATGCTGTAGGGAGTAATGTCAGGGGTCATTCGTTGGGCCAAAGGCACGCCATCACAAGTGTGGGTAGTCAACAACTCCAACGAAGACATACAGGTTGTCGTATCAAAATACCTCCCCAACCGCATGCTTGCTGGTGGCGGAGTGAATGCATCAGCCACGGGCGGGGGTATCAACCTAGACACTACGGTATGGTTCGGTATTCCTACCTATCTACAAGAAGCTATGCTAACTAGATCATCACGCAAGACTTTCGTCAGCCCTGCTTGCAAGAAAACCATACCAGCTCAAAAGGAAGACCAAGATCCTTCCTACGGCATTTTCCCACTCTGGACACGAAAAGAAGGCTTTGGTGTGATATCGATCCTGAAGAAGAAGTCAGCGGATGCAGATTGGGAAGTGGACATTGAAAATGACCAGATTCCTATTGGGACAGTTGCTTATTACTCAGGTGGACCAAACTTGCAAATTGTTAAATACAAGTAACTCCATTGGTCAAATCAGACAAGACACCATGCCTAAGAATTAAGAGGCTGGAAAAGGTCGAGGGCTCTGTCCTGAGTACATGGACTACATTGTCTCGGAGATAGGACTTGCACAACTGGGGAAGGGTCGGGCGCTATCCGATGATCCTTACAGTGGGTGCTGGAACAACGCCCGTATTTCAGATTGATTGAATCGCTCACGCTACCCTATCAGTTATCTGAATGATCAAGGAGATTGCTGATCTTTGCTTTACTGTATAAGACTTTTGCGTGGCGCCTTTGCCGAAGATGACGGTTCATATTATTGTGAAAACTCCGCCCCTGCGGTCGGAAATGCACCGAAGTTCGATACGGTTGGGTTTGTAACTGGGGCAAAATAGTTCTCCATGTCAGTCTCAGGGGCCAGGGATAAATCTTAGCGCGAGCCAAATCCATTGACACAAGATCTACCACTGATCCTTTTTGGGTGATGTGTAAAAATGCCACGCAGGCATTGAGGCTATATCTGGAAGCCAATTGAACACGGCTTTATCAATTCTCCAATAGTACCCAGTGATCTAGATACAAGTTGCTCTAGTGCAAGGCACGCCTTATGCCTATTTCGTCGTGGTTTCAGTATTTCGGTCTCGGTTTCGGTCCCGGTCTTCAACCTATCTTGACTACCGAGTTTATCATCAAACACAGCCCTGTGGAGGCATGTCTCAAAACTGCTTCTGATCTATCTTGGCTCACAGTCGGCCCGACCCACCTTCATGAAATAAGCTTAATATTGTCGTCGCAGACCTTGTGCCTTATGCAATCCTGCTAATTCCGGCGATCCGGCTTGTTTGGAGAATGGGTGCTAGCGATTCTTGAGTGGTCGCGTAACCATGGGGCTGGGGCCTCAGGTTATCAATGGCAGTATATCAGTGTTAGGACTAAGAATTACCGGAGTCCATGTTTCAAAATGTTAGGCATTGTATCGAGAGATTATTAGAATATTTACTGGCTGGGTGCTGAAGATCTGCCTTAGAAGCGTATATTATGCCATCTGTGTCGAGTTACTCAATATCTAAGGGCAGCTCGAATCTGAAATCAACTATTTGTCACTCGGGCTTTAACAAAGGTTTCAGCGAGTCAGGAGTGTTCTGTTCAGTAATAGAGTCCAAGAAATTGTGTAAGCAGATTTCACATAAGCTATTCACAGGATCAATCCAATTACTCTGTCACTCGCCAGGCACTGTAACATTGAAGCATCATCGACTAATATTTTACGCGTACGTATCAAGTTTTTACGCGGAATATTGCATTATGAAGACTGTAACGACGCGTATACAATATGCTCAAAGGAGTAGCACCGTAAGGCTGTGCAATTATTCACCGAGCCCATAGTGGGCCAACGGAGGCGCAAACCGAAACCGAGGCACCACAATTAGCCTTAGTGTACTCCGTAGGCGCAAAGATCTACTGTAAGCATATTCTCCAAGGGTTAAGCTTAGAATTAGTGTATTAGCTCTGAATAAGGCTATCTAGAATTGTCTTTAAGAACTGGGAATCCCAATTCTGAACCCCTTCCTTACCGGCTCATAGTTTCGATCAAATACCTACTCCAGTCGTACGATCATCAAACCGCCCGCCATTCTCCCAATCACTCGTCGCAACAAGCTCTCCATCCTCCCATAATTACTTTTCTGCAAAATATTAGCAATGGCTGGCATCTTTAGCAACCGTCTCAAGCTACCGCTTCATCTTGTGGAGCTATTCTTGATCGTTGCAGTGCTGATCTTATCGGTCATACGAATGCTGAAGCAGCCAAAGAATGCCCCTAGGGGTCGATCAAATACCATGGCACTGGGAATGGTACGCACAGATTGGATCAATAGCTAACATAATGACTAACGGGTTTGGTGACAGAGCGCGAAATCTCTCGTCATCCTGTTGTATCAACTATTATCGGAACATGTGCATGCATTCAAAAAATGGTCCAGTCTCAAAGCTTACGTTATTCTCAACGCACTTGAGATCGTGTTTTGGGGAGCAGTCGTGTTTATGATGATCCAAGCAAATCTCAAGTTCTGTGAAGGTTTCACCTGCATACTTAGCTGGATCGTGTGTGTTCTCGGCATGATCATGAGGTATATCGACAATATCCAAAGGGTAACATCTGGCTAATAGAAAATCAACTCTAGCACAATCGCGTCTTACCTCACTATTATTACCTGGCTCGACTTTAGGCACTTCCGTGCAAAGGGAACTCACCGCGGTCGACACTTCGAAGCCAATCACGTCAAGGTACAGTCAACCGATAACATCGCGATGGATGAAGAACTGCTCCATGAGCGACGATACGCACATACCCCAGATTACCGAGCCTACCAGTCAGGAGACGCCTACGGTTCTCATTCGCCCTCCCCGTGGCGACAGGGTGAATAAATGGAATTATCTATGATCGCAATGGGTACGATTCATATCATTATGTGCGAGAAGGAAGTTGAAGGCGTATGGATGAGATACTACAAAGAGTTCGGAGTAAAAACATCTGATATATAGAAACAAGTATGCATTTACGAAAGGCTATCATAGCGTTCTGCACAGCACAATAAAGTCGAATATTTCCACTTGTTTATATCTAGGTTACAAGAGTGACAACCCCCAAGACATCTTGTACTCCTTGCAAGTTATATTGAAACTTATAGCAGGTTCCTCCCAGATACTCTAGCATATAACGTCGTCAGTATTCAGTCTGTAGGGCGTATTAGCGCAAAGTATTTGTGATAATTAGCCAGTGTACTGAAGCTGAAGTAACGAAGTATACACATGGTAAAGACGGCCGCTACCTCTGTTGGCCGACCTTTGTGCTACCGTCCAGTTGTAAGGTTGTCGATGACAGCTCCTCTAATAACCGCTTGTATCTCGGACTGGCGTCTTTTACAATAATTAAATGGCTTCTGGAAGCAGCACCACGAGATAGGCAAAATTTCAGGGTGAATAAATGGGATTTAGAGAAGTCACTTGTATTAGTTTCCTATACTAATCTATTCCGAGAAGGTAATTCTATGAAACTGCTCATATCTTGGCAGTGAAATGTTGGGAAGAAATTTATTTCCATATCTTCGCTCTTTAAAAAAGCTTGATCTTGCCAGTGACTCCTGCTGTCGATCTATGTGCTGAAGTGCCAGAGGTAAACCCTGCACCAGTGTAGCCAGCCATGCCCGTACCGGTCTGTTGGGTTCCGTTCGTGTTGTTATTGTCTTGGCCATGAGGTTGAAGTAGACGAAAGCCAGCTAAGTCCTCGAAGATGTTGGAAATGCTGGCAGGAATATACTTGCCCGCCAGCAGTGGTCCGACAATGAGGCCAATTCCCACTAGTAACATGGTAAAGTATACGATCGTGAACCGGACGACCCGCCGCTTCCTCAATTTGGACTGCTTTGTCGAGTATATTGGTCCACGTATTTGTTTACTAAGGAAGTCAGTCACTCCATTCGAAGGGTATTCAAGAGCAAGCTTACCTTGGAAGTAGCCAAAAGAGCATCATAGTATGAGCTTTGTCGATCTGTGGGATGAGAATGAGCGGTAGCATTCCGAAAAGAAGCAGATGCCCAAACAGAAAATCGGCCGCAAACATGCTCAACTCTGTGATCTTACAGACGAGTTCCCGGAATGGTGCAGTGATAGAATAGCGACCTAGTGAGTACCACTGACCGGTCCAGAAGGCGGTACTGGAAGAGGCGGTCTTGAACTCCCTGGTCAATGTTGTTGAGATGATGATGTTAAGTGCCAGCATCTGCAACGAAAGAACGGCAATCATTCCAGCAAGCGTTCTGGTAAAGTTGAATCCTTCAAGAAATAGAAATGCTTCAAAGGTAATGATCAACCCAATGACAGATATGCCGTATGCAATAGAAGCTAGGACCTTGCCAAATTGTTTGCAGCAGAGACTGAGGAGTGGTCCTGTAAGACAGCTAAGGCATAACATGACAGTCAACGTTCCGGCATTGATGGCTACTGGTGCGAACGCAACGACCAAAAGGCGAACGAGAGAATCTGTGGGTTTAGCTTTGGAATCGTGATTGTTCTTTGCAAGCACGCCTGTCTGTGCGTTGATATATAGATATGGAAGTGTTGTCATGATAACTGATAGCAATGGAAGCAAGATTTTGCTGAAAAGAATGGAACCGAACGAGGCGCGAGAAGTATCCCCAGAGAGCTTTGAGGACGGGTCACCTAGGTTCTTCTTCTTGAATCCTGTAATTCGCGTCCGGGATAAACGGCAGAAGGTGATCCACGACGACCCGTGAAAGCGAGCATGCCCTCTAAATAACCACCGCAAATAATCACGATAGTCAATAAAGAAATCGTCCCAAGCAAATTGATGGGGGTTATAAAGGAATGGCGAGAAGATGAGACCAAATGTGGTAACCCAAAACCAGACTAGGCCTGCTTGCCATACTGTAATTGTTGCAAACAGGAGCAGCAAGAACAGCCTCGAGCCGAAATACAAGGATGGCCCAGCAAACCGCGCGTAGAGGACACTAAATGGGATCCGTGCCGTAGCAAAGCCTCGGCCCGTGCCAATATACCGGGCGCCTCCGAAGGAGAGGTTTTGCTGTACGGAGTTGGCATAGACTTGACATACAAACACCTCGAAAAACGGGGACAAAGAGACGACATGTTTGATGAAGCGTAAGGCTGCTCTCCAGGGATCCGATTCCATTAGACCTTGCACAGTCAAAGGAATAAAAGACATGAGAAACACAAAGAAGATGGAAAGGATCGATCGATAGACCCAGTCCATTAGAGCGTCCGTATTGACACAGCCTGTGGGAAATAATGGGTCCGTGATTGGGACGCGCCGGTTATAGTGGCAACTAATGGTTTCATGCCGAATCGCGCCGAGGTTGAGGAGGCTGATAAGAAACATGTACACCGAGGCCATGATGAAGATGTTGTTGATATGAAACCCGGGATGCGCGTAGTAAAACGATAGAAAGCGGTCAAGGGGAAGCTGTGTTCCAAGATAATAGTATTCCCTGGAGAGCATCTGCTCCCCCATGCCTGTTCCGATCTTGGTGACGAAATTGAGGATGGAGCCGAAGCCTAGGTCGCGACCTTTGCCGCATTGATAATATTCACAATGCTTGATCCGGCCGCCGCGCATAACTGCATTCATGCCCGCGTAGATGTCTTCGTTCAGGTGGAGGCCCTTCTGCGCCTTAGAAACGCCACCCCGCGTTGTCATAAAAATGCCATTCAGAAAGTCCGGGTGGCCGTAGTGTAGCTTACCGCCTAGCTGAGCTAAGGTACGTGCAAAAAGAGTACCAAAGGTCTGCTCCTTGCCGGCAGCAATATCGCCTAGGATTCCGACATTCTCAGAGAAGATGTATTCCCGAGCACCCACAATGGCGATCGGCTCGTGGCCCTCTGCCTTCGAGTCGTTGTCGTAGCCAGAGATGGTATCTATTTCGTTGAATTCTGCGAGGACGCTGCGGATTTTGAGGCATTCTTCAAGATAATTATCTTGGTTGGCGTCGATGAGCTGAATGTACTCGCCGCGATGGAAAATCAGGGCATGATTCTGGTTATCAGATTTGCCATCGCCCAAGATGGGGTTTCCGGATAGCTGGACTCTGTATTTTGGGCACCTCATACCATTTTCGAGCACCTCGGAATACCCGTCGATCAGGGCCGAATATACACGAGGCTCGTCTTCCTCGTTTTCAGCTGGCTCTTCATCAAGATATGCAATTTGAAGATCGGGATAGGACCGCAGCAAGAATTCGGCATTTTCTTGCTCTTCCTGCTTGAATTTGGCATACCTCTGCATCGCCACAACTATACGAAACTTGCGTCTGGCCATACGCTCAAGCTCATATTCCAACTTCTCTGCATATCCATTGAAGAGCTGCACCATCTCGGGGTTCTCGACTCGATACAGCAGCTTGATGGCACGGGTATAGTTCATAAATCCCGACACTGTTCGATACAGGGTCTGACCTCGTAGGGAAGCCCAGATTCGAGTCCTCAACGCATATTCTGGGGCGGAGGATTTAAAGCCAAGGAAATAGAAGGGAAGATTGTTAACTTGATGGCTATGATGAGCCGAGTCAGCATCAGAGCCTTCAGACGGATCAACCTCGCCAGCTAAGGCCTTTGTGTCTTTGACGAAACAAGTCCATTCGTGAGGATGCAACTGCTTCAGATATTCGAGCATCGTCAGGCGCGAGTATTGGTCTTCCTCGCGAATGACTTCCCGGAGTGAAAACAAGATCTTCTCGCTGTAGTGTGGGATCATGACGGTAAAGGTTGGCATCTCATCCACGGCCATGGGTTCTGGGATGGGCGTTGATAGAGATTGGGCGAAAAAGCAGATGCGACGCTCGGCCTCGCTGTTCTTGGGAAAGAATTGACTGTCCCACCAATGGTCACCTTGGGCGACGAAGAAAGTTGGCGCTCGTAATGTCCGTTTGCCAATTTTGTCCGAAGGCACTTGATGATAGAGGAGCTTCTGTACGTGCTCGATTGATAAGAGATGTTCGCGGTACATGGAGATAATGATCGCATTCCAAACTTGGGATACCAGCAATTTGGGTTTATAACGGACCTCCATCTCACGCGTGGCCAGGACCTTGGAATAGATTCTCTTAGGCAAGCGGTAAAAGATATTCCGCCACGGAGTCCAGATCGAAGACCCGATGTAAAACGACCGCAAGACGGAACAGATCGTGTTGACAAGAACGTACCACAAGTACGTATCGAGGAAGAAAAACATCAGATCTGTCATCATCATGACCACAAGAAGTATTGTCGGTTGTTGTCTGCAAAGAACCGCCCCGAAAAGCCTGTCTCCTTGACAACTGTCCACGTTCATGATGGACATGTACCTGACTGGATCTCGGAACGACAGAGAAAGAAAGACATACGACTCGCCAAACTTGGCACCGAAAACGACTGCCCAGAAAAGGTAAGAGAAGATCCTGTTGTTTCCGTGCAGTGTTGGGCGGCTTGCGGTAAAGACTTCGTTGGCCGTGGGGCGACGCGACTTCTTCTTGAACAGGTTGCCAAACAAGTTCCCGGAGGGCATGATTGCTAAAAGGGCAAAGAACTGGGTTGCCATGCCGATATGGCCCATAGCGAGATAATTATCCAACGTTTTGGGACCGGGGAAGAGGAAGATTTTTACCCCTGGGGCGACGTTGAGGACGAGAACAACCAGCAACATGACCAGCTTCAGACCAATAGGTTGTGCTCCGGCCCACCGCCGTGGTACGTAAAACCACTCGGCGATAGTGGCAACAAGTTGGATAAGGGGCGGAATCGCGCCGCCGAGGCCAACAGCAGAAAGAGCTTTAGCTTTAGAAGGTTTTTGATTCACCTGCTGCTCATAGTCTGGACCAACAATCAAAGATGGCACGTTAAAGGCAGTATAGAACCAGAAAATAGTCAAGTGGATGATCCATATTCGGTTGAAGTTGACGACGAGGTGCATCAGCGACCGTGATTCCTTGTAGGTTTTGAGAAAAGACTTGTTCCAATTGATTTCTTTGAACTTGAGATAGCGTTGGGAGGCTGGGATGTCGATGAACTTGGTCTTGTCGTTTAGAATCACACGTCGAATGCCTTCGGGATACCAGAAGAGCTGATTGCAATCATCGTAACCAATAACCTTGTCGTGATCCCGCTCGCGGCGAACGTAAACTCCCTCGCGAATTTCGTAGGCCTCATCTCGAAGGAAGCGGTAGATTGGGGTAATAACATGATTCAAGAAGTAGAATTCATCCATAGGTTCCATGGTAGTCTCTGCAGCGTCGGGGAAGCTCTCGGCACATTTGAAGATAAAGCAGAGACACTCTGGCATGAAGCGGACTTGGTTTGCTTCTCCCCAGCACAAGAGATAGAGAGCTAGCTGACTGACACGCTCTTGGGGAGTCATATTTTGCATGCGACTGTTCCACCACTCCTCGGCTGTATCAAGGTTCTCGTCTGCTGGTGTTGTTTCTTCGGTCTCATTCGGTAAGTTGACGCCACTTGCGGTTCGATCGGCAGTCTCGATATCGAGGTAAGACGCGAAGTGCCACTTCCGATAGTTGGAGTTGTGACCACCGATGTAGTCTGCATGTAGCGATATCAACGCTTTCTCGGCGGACATGCGTGAAGCTCGGGAGTCAAGGAGGGTCATAAAGTGATCAAACATGTTGCGCATGCTATCCCGTTGGAAGCCAAGCTTGTTCGTCAGGTCTAGGAAGATTTCTTCAATCTCCTCGGCTGTTATTGGTAGATCTGAGTTGGACGCCCAGGCAGGATATGGCTCTCGTGACGGGTGTGCTCTAGATAGGTAGTCGATCTCATCGTAGTCGACGGAGCCATTATTGCCGAAGACCTCCGACGTTGCAGTCGAGTATGAGGCAGTGTTGTGTCGAGGCTGGTATGGATTCGCCTCGTCGTTGTTTTCGCCATGATACTCAAAATGAGATTGGCCATCCTGACTGTAGTACTCATCGTCATGATAATGCGAGGTTTGTTGCCATGAACTATTGGGATCCGTTCCGAAACCGTCTCTGGGTTCTGTGGTGAGCTAGGTCTCCGTCTTGACAAACACATACACTGACCTATTGTCCCAGTAAGAATTTATACCGTCAGGGCCGTACCCGCTTCGCGAGTAAGGGCTTTCCTGGTAAAGGGTGTTGGAACTGTCCTGTCTAGCATAACGATCGTCGTAGTCCTCCATGTACGGACTCTGATAGGGATTAGAAGGTCCAGACATATTCCGATATTTACTATGCGAATTTAATCACAATTAAAATTTCCGCTGCCTTGGAAAAACACCAAAGGGTGGCAATTGCACTCGGGCGAATCAAATATAGCGATGAGAAAAAGCGAGTGAGCGTCGAATTGAACGAAGGAACGTGACACAAGAATAATCTGGCATTGGATTTCTCACACTTTCTATGTATATTGTTTCAAAATCTATATAATCTTTTCACAACGCGTGTTCATGTTGGTCTTTATTGACTCCGGCGATCCGGCGGATCTGCTCAGCAATACCGAATCCGATTGCGAGACCGAATGAAGGTCAAAAGCTCCTCTAATTTTAGCACAGCTGTCTCTGGGCTACAGTTTAGGTAGTGCAAGCTTTGTATTAAAGTCTATTTAAGCCTTTTCTTAAAAGCTAAACAAAATGTTCTTCAACCTAACGTTTCAAATCTCCAGATGTCCCGCAAGGTCGCAAGTGGTCACAGCATAACTAGAGCAATAATGCTCACTAATACAAGAAATGCATTATTTCCGGGAGCCATGGGGGTAGACACGCCAGAGGCGGGCACTGGCTCGGTTTCGCTGCCACTACCGGTGTCATTCCGATCGTCTACGCGCGCCGCAAACTTCATCTTGTTCATCCCAAAGTCGAACACAGACACAACATTCTTGAGAAAAGTATCACCAAGAAAATGAACAGTGATATCTAAGGCCTCTTGAGTTGCGCCCACACCACTCGTGCATACTCCGTCCTTAGCATGCATGATCATATCTCGCTGGTCATGCCAGAACGTATCTCCTCCAATGACTACCCCCAGGGCAGGCGCGCGAGCGTCACAGTCAACGACAAATGCATCTCTCTTCTTATCGTAGACGCCAGGAGGGTCGAAGGCGGCATTGATCTTGCGCGCTACCGCGTCGGGGAACATGTTTCTCGGGTTTCCACTGTCAACAACGGCCTGGAAGGCGGTTGAGTTGGTCGTCGTGTTGGAAGTGAGAATTGTAGATGAAGAATTGGAGGAAGCGGATGCAGGACCCCAAGTCACGGCGCCGATGGTCAAAGTCCACCATGTCAGAACAGGCTTACTGTTCGCATAGAAAGCTTTTGGGATGCTTTTTGAGACCTCGACTGGAACAGTAGTCCATTCATCAGAGTGATCAACGGGTGGTAGTTCGCCTAGCCCTAGGTATCCTCCATGGCCTGAAGAAGTGTTGCCAGACAGCCTGTCGATAGCCAGACTGAACCAAGGCTCCACAAGGCCACGCTTGTGCATGGAGACGAGAAAAGGGTCGTAGACGGCACGGTTTATAATCAGACTCAGAGAGTCGTTGGGATAGTTGACCCCGGGATGAGCAGACGTCAACTGAGGATAAGCCAAGCCCAAGAGGCCACTCCGAACCCCGTCGCCGATGTCGTCGGTGGAGTTGGCAATGCCCACTGTCTGATTTGTAACTGTTATGCCTCCCATAGTCAGGTCTTCATATCCCACCATACCGGTAGCAATCCCAGTGCCATACTTGACACCAAAAGTCTGGTTATGCTCAGGCCGAAAGGTAGACGTGATGTCGTAGGTAGAAGCATAATCGCACTTAGATTGCGGTTGAATCGAGTTGTCGGATGAATCAATGCACTGGAAACCAGTTCCCACAACCCATGTGTCGCTACTTCCAGTGTCGACTAGCAGCATGAAGGACTGATTGCCAAACTGAACCTCAACATCGAAGATAGAAGCATATTCAGTCGCTATTAGAGGCGCGGGATTCGACTGTTTGTTTTCTCGTCGACGGAGTGGAAGAATGGAGCCGGAAACAAGCTCAGCAGTTGCTGATACAGCGGTCAAGGCAGTGAAAGAGTTAAAGAAACGCATTAGAAGGAGTGCTTAAACTTGGGAAGTATTGGATAAATTGACAGAGATTGAAGTAGGCGCGTATAAACAAGTGCGACGGTGAGCAATGATAGAGATCAGATTTTAGATGAATATGGAGCCTGATTATATATTTATGTATCTATGTTTCTTTAAAAGCCACGGTCTTGGATGTCGACTATTTCATTGGCTTGCTCGTCAATTTTCAAAATTCCAAGACCATCGCCGGTTAGCGCAGCGTTTACACTAAGCCCCTCAAGGTCCTCAGCTAAAGGCGCAGCAGTCATGGCTAACCACCTAACGACGTATTTTCGTATCACTCGAACAAAGTTCCGGCGTAGAATATATATTCTTACCTAGCTGCGGGCCAAAGTTCAGCCGGTAGTTACTCCAGGTCAATGATGAGCCAAGACCGACTTGGAGCATGGCAGCTGCTCCGCCATGGTTATTGAGGTGACGCTTATGTGTACGTATGCACGGTATGAGCCTCTGAAAGGCTAGCTTACGCAGTGACAAAGAATATGCAAAGCTGAAAGTCATGTGTCATGTCAGTTGGGTCCTTATTCGCTGGCTGCGGCAGTCAGCTTTTCCAATCGATAGATTATCTCAAGAGCGGGAGGCCGAGCAAGCTGATCTAAACCGTGGGACTCAACTAGTTGGCGAAACCTGAGAGTGCATATAAAGGTAAGTGGGGTAGCTGATATAATGTTTGGAACACCCGGAACATCTTGGTTTCAGAGTTAGATGTGTTGGGTTCGTGTGCGACGTAAGGCCTTGCTCAAGGCTCGCGAGATTTATGGAATGCATCTACCTGCGAACCTCCATAAATTCATTAGAAACGTGCGTCTGAGTACGACTTTATAGTGCCAATGATAATGATCACTGCGAGGTTCGGCGAGTGGGAGCGAAGAAGCCCTCGGTTCCGATTTCGGCTACAACGAATACTGTGATCTATCATTATTTTAGTAATAGAAAGGTCTGTACCATCTGTTGAACTATTGAACGCAAGGTAAGCTATATGGCCAGGGAGGATGAATCATATATAATATAGGTTCTGAGCAAAAGCCAGTCGGTAATCTTCCAGCTTTATCCAGTGGTTCGTGTCGACCAAGTGGAGAGTCCTGCAGCATCACGAATAACCGCCATTAAGATACCAATCACATAATATTCGAAATCCAATCATACCAGCCCAATATACTGCAACATCCCAGATCAGTTCTCTATTGGCTAATGCAATAGATAACACGCGACAATCATCGGCCCTGCTCTCCAGATCCTCAAGCTGAATTTCCTGATTTACCCCAACCGAGTCACACTCGGCTCCGGATTAAAGCTCTGTCTCTGGTGGAAAAAAAGGCAGCCAAGCCGGGGCGGTCTGATCCTTACAAAAGACCCTCGGCGTATGTCTCGCCGAGACCCCACAAAGTGACTCAGGCCACTATCCAACAGTGATTCTCTTAAGGATTTGGACGCTTTGACGCTGGGAATAATCAGGCGCGACAGTGAGGCTTTTTCGTATGTTCTCCAAACAAGATGGGGGGATTGGGGGCGTTTCTGCGCCGCACGGAACACGTTTTCTTGGCGATGAAAGCGTCTTGGAGAAATTGGAGATTATGGCTAGCCAGAGTCTGGGCGGCGTAGTATGTCGGCTTGGCAATATAACAAACATCACATACATCGCGAAAGTAAACGAAGTTCAAGTGGCGAGACAAAGATTGACGGATCGTGTGGATCCAGATGTTGCTGCCACGTCTGACCATCTGGGGAATTACCCCAGGCCCCCGTCGCATCTCCTGATATTCCCCGCCGCCCCCAGATTAGACAGCACCGCAACAAAAGTTCGGTTATAACGACCCCGTGGGGACTAAGCTCATGGAGACAGTGGACCCATCATGCTTAATCGATCACGGCACGTCACCCCATTTGCGAGTCGGGGTAGCATTTGAGGGAAGAGGAGAAGTAGACAAGGATAGATGTTTGGATAAAGGACGAAGCTCCTGCCTTTCACTCCTCTCTGGTTGCCCCTCTTTCTGCAGACGCTCTGCTCCCATTTTTCTTGTCTTTGGATCTCTGCACTCTTGAAGTAACAGTTGTTTTTTATTCGCCATGTCTCACGTCGAGTCAGAGGCCAATAAGGCCACTGGTCGCCCGTCATCGACCAAAGACGACGTCGAGCGAAGAACATCCATCGCAGAAGACGCTGGCAAAGACGTCCAGGCTCGCTACGACAAGATCGACAAGGAAGTTGCCAAATATGCCGGCTCTGAGGCTGTTTTCATTTCACCTGAGGAGAGCACGCGCCTCCGAAGGATGATTGACAAGCGTGTCTTGGTTGTCATGATCACAACCTATTTCTTGCAGGCTATAGATAAGGGAACCCTTTCGTTTGCGTATGTACTTGAAGTATAGGAATTAACAACCGATACTAATGAGATACTAGTTCCATTATGAACATGCCGGCTGATGTAGGCATGGCTCTTCCCGACGGGTAACTCTTCCAGCATAATCCAACATGATCACATCTCTGACATTACTAGAAAACCTGACAAGAATTGGCCATGGCTCACAACCTGCGTTTACATCGGCATCTTGTTCGTCGAATACCCTCAGAACTACATCATCGCCCGTGTCCCTGTCGCCAAGTACCTGTCCTTCAGCATCATCGCCTGGAGTCTCGTCCTCGGCTGCCACGCCGCCACCAGCAACATAAAAGGCCTTATCACTGTCCGTACTCTCCTCGGTATCTTCGAATCTGCCTGTCAACCCGCTTTCGTCGTCCTCTCGGGTATGTGGTACCGTCGCGAAGAACAAGCATCCCGAGTCACATATTGGTATGTCACATCAAAATACTCATCAAAGACCTCAAAAAACTGACTCCCATGGTCAAGGTATATGATGAATGGTATGCAACAGATCGTTGGAGGTCTCTTAGCATATTGTTTTACTCTTATAAGCTCCGGTCCGCTCAAAAACTGGCAGTGGCTATTTCTGTCTTATGCTATTATATCGCTGATCTTCGGCATTTTTGTGGGCTGGTGGATGCCTGACTCGCCAATGAGAGCTAAGTGTTTCAGTGAAGAGGACAAACGTCTGATGGTTGAGCGAGTGCGTGATAACCAGACGGGTATTCAGAACAAGACCTTCAAGAAGGAGCAGATCTATGAGGCTATTAAGGACCCGCAGACTTGGTGCTACGCTGCTATCCAGTTCTGCACGACGTTTCCTACTAGTGGTCTCGGCGCCTTTGCGAATATCGTTATCAAGGAGGCTTTCCACTTTTCTACTCTGCAGACTCAGCTCCTTGCTATGGTTCTTGGCTTCTACATCATCATTGTTCTTCTTGGCTCGGTGTACCTCGTCAAGAAGTGGAACCAGAACATCTATACCATGCTGGGTTTTGTCGTCCCATCTTTCATCGGCACCATTTTGATTATGGTAGGTTTACTATGGACCTTGAGGAATAGCAGCCGCTGACTTGAGTAACAGACCATCAAGAACACAAACTTCAGCACCTCGGTCGGTCTTCTCATCTGCTATTACATCACTCTATCCTTTTGGTCTGCCCAGACTCTTGGTTTGAGTATGATGAGTCGCAACGTTGCTGGTCAAACCAAGAAGACTTTTGTCATCGCCAACAACTTTATCTGGTGGAGTGCCGGTAACGCAGCTGGAAGTCAGGTTTTCCTTGTAAGTCATCCTTCTCAGAATACTTTGACTCGAATTGAAATTGACCATCGAACAGGCCAAGGAAGCTCCCACATACCACACTGCTTTCTCCTCTCACCTGGGCTGCTATGCTCTGCTTGTTATTGTCCTTGTCTTCTTCCGATGGCATCTCAGTCGTGAGAACAAGAAGCGAGATGAGCTCGCTGCTGCGGGTGTGCGTGAGGCTGCTGATGACCGTATGGTGCACGCCTTCGAGGATCTGACAGATAGGGAGAACCCCAACTTTCGCTACGTTCTGTAATATTGTTCTCTTGGGTATCGGTTGTGTGATAATTCTCAGAACCCATATTTCATATGAGAGGTGGGGTCAAGGCTGGGTATCTCTTAGGAAAGACAGATATGCAGGCTTGATAGAATCGTTACTTTTATTCTTTTGATTCCTGACTTCCCCGGGTATACGATACTCTCATATCTCCTCGATGCAGCCGTCTATGCTCTAAGTCTAACATACATGGTACAAGCTCAAAACTTTTGTCTATTTGATCCAGCCCTTAGGTCCGCCCCATGTTCCCTTGACCATGTAGTTCTTGTACACCCAGGGGAAAAAATCCTTCTTCAAGTGGTAGAAAGCACGACGGGGGACAGCCTGGTCAATGCCAAGAATGTTTCCGAAGGTCTCTTTGGGAACACCACCGTACTTGAACTCAGCGAGCATGACCTTGCCGTACTCGGTCAGGAGAGGGCATGAGGTGTAGCCATCGTAGGCGGGCTCGGGCTCCTTGCCTTCAATAGCTCGGAGGAGGTTGCTGACCAGAATAGGAGCCTCGGATGTGACGGCAGCGGCGGTCTTGGAGGTGGGAAGGCTGGAAGCGTCACCAGCGGACCAGACGTTGGCGAACTTGTTGTGACGGAGGGTGTTGTCGTTGACATCGACGTAGCCAGCTTCGTTGGCGAGAGCGCTGTTCTTGACGAAAGCATGAGGTCCCATCTTGGGGACGACGTGGAGGAAGTCGAAAGGCTTGGTCACCTTATCCTGTCCATGGGCAAAGACGGCGTTGTTACCCTCAATGGCAACGAGATCGTGCTGGAAAAGTCCCTCAACACCTCGCTCCTGGCGCATCTGCTCGAGGGCGGCGCTGTACTTGGGAACACCGAACATGACGGGAAGACCGGTGGCGAAGCTGATCTTGATGGGTGAGGCCGAGGGGTTCTCGGGGTTGTAGACACCAGTCTGCTTCCAGTGGTCGAGGGCGAGCCACATGGACTTCTGAGGAGCACCAGCACACTTGATGACACCGGCGGGCTGGGTAAAGATGGCGTTACCCTTCTGGAGCTTCTGAATGTTGGGCCAGACCTTGTCGCAAAAGTCGTAGCCGTAGATGGACGAGACGGGAGAATCCTTCTCAGCAAGGGCCTCAGGAAGACCCTTGACGCTGTCGTAGTTGATCTTGATACCAGGGGCAACAACGAGGTGCTCGTAGTTGACCTTGTCGCCAGTTCCAAGGGTGATGGAGTTATCCTCGGGGGTAAGACCGTCAACGCTGACGTTGTAGAACTTGAGCTTGGGGTCAACCAGCTCAGGCAAGGACATCTTCAACTCCTCCTTGGTCTTGAGACCAGCACCAACGAGTGTCCATCCGGGCTGGTAGTGGTGCCACTGGGCAGGGTCGACAACAGCGATATCGTCGTGAGCGAACTTGCCAGTTCGGAGCAGCTGGTGGCTGATAGAGAGACCAGCAGAACCTCCTCCAATCACGACAACCTTGTGGCTTCTGCTAGCAGAGGTCACAGCAGCCGCAGTAGCAAGACCCCGACGGGCTTGGCTGAGGGCCATAGATCGGCCGGCAGAGCGAGCTGCCAATGACACACGACTTGACAACATGTTGATCTGTGTTTTGAAGTTGCAACAACGTCAATTGCAAGAAAAAGCTCAAGACACGACAGGACACGCCAGAAAAAGTACTATCGAGTTACGTACTGTACGTACCCGCTATCGCATGCCACTTTACTGCTTTGGGGTGCTTATCACACGGACTAGTATTTATCCGCTCTGTCAGCTTACCAATCGTGGGCAAGCGGCAATTGCGTGATTCAGGGATTAAGTGATTGCCGCCGATGGCCCGAAATCAGAACATGATGGCTTGAAAATCGTCTCAGAAACGGCCACTTCCGTGCTTCCGTGGAAGTAAGCAATTCAGATGCTGAGTACCCTGGACGACAGCATTGCCATGTCCTTGCTTGGAGTAGAAATGCAATCGACCTTTTAATAGATCAGGGCATTGGCCGAGTTCCGTTGTGGGGCTACGTTGATCCAAGCCAGTACGTACCGCGAAATTTGTAGCCCAGAGCGACTTCTGAGACGCAGCAGCGCAGATTTGTAGCACATAAATGAATAAAAATGAAGCCGGTTGGCCTTGACTAGTAGCGTGACGAGGTTCTTTTGATGCAGAGGGTGATAAATGCATATCAAACATCTAAAAAACTTGCCTCTGTATCCTACATCCTGTCGGGTAGCACACAGGTCTGTTTTTGATGGCTTAAGATGATGTTGACTCGATATGGGACTTGTACTCACCCAGGAGGAATAGGCAGTCATCCCAGCAGGTCTGAGTATTCGAGTTCTTATGGCCTTTACGAGATCATTTTACATACCTTTTTTAATCTCATTGCGTTTATCGGTTCTCAGAAAATATTTTGTACGTGTAATAAAAATATTGGCCGTAGGGTAGGCCTGCAAGCGTGACAGCCTCATCTCAGCCACCTGTGGCGCAGACTCGCCAAGAGTTCCCCCCAAGGTTGCAGCCTGGGGCGGCAGACTTCGAATGCTTACATATTGCTTACATGACGACAGCGGGGGTTTGGATATCGTCGCTTGTTTTCCTAGTCTGTTCGTTCTTCTTACCTTTCTTTTCAACGTTTTCAGATTTCTTCTCTCACCATTTTTCTAGCGAGCTTCACAACCTGAGCTCGAACGTCTCCGCGAAATAGAGTCCTATCGCTGGACGACAATATGCGTGGGAATTGACATTGAGGTATCGCATGACAGCAAGATAGCCCAGGATGAAGAGCACGGTAGCGTTAAGACATAGAGCAGGTATATGTAAATATGCTGATCTGAGAACCGGGCCGTTTTGTGAGTGCCAGGTGATCGGGGTTGATGAATGTCAAAGTGCTGTTTCATGACTGCTGGCAATGCATGACCGAAAAAGCTATATATTCATATCAATTAGTTATTGGAACTTAATTTTAAACAACAGCAATCAGCTAATGTGACTGTGAATGGCCCAGAGAGACGAACGCTCTATCTTCTTAAGTTGGGATACGTGCGTAGTCAATCCAGCGATGTGAACTTACTCTGCCAGGGGATTCTTCTCGCTCAGCCTCTGGGCATATGCTCACAGGTCTTGGACCCTCAAATTACACATGGATTCTGGATCATATCTGGTCTCGTGTAGGTCTTATTTGCATTATGACTACAGATAATCGAGCGTCAGCACTTTTAACTTTCGCATGTGATAAAAATCTGATAATAAGCCAACTCAACTACTATTTTTAGACAGCCCAATCTGGTTCCATTCCGTTGAGAGTCGGTCCAAAGCGTTCGAGAAACGCCCGCATATGTAATGCAGATGTACCCCAACGGTCTCAAAGGTCGAGATAATTTGACCTTGACAGACTTCATGCATGGAGCCATGCGGCACCGGATGCGGTATTCGGCTTCTGCCGCGTGCCGCGTTACGTCTCTTTTCACCATGTTATAGTATCAACAGTATTTAATCACATGTCAGCTTATTGGATATGTGAAGACAGTGTTGAGTGAAGGTGAGAATGGTGGCTTTTGTGGCGCCTGCCAACAAGGTTGCGTTCTTGCATGTGCCTCGATCATCCATCGACTATATCTAGGGCCGCCGACCCGTAGTTGCACACTTGCAAAATTGCAACCGAACCACCATTTACAGACGAATTGAATTAATTACCATGGGAAGCCAACCCCCCTCCGTCGCGGACCTCAAGGACCAGTTTGCCCAAGACAACCTTGAGCGACTAACCAAAGTCAAGCTACCGCCGCAAACCAGCAAACCTGACATAGGCTCATGTGAGATTGTACTTGACCTGCTGAAGTCATGGAGCAACGACAACAAGGCCACCATCCAGGAGGCAATTGATGCGCAGGTCTTTGGCGGTAAAGGAGCCATCAACTGGTCCATTGCATTCCTGCCATTCATGGAGAGCGTGGGGGTCTATCTCCGAGATTGGGGAACTGTTCTCGAGGCCACCAAGGCGTATCAACAGTATAAAGATACTGGGGCCAAGGATGGGCCTCAGCTTCGTCAAGCCTTGGACTTGTATCACAGTGCCCATGAGCAGATCGAAGAACTGGCACAGTTGTGGGGCATGCACTTCTTCAACATCTGCGACTTGGTTATCGAGAGCCCAGATGGTCATCCAAGATGGGACGGGCCATTCTGCGGTGCCTTTGCCCCAATCGACAAACAGACGGACAAGCCATTTATTGGCGTGGCCTTCAAGGGAACCAACCCTTTTCAGCTGAGGGAAGATCTAATCGACTTCAACTATGAACTCATGAAGGCCGGTGAGGACCTGGATTTCCAGTCCGTATCTACGGGTGTCTACACGGGGCTTTTCAGCAAGTTCGGCATGGACGAGACCCCCTTTGAAGCCATTCAGAAGAAGCTGAACACTCTGGCGGCGACATTACAGCCTACCACAACAGCATCAGGGCCAACTTTGCAACCAAGAGTACACGTCACAGGCCACTCACTTGGAGGCTCCTATTCATCCCTCTGCTATGCTGCATTGATCTCCGGTGGGCCTGAGTTGATCCCTCAGAGCTTCTCCATGGGTGACGAATACACCTTCGGATCTCCTCGGGTCGGAAGTAAAGAGTGGGCCGAATGGACCAACAGCCAAGTTTTGAAGAGCGAAGGCCAGTCGTGGAGAATTGTTCTCAACACCGACATTGTTCCGCAAGTACCGCCGACGGTGTTGAAGCCGGACCAAACCGACTTTTATCACGTTGATCAGGGAGTCAGAATCTTCAAGGACAGTTCCCCTAAGCTGATACCCAGCGAAGTCGACGGACCGCCGCCAACTCCATTTAGTATTACAAACCTGATTGAGCTTATCAAGTTTGTGGGAGATTCTACAGAGCATTGTAAGAGACGATAATGTTGCCTATCCATTCTTAGCTAACCACTTGAAAAGTGCCCAACTTCTATCGCGAAGCTTTGCTATATGCCATTCAACATCAAACCTAGACACGGAGACTGTGCAAACTTATTAGCCCAGGAACACTTGGGGGCTCGCCATAGCCTACATAAATTGGACATCCAATTCAAATAGAAAGAAACCTAGGATGTGTTATAGGAAATTTGTTTCATAAAAATGCTGGGAATCGGCTCAAAATCTGCATAGCCACAGGGGCCATTTGTGACGTGAGGTCGGTATAGCTGTTGACAGGAACCCCATAGACGTCATTTGGCAAAACACAAGGGAATCTCCATGCGAAAAAGAACAGAATCCCGGTCCTCTATGACCAATTGTGTGTTTCCTGGTATAAACTATTTGTCCTCCATATTTCCCCACCTTGGCCCTTGACTGAATATCGGAGCAACTTTCAGCCAACGGACCCAAGCTGGAATGCCGGTTTGGTGTTGTTGGTCGCTGAAACAAACCACAGCGCTCGTCTTGTGATTAGTATGACATCATCCTCGTGTAGCACACAGCACACAGCCTTAAGGCTGATGCCGATCTACCAAGGCATTCATTCTGTGAAAGAAATCATCCAACCCACGTTCAAGACTGCAAGATCGACGAAGCTAAAAGTAATAACTTCTTTTACGAGTAACACCGCAACCAACATGCCAAGACTTCAGGATGCCGACTTTCCGTAGCAATCTAAGACATAAAGCTGTCACAAGGCATATTTATGCGGAGTATAAAGAGGTGTTAAGTTCACTATTTCATGTAAGTCTTGAGATAACAAATTGACTTGATCACATCTTTCCTTCATAAACTACTTGTTTCCCAAATCTGAACACTCTTGCATCTCAACAATGAAGCTTCACTCAGCTCTCACACTCTTCTGTGTTCCGTTAGGCATAGCTTCACCACTCCACAAACGCCTCTGCAAATCCTTCCAACCCAAGGGTAAATACGGCAAACGAGGTTTCTCAAAGCCTACTCCTTTGACTTGCCGCGTGTCAGAGGGAGTCATCTGTACGGAATCGCTTGCTGAATCCGATGGTGGAAACAAGACGCTCTGCGACTACACGCACGCCAACATTGCCATTAAATCCAAGGCGACGGTGAATGTCACCGTGTCAAACCCTCAGTACGTGCTAGATGCAGTGCAAGACGCAGCTGATCCCAAATCTGCCGAATTTGTGGATTTCAACGAAACGGTCCTGTTGCCTTACCACAATACAGACCCTGGAATACCCATTGGCTGGACGGGCTATTGGGAGTTTAGACCTTCCTTACAATGCTGGGAAGGACTCTTGACCGATTGTGAAGGAGACGATAAAGATAAAAATGGTACGATGGTCCAGGTCTGTGCGCATAGGCTTGAAGGTTGGAGTAACAACGGCTCTATTCCGGCGGCTGGGGAGACCAAGTGGTATAATAGTAGCAGCAAGGAGGCAAAGGAGGCTAAAGGAATCCCATACTCACTCTGGGAAGATGCCGATGTTAAAGGAAATGGGACAAATACTGCCGAAGATGACTCGGCAGGGACTGGGGTCAGGGATCTATTGTATTATTCTTCGGGTTATTTGATTTGGACCGTGGCGGGCTCGTTGTGGCTACTAATTTAACGGTATCTCCGCTTTGTATCCACTAACCAGCGAATAAAAGCTATAAATAAAGACACCATTGCCTCGTCTCAAGTTTCAAGTGCTTTTCTCTTGCAAGCAAATTGGCCCTAGTGAAAATGACTTCTTCAACTCTAGACATCCCCTTTATACTCTCAGAGCTGCCGAAGGAACTACGCGACGCTATCTATTCTCATTTAGACCGCGATGGCATCAAGAACCTGCGCGTAACATGCAAAGCGATGACGAGGGACGTCCCCTTGCGATTCGACCGTGTTTTTATATCGGCCAATTCTCTCAATATCCAAGTCTTTCGTGCAATTGCAGACCATGAAACTTTCCGCCATCAAGTTTCCGAGATCATCTGGGATGACGCACGCTTACGGACCGGAATAGAGCTAGCCTACGATCGACGGGTGTACGAGTACGACTACGCCCACCCAGATAAAGCTGTAACGGCAAATGGCTGTCCAGAGTGGTTCAGAAGAGGCCGTTATGATTATGATGATCTTGATCCTCACACTGATCCCGATGTTGACTCCCTGGAAGAGACCTGGGCCTATTACAAACCACTACTGGAAGACCAGCGCCAAGTTCTCGCATCTAATGCTGACATCGAAGCTTTTCACTATAGACTGCGTCGTTTTCCTTCCTTGAGACGAGTTACTGTTACACCCACGACTCACGGGCGACTGTGGCAGCCATTGTACAGGACGCCTATGATCAGGGCATTTCCTCTTGGCTTCGACTATCCTTTACCCAAAGCATGGCCCCAGTTTGATGATAACGGAGCGCCGACTGACGAGCTTCCGTGGGTCACTGCGGAGGAAAATGATTATCTCTATACTGAAATGTATGGTGCCGGATGTACCCCTGAGGTATACAGAGCCAAATGGCGCGGATATCGGCTAGTGATTCGAGCCTTGGTTGAGTACGAGGCTCATCACGTCTCAGAACTAATCATCGGAGGCCACGAGGTCCAAACTGGATTAAGCTGTCGAATCTTCGATCAGCGTTGCGACGAGTATGATGATCTAGTTACCTTGTTGAAGCGTCCTGGCTTTCGACACCTCGACCTTAGTCTTTTTACAGGCCTCATTGAGCACGACGACTGGGCGTCGTACAAGACCGGACTTCTGCACGATGCTTTAGCTCAAGCAAAAGATATCCAGTACCTCTGTGTGCGTGCCTCTACGCAAATTGAAGAAGGAGATCCAGGGCAGACTGTACCAGAAGAAATATTGCCCTTGCGGACTATCTTTCCTATAGATCACTGGCCACAACTTCGACATTTTGGTATTTCTAATATGCTTGTGGAGCTAGATGACTTTATTGGCCTTTTAGTCGCTTTGCCACCATCATTGCGGTCCGTCGAAATCATTCATTTGGCGCTTGGGTCGCCGGAGCATCGCTACGATGATCTGCTCCGCGAGATGCGTGATACTCTCGACTGGAGCTTAAGGCCGATAGAGGAGAGACCTAGGGTACACATGGTAGCTTCTGCGCTAGAATCTGGAGTACAAGGAGATGGGTGGTTTGTTGATGTCGATGATGGAGTCTATTCATATCTGTACGGGACAGGAAATAACCCATTCGAGGAACACACCTGCCTGATATATCCTGGCCAAGGGGGCACTCGGCGGGATCTTTTTGACCCTGACGTCGATGCTCCATACTAGATATCTACCAAGGGTAATCGTTCTTCCCCGCGTAGTAGTACTCGCTATGCTTCGCCAACGAGCTACGGATCTGCGAAAGCGCTTGTCCAGCGCTCCCACCATAGACAGCCCCACCCAAGCCATAGATAACTCCATCAATATTGGCGTTGAGTAGCGACTCTACCAACTGGACCTGGTTCACAGCGGCCGTCCAACCGAACACCTTACCAAATGAACGAGATTCGGTAGCCTGTCGCAGCTGAGTGCATGTCAGATGTACATCGCCTGGTTCAGTACAAGTGCCAAATCCGTTGGAAAGGTCAACGTCGCCATACGACAAGACACGCTTTTTGACATCGGCTGGCCCGTTGGCATTGAACCAGTCTCTCAAAGGTGCTGATCTGCCGTCTATATTCATAGCTTCCATGCTGTTGAGGCCGGTTCGGATGAGCTTTCCAGCAGGGCCATTCTCGTTTTGATAAAAGCCAAAGAGGACTCGCACCCCACTGGGCTCAAGGAGCTGCCTAGCAAGATCGCGTAGTTTCATGATTGAGCAGTGCTGCTTCGCCTGATCACTGAGAGCGCAAGTGTCCGGATTCTTGATATCGAGCCATACAAAGGTGATTGATTTACCAGCCTTCCGATGCCCGGCAATAGCATTGAACATGTCTGTGGCTTTGTTTCCGTTCTTGCTGGGTCCGTCATGGGAAGCCCACCAACCGTCAGTTTCGGCGAACAAGTCCATCTCGATGGCATTTGCACCGTCGTTGACGGCACGCTGAATGGCACCCATGTCGTTGCATCGGTGAGCAATAGCGTAGAAGGGTTTCTTGGCTGGAGCGGCGCTGAGGTCAGGTGCGGCACGATAGTTGAGAGCATTGTCTCGAGCAGTTCTCTCGGCATGTTGTCCTGGGATGACGAGAGGGTTACAGAGAACAAGAGAGGCGGCATATAAGCCGGATGCGAAGTAAGAAGAGATGAGCATTGTGAATTCTGCCTGAGAGCAAGAGCTGAAGTGCTGAAGGACGTGAAGGACGTGATATTGCAGGATGAGGTAGGGCAATCTGAGCATCTTAGAGCGGTTCAGCACACTTTATAAATACTTGAGCTTTCTACACGCATTTCGAGATAAATGCTGACTTCAAGACCTACGAATGCAGCTGCGAGCGGAAATTCTGCCAACCTGTGGTACTGATTTGCTCGTCAGGGCGCCCGATTCGTAGGTCAGTGAGTTGCTGTGTTTCACCCGGTAGATGGATCCTTGCGGTGGCGGCGCAAAAGTGCTCAACATTCTGCACAATATCTCGTGTTGCCGCATAGGGCTCAGATCAATACGGGCATGATCTGGATTGTCGCGTCGAGGACATGCACGCAGCGTATAGCAATTACCTCACCTGCTTATGGTGCCATGGAACTTTTGATGTGACGGTCTGGGCTGGATAGTCCTGCATGATCGAATCACTTAGAATACGAAGATCTCCGCCTGAAACATGGAGTGCATGTGAAAGCCTTGTTTTGTTGTTGATCGTCAGGCTGAAAGGCCTCAGCCAGATCTCGAGCGTCAGGATTCTCGGCATAACCCCAGACTCCGATCAGCCTAACGTCTGATCAGCTTTGGTACCTCCAGTGAGTGGTCTTTGTGCCTTGGGCCCGTCATCACTACTGCATTATCCTTGTGCATTGCAACGCCACAACTACCGTTGATCATCGGCATCAGCCGCTCTAGTCGCCAGTATTACGCCGACTCACTCATTCAGTAAGTTGGCACGTGCTCGATCAGGCGACGTCAACAACCAACAGCGACACAAGAGGGTGAGTTGTTCAATGCGCAATTTCCTCTCTATACTGTAATCGAACTCCCCGAGCTGACAACGGCCGTCGCAAGTTATCGTGAGCATAGTGCAGTCGAGAGTTAATGCAGGCTCTTGCCATCATTTTGGTATGGACGGAATTATAGTCATTATTTTCCTAACTCATAAACGAATATTGAATAAGATCAATCTACCGACCCATATCCTCTTCAACGATTTGGAGATTGGCACCAATCCCAGCGGTAACTCCATGTCCCGTTCCGATAGCCACTTGCTTCAGGGTGGTCGCACAATCACCAGCGGCGAAGACACCGTGCTTGCTCGTTTCTTGCAGTTGGGTTTTGATCGAGATCTCCCCACCTGGCGTCATCTCAAGGCCAAGCTGTTCAGCGAAAGACCCTCTAGTCGCAGTCCGTGGCTTGTGAACCATGAATCCATAAGAAGACCTCGCTCCACCCACAAACTCAACAGTCATGAGAGACCCAGGTTCTGCTTTCGTCAAAGCCTGGATAGGTCTGTTGTCTACCTTGAGACCTTGCGTTTTGGCTGCTGCAATCCTTGGATGTTGTTCGATTTGGTGCATACCATTGGTTAAGAAGGTAATATCTAGCGTGAATTGGCGTGCGGTATAGGCGTAGATAACAGCATGTTCAATATAGGCTGGATCGTCAGATGTGATAAGAACGGCGGCGTTGGCAACACCGGCCTCCTCGAATCCGCGACATAGGAAAGAGTGGAAGCTGGAGAATTAATCAGACCTCGATCGACTCAAATACGGATAGATGAACGCTCACATATTCTTTCCCCACGCGGCTTTATAGCCGGGTATGTCTGGGAGAATATCACGACTTCCCGTGGCCAGTATGAGCTTTTTTCCCTTCCAGCACCGACCAGTTGCATCCTCCACCTCGAATACCGACGCCATCTCACGCACCGACCTGGCAGCTGTGCTAGTGAAAAGAATCGTTTTGTACTTGGCCTTTATCTCGGCTGCCATCTCATTTCGAATAACTGCTGGGTTTTTGTGGTCATGAGTGGGAATTGTATGCGCGTGGGAACTGGCATGGCTTCTGTATTCACCAGAGTCGAAAAGGGCGACACTTCTGAGGACACGGCCCAGAGACAAAGCTGCCGAGAGGCCGGCCGGTCCTCCTCCTACGATCAAGACATCCAGGACGTTGCGAAGGTAATGGGCTTCCATCGTTATCCCAGTAGGCGCGATGTGAACGAAAGGTGTCGGTGGAATGACTTCATAAGCAGGCTGGAAATGCATCTTAACGGACGAAGAATGAGATAAGGTGAGGAGAAGTAAGCTTGGGAATCCGACAGGAAATTAATTGAGGCACAGTCATGCTGATATACTTTTATAGTCATCAATAGAAGATGACACTATTACCGTAAGCGGAGACTTTTTGGATCCGTGATTAGCTAGCTATCAAGCTCCCTGCGGACACGGACAAAAATACGTAAGGGCCAAGAGTGATCTTTTTCCATTGGCTTCTTAGGCCCGTTAATCTCATCTAGTCGATAAGCTAGGGTCTTACTAGAATTGAAGTAGAGTAATGGTAGCTAATGGAACTACACGCAAAAATATTGCTTTGTTCAGTAACCCCCAATCTTCATGTAAACACCACCTTAGATAGTTCTCCATGTATACATGTTAATTCCCAGTACAAGGAAGCATGGGATCCATTTCACGAAATTCCAATGCCTCTAAAAGGCTTTTAGCTCCCCGGATAATCTTGATACAAAGAGGATTCTTCTCACAGGTTTGCATCCGAGGAAAATCTGGACAAGGCGGAATAGTATGCCATCCAATTTGACGCTCCTCCAAAAATTCCAAAAGACCCCAGAAGGAATCATTGTTGCTGTTACTGCCATAAATCTCACCCTTTACAGTTCTATTGGCCAAAAATATCCATTCCGAAGGACTCGCCTCCATAGAATAATTCGAACCAGTATCCGTCGAGGAGTCACCGCTAAGTCCAGACCCCAATTCTCTGAAACAAAGTGACTTTGACTTATTCAGCTCGCTTAATGAGTTTGCTTCGGCTTCGATAGATTCGAGGATGACACCATACTGCTTTGCAATGGACGTGATAAGAGTTCCTAAAAGCTGGATATTTTGCATGGCAGAAAGGTAGCGAGTTGGACAGATTTGGCAATGAGCCATTTCTGTCGCAGTTGCGATGATCTCGCGAAGAAACTCAAGGCCCGAGGGAAATACGAGTTCTTCGTTCTCTCTTAGCTGATCCATTGTGAGATAGAAAGTTGCGAGACAGGCACAAGACGGCTGTGTTGGAGTCGTGGTAGAGGATGGGGTACTGTTGGTTGCTAAATTAGACGTCGTGGTACTCGGTACTGAACCAAACTGTGATGATGCGTTTGTGATAGCGCATGTATTACTGTCCTTCCCTCCCGGCTGAAGTTGACCAGTATTACTTACTCCGGGATCGATGTCGGTGAAGGGTGGTAGTCCTAGGAAAGTATCCATATCTAGCTGATTGAGGGTCTCCATCATCAATGTGGGAGATGATAAGGGTAGAGCACAGCTGCTTCCTCTGGAAGACACTGCGTTGTTGTGGGAAGACAAGGTTGGGAGTGTTGCTGTCAACGGGAGAAGTATCCGACGTCTCGCCGGTCGGCCGATAGGCTTTTGCACCGAATAGGTACATTTGGTATTTAGCCTTGTGCATCTTCGACATGATGGTGTACCGCCATCGCACTTGGCTTTCTTCTTTCCTGTCATAGGCAGTTATGGTTAGCTGTGTTGTACAATATTGGGCGAGGCCTTGGGAACGCACTACATGAATCGCAGGACGCTCGCCTAATCCTGTCTCGGGTAATCGGAGTAGAATCGGAGCAGTTTGACATGGCTAAGGTGATTACGCCCGGAGAGTTCTTGCTAATAGTCATGCGCGCTCTCTAAATTCGACATATGCAACGGTTGAGTTCAGGCCAGATGAAAGTTACTGGTTATGGTACGGACACTTCTCACTCCACTGATTGGTCGAGATGCGTATGTCATCAGTATAGCCAATGAGAAGCTAGAGAAGACACCGTCGCCAATCCGTAATGCTCCGCTAGGGTGGGTAAAAATTGGATAGTGTCAATGTCAGAACCGGACGGCCGCAGGCTAGAATTCCACTTTGAGACGGACTGAACGCTCATTTCGTTTTATCATGTATCTGTTCCATCGTCTATAGAAGAGGTGGAGTTTTAGTGGTATATGTAGATCGTGGTATTGATGCAAAAAACCACTACCCCTCGATGGTATCGTTAACCCACTGCCAAGTCTTGTCCATCCGTTCACGGTCCAATGGCTTCACTTCCCGTATCGTGGCAGACGCAGCCTTTGTTCGAGTTACATCAAATAAGGATAGATCGTCATTTTTCTTGGTCTCAATCTCACCGTTCACTTCGCGACCGTACGATTGCTTCCACAATCCTAACAACGCTTGCGAAGGGTGATTGACATCCCTCTCACTCAATGCCTTTTCCAGGCGCTTCAGCCACTCCTGTGGATGAACTATCCCAAAGCTGAGTCCTTCCTTGCTTGAAGACAGCCACTGCAACATCTCTGTCCAACTGGGAGTGTGGTGTGGGTTCAGGACGTGATAGACTGGCGTCTTCGATGACGTATCTTTCGCTTGAGGTGCCGAGAAAGTCACTTCGATGACAGCTTGTGCAGCCTGTTCCACAGGAAGCCAGTTGAGTTCTTCATTCGGAAGGTCAGGCAAGTACCCGGCGACCTTTGCTGTCGACAATAACAACGGATAAGCCTCAGTAGCGTTCCAAACACCCAAATCGTTGCTACAAAGTTGTCCGACACGGACAATCGTGGCTAAAGGGTCATTTGCATGTGTACTCGTGAGCTGCTCATTTGCAGCAGCACAGACTTGTTCCGCTACCCACTTTGAACGTGAGTAGCCCAAAGGCGAAGCTTCGTTGGGATGCTGGGACAACTTCTCGGGGATTGGGCGAGCAGTCGAGTCGCTGACTGCTGCGATTGAGCTGACAAAGATGAAGCGTGCGCCAGCCTCAGCTGCGAGGTTTGTCAGGTTTCTAGTGCTGATGATTTGGTCCTCGAAAGAGTTGAGTCGAAGACTGAAGTTGACGGCCCAAGCTGAGTGAATAATGGTGGCGACGTTCTCCAAAATGCTTTGTCGGTCCTCGTCTGAGAGTCCGAGACCATCATTGGTAAGCTTGCATGGAAGACAAATGACCTTGTGCTGGTGCTGCTGAAGCTTGTCAAATGGCTCAAGGCCTGGCATGCCGCGTTGACTGAGCGCTTTTGAAACCCTCTCTTGGGCAGCGGATGGGCTATCGGCTCTCAGCAGACAGTACACCTTATCAACCTTGGAATCTTGCCGAAGAAGATGCAGGATATGCGCTCCTAAGAACCCAGTGGCTCCCGTAAGCATAACACTTCTGCCTTGTTGGACGTGAGAGGCGTCTTTCACATCCTGGAAGTCACTGTATTTCTCAGCAAGCCGATGCATAGCCTTGAGTTCTGCATCTTCACTGTCGCCATTCTGTTGAGCGTCACCTTTCCGCACTCGCCTCAAATACTCAACAAGCGCATCAACGGTACCTTGGTCATAAATGACGTTTAAAGGAAGTGGTTCGCTCTGGTGAGAGAGACAGACTTGCTCGATAAGCTTTCGTATCTGGATACAGGCGATAGAGTCCACACCCTGGCGGTATAAATCCTGGTCTGGTTCGACGTGGCGTCCAAGAACTTGATGGAAGCTATCAGCTACTGCTTCTGGAAGCTGCTGATCGGGGATATTCTGAGATGAGGTTTTGTTGTCATAGGCTCCCTCAATCTCGGCTGCGTATCTTTCTTCAGCTTGTCGACGAAGGATTGTGCCTTTGCTGCTCTTTTCCAACGGTTTCTCTCCGTCTTTTGCGGGAACGACCACCAACATCGCCTTCGTAATCCGAGTGTGACCTTGACTTTCAGCATTCATCCGCTCAATATGGGGCCACACTGAATCAAGGACTTCCTCAGCACTGACGTTGCTTGAAGTAGGGAACAATAAAGCACCAGCGTAGTCTCGACCACCGCCAAAGATGAGCACGTCCTGGACTAATTTTGATGAAGCCAATATGCTTCCCTCTATAGGCGAAGGGTCAAACTTTTTGCCGTTGGCGAGAGTGATTTGTGCATCAGCCCTGCTGTGGTAGCGCCATGCATGCGATATTGTCGCGTGTGGCTCAAAGAGATCTGAGGTAGCATACGATCCATCCTCACGATTTGTCTTGATCAGGAAAGGCCAATCGGGCTTGACTACAAGCTCTGATAGACCGTTGTCGCGTGGTTCAAATTCGAGCAGTTTTGGGTCATCGATGGGCCGGAGATATTGCCACTCTTTATCTTTCGCGTAATCTCGATGTGAAGACATGAGAAATCCACATTCTGCACTTCCCATGCGTGATAGAAGATTCACGTTTGCTTCGACCAGTCTGTCGCCTATCGCAGGAGGGAGAGCAGCGCCGCCAACACCGACCATGTCCATCGATTGGAGGATTTCAAGCCCTTTGTCCTCTTCGGAGAGCATTTGAAGGACATAAGGAACCGATGAGAAATATTTGACAGGGGCTGGACTCTCAGCGCGGGCAAATTGGAGCGCTTTCAGAATATTGGCGCCCGTGATGGGTGCGTGTCCTTCTGGGAAGAACCATATCGCAGCACCGCTTGTCCAAGCCCTGAGGCAATCCGGAAAGCCTCCATGGTATAGAGGCGTTGTTGAGAAAGTAGCGGGCTTATCTGACCCTGGAAAGCTGTAGAGAGCACCCATCACACCAAACTGAGTTTGAGGAATGGGTTTTGGGAGTCCAGATGATGTACCCGAAGTGTGACAGACATATGCTGTCTCCGAGATCTCGTGGTTCCGCTGGAAATCCCCGGTTGGTGTAGCATGTTCATATGAAGGAACTCTGATGATCTTAATGCCTTTTTGCACGCCCTCAGTCCTGTGCTTGTAAGTCTCATCGACCAGGATCCCGTTGATCTCAAGGGTTTTGCAAAGATGTTGGATTGCTGGCGGTTCCAACTGAGGTCTATCAAACAGTTAGACATTATGAAACGAGAGATTGAGTGAGGAAACAACTTGCGCGAGAAGCAACACTGTATATCCCAGGCGCATAAGACCGAGCCATGTTAGGACGAAATCGATACTGCTGGCGGACAAAAGTCCAATTGTCAAAGAAGATGTGGTCTTCGCTGCAGGCAGTTGACCCGATAATGTTCGAGCGGCATTTATGGAAAGTTCCGAGAGATCTTGGAATGAGAGGAGGTAACGAGGTGCTGTTCAGATTAGCGGATTGACTACAATTTCACCAATTCTCACAACCTTTGCTGCTATCCTCATGATTGAACGTCGCGAAACCAACAGCTGGCGATTGAGGAATATCTAGAGCTTGCTGATCAATCAATTCCAGCACCGTCTTCCATGACTTTGCTGAGCTGGCAGCCTGCTGCTTTAGCCTTGCAGCCTCCCCAAGCGTGCATGCAAAATAATTCGGATCAACAGACGACATTGTGGAATGATCGAGTCGGAATTAATAACAAAACAGTTAATATTGTTCTATATCGTGAGGCCTATACTCAAACTTGATGACCCCTCACTCAACGCTTGCAGTGGGTTTCTGCACTCATGAGATCATTGATTCTGTCTGTGAGACAAAAGAGATAAAAAGAGGAGCATAGAAACGTCATCGACTCAACGAACTTCATTATGACTGGATCTTTACGCGCTGCACGTAAAAACAACATTGAAAAAAAAGTGACACAATTTGCCTTTGGAGAAATACCCCTCTTTGGCCTTTGCTGCACTTTACAATTGTTCAACACTATAACTTTATCTCACGTCTTTAATTAGTGCTCGCTTCACCCTACCACAAGAACCATGGAGCGCTCACAAACAGATACATTGCCTCTGGCCAATTCTATCGAAATCCCTCAGCTCGGCTTTGGCGTCTACTTGTCGCCGCCAGAAGTGTGCGCCAAGTCATGCCTCACAGCCATTGAAGCTGGATACCGCCACATCGACACAGCACAGTACTACGGCAACGAAGCTGAGGTTGGACAGGCGGTGCAGCAATCAGGCGTGCCCCGCAAGGATATCTTCCTCACTACCAAGATTCTCGAGGCGGCTGGCTCTGTGGACTTGAGCTATGCGAAATGCGTGGAGAGCATCAAGAAGCTTGATCCTGAGAGCGGCTACGTCGATTTATTCCTCATTCACAGCCCCAACCCTGGCGCGGCCAAGAGAAAGGAAATGTGGCAAGCTCTCGAGAGATTGTACGAGGAGGGTAAGGCCAAGAGTATTGGAGTGAGCAACTTTGGCATCAAGCACATTGATGAGCTGAAGGGGTTTGCCAAGGTGTGGCCTCCTCACGTGGAACAAATTGAGGTGAGTTCCCATGAAGACATGCAGGAAAAAGCGGCTAATGGAGTAATTAGTTGCATCCTTGGTTGCAGCAGAGAGAAGCTGTCGAGTACTGTGAAAAGAACAAGATCATCGTGGAAGCCTACGCTCCTCTTGTGCGGAACCAAAAGGCCGACGACAAGACTCTAACGAGCATCGCTAAAAAGCACGGCGCCACACCAAACCAGGTGTTGGTTCGCTATTGTCTCCAGAAGAACTGGGTCCCTCTTCCCAAGAGCGATACCCCAGAGCGCATCAGGGCCAATGCGGATGTTTTTGGCTTTGATCTCGAGGACAAGGATATGAAGGCGTTGGATGACCTGGACCAGGGCGCTGCGGGAGCAATTGTGCAGGCTGTGGATAACTACTAAGTTTAACGATGCAACGTGTCTGTGCGAAATAAAAGTAAAGCGTTGGCGAATAAAGAAATAGGTGTTCCGTGGGGGTGAGAGGTTGCATCAAGATCTCACCGTTAACTTAGTTCCCCACGATCTGGATCTGGTCTGTGCCTGTGTGTTAGATCGCAGATCTTTGGAGAGCGATAAACGAGTGCTTATTTTCTCAATGGACGCGTCACTTTAAGCCATGAATGTTTCATCGATAATCTTTCTCAACGGTCATCTGTTTTGCGCGTTCATTCAACCGCTCCGTTCAGGGTTTCGCTCTGACAATGTGCCAGCTAATCCGGTAACACTACAGCGCGAAGTCCCTGGAGCTTGTGCAGAGGCCACAGCTGCTCACCGATGGTCTCCCACGTATCTCTCTACGTGATACAGTACATCTGCATTGCATTTAATCACGTCTTCTGACCCAGCCACGACGTTGTGTTTTCTTTTTCCCATAAGCAAATAATGCTTTTCACAAATCGTGGATATCTAGCGCGGATTGTCAGGTACATATGTAAGGGATAAGCACACTGAATAATGACTTCATTCGCACATATTTAGGTCATGACGTGCACGAAGTCAACCAGACCCCTCAATTATTCCGCCCGTTTGTTCCGGGGGAAAAATCGATATAAAACGTTACTCATCATCGACCCCGTCTGACATATCACCACCCACACTCTGCTGCACGTCGCGACGAATATGGCTAACAACGATACCAAAACCAGGCACAATGCCTATGCAACCCTCATCACCCGCGACTCGTATCTACCAGGGGTGATTATCCTGGCCTACACCCTCAAGCGCAATGGCTCTCAATACCCACTCGTGGTGCTGTACACGCCGAACCTTCCCAAGGATGCCAAGAGGGTGCTTGAATTGGAAGCGCCCAAATGCAATATGATACTGCGCGAATGCGACCATCTGCTCCCGCCGGAGGGTATCAAAATGACGCTTATCGCCGAGCGCTTCGCTGATACGTGGACCAAGCTACGCGTTTTCGAACTATTTGAGTATGACGCTGTCTGCTACCTCGACGCTGACATGGCAGTTCTGGATAATATGGACAGCGTGTTCAAAGTTGAGAAGCATCTGCCGGATGATTGGATCGCCGCAAACCACGTTTGCGTGTGTAACCTCGATTCGGATTCCTGGGCGCCTGAGGATTGGAAGGCCGAGAACTGCGCATACACACCACTATGTCATCCCACGGCGCTTGAAGAGCCACTACAGCCCACTGCTACCTCTCCGGAGCCACACAAGCTTCTCAACGGCGGCATGTTCATCTTTCATCCCTCCGAGGGTCTCTGGGATAGAATGCTATCCGTCTTCAACACCACCCCTCTGCTTTCAGAATTCATGTTTCCCGATCAAGACTTCTTGGCTTTCTTTTTCGAGGGCAAGTGGTTCGCGTTGGGATGGCAGTACAACGCCATCAAGACAATGCGATACTGGCATCCGAACATCTGGCGTGACGAGGAGGTCATTTGTCTGCACTACATTGTCGACAAGCCCTGGGCCAAGCGTGTAGGTCTGGATGGAGTTGCTGGGTACAAGGGTCTTGATGGGGTGACACACTGCTGGTGGTGGCAGCTTTACCAGTACTGGGAGGATGAGAGGACTTCCGATGGACGAGGTGGAAACGAATCTATAGCGCTGTTGAAGAAGCTCATTGCGCCCGCGTATACGATGGAGGGCGGAGTCGGATACCTGCAGGTTTCGTTGCCTGTGCGAGCTTGAGAGAGGAACTTTTGGTTCTGGCGTTTGGTTCTGTTGGTTGTTCGGCAACACGAAAAACAAGTGGAAAGCAAAAAGAAAGCTAACAAGCCGGAGAGTATTCTCTCTACTTGTGGCTTGAACTTTTCTGGCGCTGAGGTGACAGGTGCTTTGGAGTGTACTGGGGGTTGTTACAGAGTAGAATCCCAATAGCAATTCTGGGGTAACAGAGGGACGTTAGATATACGAGCGCCCGTGCCTCTCTTTGATAGAAATTAGCAAACAAAAGGCCAAAAATTTCATGCAAACTGGAATGATGATGAACAAATTAATAGGCAATTCACATCACTGAACCGAAAGACTTTGACATGGTGCATTCAACAGAACTTACAATCTAACACTACAGATGAGACCAAAACTACTCTACCTCCATCCATGCAGCCTTCAACTGTGCCATCTGCATCCAATCGCTCATCTTATTTGCATCCGCCATACCAGCATGCATGTTATTCATCATGTTTGCAGCCGTAACTCCATGTTCAGTCTCATAGTATCCGATGGAACTATTACCATGCCAGTGTCCATCCGTAGTACCCATCAACGAAGCCCTACCATCCATGCCCTGATACATCAGGCTCAGCTGGCCCTGCTGCATAGCCTGTAGCCTCTTCATCATCATCGTACTCTCAATCATCTCGATGTGGGGAATAGTCGCGTTGTACACTTGAACGCGCCGGGCTCCAAAAGCTCGGAACTCGTCTAACGTCTTTTGTGACTCTGGTGATCCCGGAGGTCCAGCAGCACAGGCTGCGAGCCACATGTTGCGCATCCTGGGTGACCATAACTGGCAGATCAAAGGCCGCTCGTCATAAACGCCCACAACGGGAATGAACTGGCCCAGGGATGTCTCGGCCACGAAGTTCAGGTAGCAGTCCTGACAGGCCAGAGCCTCTGGGTACCCCCACCATTTACTCTTGTCTTTGTTCTTGATGCCGGGACAGGCAGGTACCCCAGCCCATTTCTTCACATAGTCGGTGAAGTAACTGAAAACACCCTTGTCAAGTGCTTCAGCGAACTTGGTGATGAACATGCCCCATCGGGGAGTCGCAGGGCAGAAAGTGCAGACAATGTCGATAGTGGCATCACGCTGAGCAGGCTCAAAGAACTTCTCGAGACCAGAAGTTTCCAAGATCCCCTTGTAGCATGCTTCGCAAACGCTCGCATCGGGACATCCACCTGCGACACTCCACCAATTGCCACGGATAATACCATTGGCAGTGCAAGGCACAAGGGCGGATATAGCATTGGCCGCGTTCCAAAAGACGTCAAAGTCGCGACGATAAATGGCCGCCTCAAGGGCAATGCTCATGTTGACAGCGGTATCAGTCAAATCGCATTTCCATCTTTGACCGAGTGTCTCCATGTAGGCATCAAAGCCCTGTGCTTGCTGATGACGCTCAAACTGATGGCCAAACTTTGTCAAAGCGAGCTTGTCCAAGTAGCAGGCTTCGCAAATGGCCATTTCTTTAATCTTGCGACGAGGAATAAACCATTGGCCATTGTTGGATTCCGCGTCTTTGCCTTCGCAAGCGGGAAGATGAATTCGCACCTTTACAGCTTCTATAAAGCCATTCCAATCGTTCTGCTTAGACATCCTAACCGCGGCGGTCGCGAGGTAGGGAATGCACAAGTCGCACATCCACTTTTCGTCTTGACCTTGCTGTCGGTAAGGCGAGAAGCGAGACTCGAAGGCCATGCCTACAATGCGATCTTCGTAGCAGGCCTCGCACGATATAAAACCGTCGATCTCATTGTTGACCATGCCGTACCACTTGATTCCATCGGCGCCGGTGCTCCAGACTCGCCCCTTGCACGATGGGACATTCAGACTCTTTTCCATAAAAGTGCGAAGTGGGCCGATATTGCTGGTTTGAAGCGCTTGGGGCCATACAATGTCTCGAGCGCGAGGTGACCAGAAACCGCATGTTGACTCTGTACCGTCTGGCTGACGGAACCGTTCGAAATGACCCGCAAGATTAGTATTCGCAACGTGGTCAGCATAACATCTTGTGCAAATAAGGTACTCGGGCACGTCTGTAGAGCGATACCAATCGAGAGAATATCCCACGCTTCTGTCTTCCGGACAATACGGTAGAGTGTCACAAGGCGCTCCGCTGGCTTGGCACATCGGCGGTCCTCTTAGTCCGTCTTGATTAGCTGGAGGTCCATCACCTGGTGGTGCCGGATAATGGTTGTCATTTTGGACATTGAGGTTATTCATCTGTGCTGATAGAGATACAAGGAGGTCCTGATGATAGCCATTGGAAGCTTGCTGGCTGGGAGCATAATTGTCCGTACTCGCTCCTGGCTGGTAGGGCATTGGTTGTTGAGGTGACGAATGGTAGGGTTGAAATTCTGCCCTGCCGGTACTGTCGGAGGACTGGTTGGTGCCTGAGAAGAAGCAATAACATTTGGATGTCCTCCTTGGGGTGGGAGAGGCGGTGGCGGGGGATGATACTGGGCATCCGTTGCACTTGCAGTGGGTTGAGGAGGCTGCGGATATTGTGCCTGGGAATCTTGCTGAACAGCGGGCGGGCTGTAGGCCTGGAACTGATGTGAAGCCAAAGGTGGTCCGGAATTTATCGCATTTGTTTGGTGCTCATGAGCCGACGGAGGTGGATTATGGTTCCAAGTCGAGGTTGGAGTAAGTTGCGGAACTACTGGCGCGCCCACAGATTGAGGCGCCTGGTCTAACGACGGAGGGTAATGCTGTCCATCCTGCACTGGAGCTCCCGGCTGGATCACATTCGCATTTTGAGATACGGGCGCTGAGCTTGCTGGCTTCTGCAAAACAGGACTGTAATGTTGCTGCAGTAGGGGCGCCGGAAGGGGGCTTTGCGCGTGGCTCCCTGAGGCGTTGTAAGCTGCTGGAAGAGACGTCGGCTGAGGTAGTGGAGGCGACGATACTGCTTGCATCACTGGCTCTTGTTGGTTGGTGGGACCAGGTTGTGGATGAGGAGGAGGAATAGCGCTTTGGTGGTGCTGCTGGGGTGAAAGCGCCTGGTGAGGGCTTTGCACGAAGCTAGGCGAGGCCGCTGGATAAAGCGATGGTTGCGGCACCGGAGGTGAGGTGGTCGGTTCATGTGGGCTCGTCAAACCAGTCTGTTGGTGCGGAGGTTGATGTAACTCCGAGAAGCCATGGGTGGGCAAGATAACCTGAGCGGCTGGTTGCGCAAAAGACTGAGAAGCGGGTGGTGAGGCTGTGTGATCGTACGGATTAGCCAAGCCGGTCTGTTGTTGGTACGGCGGCTGTTGTTGTTGATGAACAGGGCTCTGATACTGTGGATGTGGTGGGAGCGCATGCGGAGCGCTTGACCCATAGTTGGGAGAGCCGACATGAGCTGAGGCGTGCGAGAACGATTGAGATACCTGTGGCGGGGATGTTGGCTGGTAAGGGTTGGATTGCTGATGATGCAACTGAGGCTGAGGATATGGTGAAGCGGCTCCTGGTGGTGACTGAACTGGCAGTTGAGGGGTCGCGCCTGGAGGGCTTGTCAAGTCGTTCTCTTGGGGCGACTGCAACTGCTGATGGGCCGATGGAGCGGCGTCATATCCAGGCTGATGTGGCTGACCGGGAACAACTGGATAGTAGCCAGGCGATGCTATATGCGTCGCATGATATGGAGCTGGAGGGTAACCGACACTGGAAGGGGAAATGGTCTGTTGTGCTGGTGTCGCTGATTGGTGATGATGGTAGGTGGATTGCACCTGAGGCTGCCCATACACCTGTGGAAATGAGGGGACATGTGACAGTTGTGAAGGGCTCAATGGCGACTGTGTAGGATGCTGAGCAGGATTGTAATTCGGCTTTGGTGGGCTACCCGTGTATGAGGTCGTATTGGTGGGAGTGTTTGGAGCAGCAGGGTACTTTGACTTGATGCTGCTGGCGAGATTTCCAAGCAGACCCTTTCCAGTCTTGTAGAGTGATTGAGCTGATGATTGTAGCGCAGCTTGCGCTGATGGTGGAGGCGCGAACTGGGCGGAAGAAGCAGGGTGTTGTTGTGGCTGTTGCTGAGTTGGGACCGTCGGAGGCCGTGCATATCCGTAGGTAGGCGCCTGATAATTAGGCTGTTGACCCGGCGGAAAGCTCTGACTTGGATGAGAAGGGTATTGATGGTGAGGATATTGAACTTGAGGCGACTGTGGAGTTTGACTGTCTGGGTAGCGTTGGTGGCCTGGAGGAGACGGCTGGTAGGTTTGGTAAGGCGGATTGCTGGCCATCTTGATCTCGTGGTGCACAACGAGCTGGTGATCGATTTTATTGTCTAGAAAAACTCCTTTGTATTTGTTACAATTGAATTTATATTTCTGTCAACGACAAATCCTCTTTGAGGGGACAGATGAGTGTTAAGTATGCCTCCTCACCGTGGTTCAACGGGCTGAGTCTGGACCGGTCCCCGCATTCAGCTGAAGCGTTAGTCTCACATTCACAAGGCACAAATACCGATACTTGAGCCTGAGAATGCCTTATGAACACTAGAACCCTTGCATCGTGGCGTTTTCCTCGCTATTTCTGACGGCCAGTTTTCAGCCGCAGGGTCGGGGTTCCATTTGTCGACGATGGAGAGAATCACTTCTTTATTCAAGGTGAAATCATCATGAATTATAGAAGACGATCTAAAATTATGGAATATCTCCTAAGTTTAGGATTCCGTTTAGAAAAGACAACCCTATTGTTAGAGTATCTTATAGAATACCATCCTCACCATTCATGAAGTCATCATAAGTTTAGGATCAGTTGAGAAGAAAAAAGCCTCGCATTAGGGTATTTTATGGAATTCTATCCTCATAATCCATAAAGCAATCCTAAGTCTTGACCTATCAACTATGGTCTATCCGAACTGTTCACCGCCTTGGCCACACTGGACGGCACCAAAAGACCACGTGCACCTTATTGTGTCTCATCTCGAGGACCCTGTCGTAAATGGGCTTGAGGACTATGTGCGCGGGCGTGGAGGTTGCGACGGCTTCAATGTCCTTAGCCGTCTCGAAGTCGGCCATGCAATCGGTGAGGTTTTGCTGAGGTACCACGATGTACACCGTTGTCACGTTGTCTCGAATGATACAGTGATTCTTGATGATCTCCATTGCGTCCTCCAATACCGTGTATGTCGCGGCATGATCCTGGCTCAACCCTCGTAAATCCGCTGTTTCAGTTTCGCCTTCCTCATTCTAAGCGCTTGACTCGCCGAAGTAGATCTTCCATTTTCCACCCCATACCCTGATCTCGCAACACAAAGTTGTATCATCTGTTTCTCTGTCCACCAACTTTCGGCCGGTGACCATGCGAACGACGCCTTCTTTCTTGTCGTACTAAGTCAAGCGTCTTGTGTCACTAAGTCCCTCTTGAGCTCGGTATTGCTTTGAGTCGAATACGATGGAAGGTACTTTGGCTGCTTCGTTGGGGACAGGGTCGTCGGCAGCAGCAGGGTCGTCGAAAGTAGCAGGCCCGTCGAAAGTAGGAGGGTCACCGATAGTAGAAGGGTCTTGCGGATCGTGAGACATTGTGCAATGATACTTGTGATGTTACTGATAGTGGTGATGTGATGGTGTGAAGAAGTGGTGTTGGAACTGATGAGCTTTGCGAATGTCTGATGGATGATGTCAAGAAGAGATTTGAGTGTGCATCGTCGGCTGGAAGGTAGACGTTAAGTACCTAAGTGTTTTGCTCATGATGTGTGCAGGTGCGATAGGTCGAGGAGGAAGGTCCTGAATAGAGAGTGAGTAAGAGGTCTCGTGATTCATTAGGAGGCTTAGTACCTCCACGCAAATCAGCACGTGATTCATTGAGTAGACGCTCAGCATCGAGTCGAAGGTATCAGGTAAAATGTGGTGCCAAGAACTGCCTACAACCAGTCATGGCAATAATGATAAAGAGTAGAGCTCTGTCGTGTTGGGTTCATCACTGTATGGATTGAGTTCTAATCAAGACTCCGAAGAGTATTTAATTCTAAGTTTCAAGTCTTGACTGGGGTTACTTGACCTTGCATCGTCTTTCACTCTTTGCAGCGTCCCTTTACTTCGAGCTTTCTGTCAATCCTTTTGTCACACTTCGTGAAATCGAATACATCAAGCCCGAGCGAGCAAGATGCCACGACCAGCAAACCCAGCCCCCTCATTTGACACCTGGGTTCCCTATGAAGATGTCGTATCTTTCAAACGACTGATACGAACATTATAGGACATCTATGGGCCTGCACATGTCAGTGTGAGTGCGGTTACTGATTTTTACATTATCAAGACACCCCACAACCGCCCGCCGTTCGTCGTGGACATTCTAAAGGAAAAGGGCGTCATTGAAGATCGTCCATCTCCCTCTAATGATGGCCCTCGGTTCCAAGCGCATCCCGATACTCCCAGCCCAGATCCTGATCAGCAAACTGAAGGTTCGGGAAAGGAATGATTACAGTGCATGGAGCGGAGCACGCGAAATTGTACCTTCTGCACAGGACAGTCTCAACGATAAACTGTTTAAAAAAGGTATATTCTTCAAGACAAATTGAAGATTACTAGATAGTTTCCAACTCGGTAGCGAGACCGAAGGCCCTTGAAACATGGTCGCAGTACCTTCGGCATCTCCAGGGCAGGCTCCGGATGTGACCAGGCACATTATTTCACACCGCATGGGTAGCTTCAGTTCTTGCAAGTACATTAGTGAATACATGCTGCTTTAATGCCATCGCCGTTTCAAAACCAGGGACCTTGCATTAGCTTCGGGACTCTGCGCATGCGGGATAGCACATCAACTCCAGAAACGTGCTCCGTGCCGGCAGATAAATGCTGTGACCCTCGATCCCTGGGGCGATCAGACCTTTACTTCATGACTAAATATCTGTAGCATTGTCCCCGTTATGGTTAGCTTCGTCCGTGCAGGTCTGGCTCCCAAATTCCCCGATGATCTGAGTCAGTTTCTAGTCCATGGCTCTGAAGCTGTCAGCTTTGGTGGTCGCCCGGGAGGATTTGCCGTTAGTCGGCCCGGACCGCGGGACACCTGCCACTGGTGATGTTGAAGAAAAAGTCCTGGAATTCCGTCTTATCTTCTCACATCTGCTGTATGTCTTGTTGTCTAAGCGCTGTCGCGGCATCTGTTTCAAACCTCCCGCTCTAACCTCATCAACCCTGCTGCCGGTCTGCCGGAGTTAAGGAAGCGTTGTGGTGGGTCGCGGGGATAATGCTAAGATGAGGTTAGTTAGAAGATGCCCTCATGCATACAGAGTTCTGCTTTAATAGAAAACGTCCAAGCGTTGCGACGCCTTTTCCTTATCAGGTGAACAAAAATCAACTGGCTGACTGACTTTTGGCCAGCCGAAACTAGTCGCTGATCCAGACATCATCAAACTTCTAGACTGGCGCTAGAGGTAGATCAAGTTCGCCGAGATCTTCATGAACTGCGGTTTAAGTAAGGCCCGCGTCAATAGTTGACCTAAAAACGCGCTGAGACTGGACGATACTACGACATGAAAACGCCTCCAAGTTCCTTTTCAGGATAATGATATCCGCATTTCTCAGAGGCGAAGACTCAATTGGCTAAATTTGGAGAAATGCCAGTCTTGTTTGAGTTAGTCCTCCACAATGCCGAGCCAGACACCTGTCAAAGCGCCATTCCACATGGCAGATTGGCTGAAATCTATGGGACGCTTACGGAACTGACTCGCGATACCTGGATCCAGGCTCGAGCGCTCAGTCAAACGCTTCGGATGCCGAGTTAAGTTGAGATGAATTTCGACAGTCCGTGTCCTCGGCTCCCACGTGGAGTCGTCCAGTTGAGTTCGCCGTCAGTGGCTCGTGGCGACTGAGAGCCACTTGATCTTTAAAATCTGGCTTACCTCGCTCTAGAAAATTGGGCTTTGTTCCTGTTTCCCGGCTCCTGTTTCCTGTTTCCGTTTTTCTTTCACTTGTACCCACCCACGTTCCTGGGCACCATGGCTATCGAGAGCCGGGGCAACCAAATTGCTGCTATCACCTATACATTTGTGGTTATCTCTTCAATTGCAACTCTGCTTCGAGCCTACTGCCGAGCCTGGGTTATCAAAGCGTTCGCGGCAGATGATTGGCTTGCCGTCATTGCCCAGGTACGTCTCGACGCATCCACTCTATTCTGTCGTTCTCTGCTAACGCATACAAGTTTCTATTCATTGTCTTCTGCGCCTATGAGATCACAGGTGTCCGTTATGGCACCGGACAACATCTTAAGAATATCGACCATGATGACATTCCTATAGCAATGCAGGTATGTAGTGAGAGCAATCGCCCACCACATAGCAAGGCTGTTTGATCTAACGTCGCGACAGATGTGGTGGACTTGTGAACCTCTTTACGTCTTGACTAATATGGCTATCAAAGCCAGTATCGGAATTTTCTTGCTACGAATTTGTGTTACCAAGACACACAAGGTCATCATCTGGACCGTCACTGTAGTCACAGAAGTCTACAGCTTGTTTTTCTTTCTGCTGTTTGTGCTTCAATGTCGACCTACGTCTCTGTTTTGGCTCCGATACACCAACGATCCTCCGAAAGGAAGCTGCTTAGATGCCTCTGTGGTTTCGAATGCCTTCTACTGCTACTCGGCTATCAGCTGTTTGACCGATTGGACATATAGTATTCTCCCGATCTTCCTTGTCTGGAAGTTACAGATGAGCATGAGGATGAAGATTTCGGTTGTGCTCATCTTGGCTGCTGGTGCTATGTACGTTTTCTTCCTTGGTCCGTTTCTCCATCCGTACACAAGAGCTAACATCTCAACCCCAGTGCTTCGAGCGCGACGATTGTCCGTTTTCCGTATCTCTATTCCCTGACCGACATCGACGATTTCCTCTATTCTACCTCCGACGTTGCTATCTGGTCGACCGTCGAAACTGGTCTTGGCATCACCGCCTCTGGAGTGGCAACCCTTCGACCACTTCTTCGAAGTTTCTTCGGCGGCGGATCCTCTGCAGAAGGACATGGAACCTCCGCCCGACAATGGAAGAGAACAGGCAGCGATCATCCAAACGGGGGGTACCTGCGCAACCATGGCACCAAGAGTGGTGATGCTTTTGAACTTCACGACAATGCTGGCAAGCGCATCGGAGTCACGACTATTATTGACCATGGCGACGATACCGTCAAGGCCGGCGTCAAGGGTGACAATGGATCGGAGGCTTCTGACTCTATCGCAGGGTTAGACGACTGGAACAGTAGCCAGTCCAACCTTGCAAAGAAGAGTGAAGAGCACCAGGCCGAGCAGGGCTGGAATATTGTGGTCAAAAAGACAGTCGTTCAGACTAGAGGGACAGAATTGGTATAGAGTGGCGCAACGGCTGTTTTGCGAGGCGTCTGGCGTCCGAAACTATTCTCACTTGCATGTAGCTGAAGATTAGAGGGTGGGCGTAAGTTATTTCCTGTTTTGATAATTAGCATCACGATCCTAAAGGAGACTAGAGGAAAATTCATGTTTATAATGACTCCATGATATCAGAATCTGTTTGCTGTCGCGATATCAGATAACGAACTCTCTAGCACTGTATTGTACGATCATTTTAGGAAAGTCATGATTTCATCAACTTGAGCATTAGTAAAGGTTTCTCGCGCTTCAGAACTGGCATCAGCAAATGGATCATCTGGACTCAGAAATTCTCGAATGTCTTGCTGTTTACTTCGCCTCGAATTTGGGTAAGAGTCTCGTGGTTATGGGGGTTTATCCGCTCTTAGACTACGAATAGAAGAAAGTATATCAACTGTAGTTTCTTACTTCTATCCGATGTGAGATAGCTTAGTAGCCTAAGGACAAGCAGCATCGTCGTCTAGTTCGAGCACCAAAGGCAGTTATCGGTGAACTAGAGGAGTCGGTCAAAGACTCAATGAAACTAGATTTTTAACGCGTGAAGTTGTAGGGAGTAAGGATCTAATGGAAGTAAGTTCCAGAAAGTCCGTTACGGGATCTAAAGTATCACCATTCTGTGTTCCGCCGGATTTAGAATCCTCGCAAGGACGGTCTCCGTCTAAGAAGCACCTTGTCAAAGCGAAGCAAGCCAGACTTTTATGAAGTGGAGGGCTGGAGAACTTGGGGGGCGCTTTAGAAAATGATCCAATCGAGAGACAAGATGGATGAGTGGCTCTTTGGTCCGCAGCGGTCCTATGTCCAAATTCTGCCTTTGATATTATTCGAACTTTTCTAAAGCCCCGATATATGGGCTTCAGGTAGACTTCGATTGGAAAAGTATCGGGATACCGAGCGTAACAAAAGTCTTCCCAGGAATTATAACTCTATGGTCCAACCAGGGAGCATGCGTACCACACTTGATATTTGAACTGAGATCATTGGGATGAGTAAGTGTGTATAGGAGGCTGGAGGTTTTGTTGGATGTGGCTCCTCTGGTAGTTTTAGTAATTGATACTCGAGGCCTTGCAGTGTTTACTTAGTAGGATGGATATCTTGCCTCACATGTTTGTGTTTAAAGTGTATGACCAGGTATACTATCACGGACCACAGCTAAATGTAACTTCGTCCTTTACACTATGGCTTGGTTTCCTCTACTCAGTTATGAGTGAAAAGTGGATAGATTATTGAAGATCTTGTAATAAATATTGAGAGGCCGATGGCGCTCTGATATGACTGCTGTACATATATATGGGTATAGATAAAGAAAAACAAAATTACATGAGATCGCTCTCTTTACTCTATCGCTTCAAGGCGTATGTGTGGTCTGAGTTCTCAACCTCCATCACCACATCATTTCGGACATAGATGCCCGACATGTCTTGCTCCCTCGAGTCAAGGGATTCTGTAGTTCGACTGGAAATGTATGTCCGAGGACCCTCCTTGCCATCAACAACCTCGAAGTCTCCAGGCATTCCTTGCTCTAGGTCTGCCAGTTGGTGTGTTGAGCTGGTCTCGTCGTCTTCCTTGTCCTTGTTGGTACGGTTGATAGTTGTGAGCCGGATGCCAGGTGTAGTTCGGCTGATGGGATGACTGCTGCCAGCAGAGCTGAGGAATCTCTTGGGGAGGATCTTGGTAAAGATTGGTCGTAGAAGAGGGAAACATCCTAGTCAAGTAAGTATGTGAGCCTGTGGTATTCAGTAGGGGTACTTACCAGAGACGATGGCAACGTTGATCTCGACGCAACCCCACATGTCGTTTGCGGCCACATCGCGAGGCATCTGTGTAGAATGGGGGTCGTATTGAAGGGCTGTAACGATAACAAAGACCGAAGCAAGACAGACACTGTGACTGTTAGCCTAATCGTGGTGATGATCATTCATCGAGAAACTTACACGAAACCAACAACAAAGAGAGCAGTGATGGCAATCTTCTGTCCCAGGCGAAGACGAAGCTTGAAGACTTCGATGACTGGTAGAGCCAAGATGACAACATCGAGAACAAAATGAGTGAGACAAGTGCCGAAAAAGAATTGCGAGTCGTTGATCTTGCAGGTAGCTCCCTCAATGGACTTGTCCCAATAGGCTTGCACGGGAACGCAGTGGAAGATAACCATAAAAGTACGTAGGATAAGCCAGGCGACGCTGATAACGAGCATAACCTGGATCGGGATTCGGATGGCCGACTGCTTGAAGATGCGCCAGTAGAACAAGAGGATAGATAGTTTGGAGAAGCCGATCGAGTACGAGTAGGTGAGGGAGATGAGGAACTGCATCAATCTCGCATGAAGGTTGATGTTCTCGTAGTCCGCCTTACTGACGGTGTCGGGAATCGCTGTGCCTAGGTACCATGTCTCGGCCCCTAAAAGAAAGTTAACCTCTATCGACGTTAAAATGGAAGACGAGGTGTGTTACAGTATATCATAACCACATTATACCCGATACCAAAGATCTACAAACTTGTAAGCAACCTAACTACTAGGCGAGTCGATCAATCAGACTTACAAAGGCACCAACACATAGATAATCATCATACCACCAAGGCACTTTTGTCATGCGCCTAGCAAAGACGCGTGCAATCAGCGCCAGCAGAGCCGACACCCACGTGATGACCACGGCGCTGACGATGTCGGACTTGAGGCTCATGGCGGGCGTGAAGCTGCGGCAGGCCGCAGTTTGACTCGTGATTTCTTTAGATGAGATAAGGAATAAGAAGCAATGTGCAGACTGAAACCAAAGTCTCACCGGGCAGGAAAAGCACGGGTGTTGGGAATGATCTGCATTTGAATGCAAGGAAACAAGTCCTCTTGGTCCCTACCTTTGCATGTGGCGATGGTGCTAGGCCCTGGGGAAAGGCCTCGGCCAAGTCGTACTATGATCCTTGAGGCATGGTTTCTTATCTTGGTCTCATCCGGGGAGCCAGGCGTCTCCTTGCTAGGCTCTGAGGCTCTGGGGTAAAGGGGGGCAAGCCACGAATGCTGGGCTTTGGCATCGTTGTTCCAGAACTCAGCGTTCGAATGACTCGCTCCCATGAGCCCATGAACCCTGTTCTGCTGGTGGAAATGCTAGCCAGAGTCTCTCACTGGTCTATGCCTAGCGCGGCCAAGTGGACCGGCGGGTTTGGTCCGGTGGATAACTTGCAGGGCTGATTGTTGCTGAGTGCCTGAGTGATTTACGTCGAAAAGGGAATAATTCGCCTGGTGAAGAAGATAATTATCGATTTTGTGACGTATTTGCTCTGATTCTTGGTATTGGTTGTCGGTTGAACGATCATGCATTTGACATCGTTAGCTGAGTTCTTTTTCTTGGCCCTCGAACTAAGACACTAATGGTGGCAGAGTCATTGTAGACCTTCCACAACAAGACAATGGCGCTGTCAGTGCTTTGTTTTCTACGAGTCGCATATTCAGCCTCATGTTGACCATTCAAGCAGGTGGGAGCAAAAAAGAAGAGTTTTTTTAAATTGCTCGGTATGAGAATCATTCTAGAAAAGGAAGCTGAGTTGTCAATAACGCCTCAGCCGCCAAGAAAATCACTCAACCACCCTTCCAGCGACAGCTGGCCTCAGCTTCAGCCAGCTCAGCTCGGTTGCACGTTACCAGGGGCAAGCCAACCGGGCCGTGTCTCGGTCCCGATTAATCGGGAGAGGATCCGTCAAATTTGCTGATCCCCTATCCTCGCGTACTTGCATCTACTGATAGCCAGCGACGTAAGCGGGAGAATATGAAACGACCTGCCACCTATCAGCGGTTGAGCTATCCTGACATTGTTCTGCTAAACAACGCCCTATCATCCATCGTGGCGCCACTTCCCCATAGCGCCCTGCTAACTCCCAATACTTTACTGCAATGCGTAAAATGCGCTGGGGCCAGTGGCTGACACTTGGGTTATCACCTACTGCATCAGGCTTGGCAGCAATCAAATCGCCTTACCCCAGACAGTCATTGATTCATTAGACCAGGTGGGCTGGCCTTATCTATGGATCTTGGCCGTTTCCTGTAGATTTTAGTCATGGAACCATTATTCCCGGCTAACGTACGCCATTGTCTCGCCTCCCCCGCGAAAAGTATAACATCAATTCCGGATGTTACATAGGGTCCTTAGAAACATTCCTGTGTTGCTATGGGCATGGATCTCGTGGTCATCATTGACCCTGCATAATGCGACCAGTCGCCAACAGCCAAGAATCGATGAGCGTTCAGCTAAATACCAAGTTGTTGGTAGCGTGGCAGCCATCATGAATATTGTCTATCTGCAGCACCTAAGGCGCTGAACCCTGCAAGACAAGATTGGGGAACCCGGATGTCGTTCCACTGCCCCTGGATGGAATCAGCCACGATTCTAGACTTTCTGCAACTCTCATTGTCATTTTAAGTCGTGACGTGCTCAAATGCAATATTCCTGAGTTAGTCAGGAGGTTAGTAAGGTGCAGGCGATTAAAGGCAATAGTTAGGTATTCCTGCATCTAAGATGGGAATGGAAATGAGTGCCAAGCTATTTAATCGATAAATCTTCACAAGCACAGAGACAGGCACAAGAGCAAGCGACCCCGGACCCATATTCAAGACTACAGATAATCTAGCTACCGATAAGGACCCATCACTTCCGCTCGTCCGTGTGGGACATGTCTCTTAGGCCCAGGGGTCCATGCCTACATACAGAGACTCGTCTATCGCACCGATTGCTAATCAGTGCAATGTCAAAGCTCAAAGCCTTGGAGTCGTGACTCGGGAGCTTGATCTTATTCGCTTGCCAAAGCTAGTCAACATTCTTTCCTCGTTCGATCTAAGGCTCCTATGCCCCTGCGTTTAAATCACGACTACTGTACAGAGATAAGCGGCGGATAGTTATGTGGCTCGCGTCATAAGTATTTCTAATATCTGTAAGCGATCAGCCACTATCCCTTCTCTCGGGTCCCGCCATGATCATGAATGAAGCCGATATATCCAGTGCCCAGCCTCTAGCCATTCTTGGCCTTGGAAAAATCTAACAGTATTCACCCTACTCTCTCCATCTTATCGCCCAATCCCCTTTGGCAAAACTTGGCTCCACGACCTTTCCAGACATGACTGCCTCGCAGAGACGCTTCTCACCATCTTCACTAACAGCAAACCCAAAGACGACGCCTCGTCGCGCCGCGCACTTTGTCATTTCGCGCTCCTTGGCGCGCTTTTGTCCCTGCTTGCGCTTCTCGAGCATAGCTTCTGTCTCCTGAATCCTCTCTGCACGGCCTTTTTCGCCGCCGACGCTGCCATTCACTTCGGAGACTGACTGCGGTGGTCGGATGCGTGTGCCGCTGCGGACGGATAGACGAGCTAGTACGTCGCCGTCTATGTGGTTATCGTCTTTGAGGTTTCCTGCGAGATCCATATCTTCTTCAGAGGATGGTGGCTCCACTGAGGCTTGTGCAGGTTCTGACGCTTGAGGCGTTTCATTGTCGCTATGGTCCTCTTCATCTGTTATTTCCATCGATGTCCGGTTGGGTCCAAAGACTAGTTCCTCCGCGGCGCTGCACGATACCAAGATTCGATTATCGCCCTTGCTATTCTTCCCCTTCTTGTGTTTGCCAGAGGCTCCTCCCTTCGTCGGCTTCTTTGCGTCTGGAGATGTGCCTTCATCTGCGCCAAGTAATTTCACAAAGGCCTTCTCGAGCTCACGGTCTAGCTTCCCTGGCTTTTGCGTCCGGCATCGGCTGGAGCAGTACTTGACAGGAGTGTTGTTTTTAGCTGTAGCAGTAGTGCGTCGAGTGCTAATGACTCTGCCGCATGAGTGGCAGTAAGGTGTGGCCTCGCCGCCGGGTAGTAGATAGAAAGGCGCTGGTGTTGCTTGCGACTTTGAAGGGCGACTCCAACTGTCCATCCAACTCATTTTGGCTGGCTCTGATGATGACCTTCGCTGAAGTGGATTGTGCGTAGATAGTTCTTGATGCTGTAGAAGTGAGATGTAAAACGTTTGCAGTCGTATTTTTCTGACGCGGTTGACGCGAATCATGTCGATTCTAGGTTTCCAGAGCTGCATCGATGTGACATGTTTCGCCAGAGGAATGCTGCCCTGATGATGTCATTGTCGTCATCGAGAATCAAGGGGCGATCAGGTCAATCACCAACGCTTCAGGAACCATGATTCAGGGCATCAAGAGAAGGGGACTATAATTCTGCAAGAGGAGTTTCTAACAGAAAATACAACAATGACATCGCATCATGTACGGTAGAGTTCATTCTCTCGGTTGTTATTATGGTCTAGGGTAGGAGTACCCAATCGTTGATCCACAGCTCTATGATGCTTTAAATATGTTAAAAATATTGCTGTGTACTGAACTTGTTTTAATTAAAAAGAAACGGTAGGGTTTGCTTTGATGGGTCGGCAGGTTCGTTTGAGATCTTTGAGGTGGTTTTTTTGTAAGGTAAACTTACCAAATCCATAACTGGAACAAATTACACAAACTTGTGAAAGGAATGGGAGGAACCAAATGTGAGACGGCAATCACGAATTCCGAGCAAGCACGTACGAAGAGTACTCTCTTAGCATAAGCTCTAAATCACATTTATGATGAGTGTTTAGCACAGTTGTCAGTATCTTAGGAACGCGAGTAAGAGATCTCGAGCGGGCCTGTGACTTAGCTCGTCTCACGTGGAAAAAGACTTTAGAACGAGAGGCTGATCTTTGAATTGGATAAATCACCAAGCCTCTGTTTCAAATCGATTATGTTTACCTAAGGCAGCGTTGATACACTGGAGATGGCGCAGCTTGGCAGCTAAACGAAGACGCCACCAAGGCATTGAGGCTTTGCCAAGTCGGCATGGAGTTCCAGGGCTGCTTATGATTTTATGAACTCACTGACTTCATTCCAAGGCTTAACTTTACTAACTGGGGGGCACCTGTACAATCCTGGCAATCGTCGAAATTTCTGGGCTGATAGGAAAGGTGACTAGAGAAAAGATGTGATCTCGGGACTCGGGAGTCAGATGCATAGGAAGGCAAGCAAGATCCGAGTTTAAGTCAGAAGAAAAAGGATTAGTTCTATTTTTGGAGTCTTTCGATTCTTGGCTATTCAAACCTATTACCCTCAGCAACTAAAACTCAGATAACGATCGACAGGGCAGTCATTCTACCTACTGAGTATCCTTCCACATACAGATCGACCAAGTTCAACATAAGGATAGAAAATTGTACTCTCCAATGACAGATGAACATCTTATCATTATCTCCTTCAGCTTGATTTACTTACGATTCAGAGTTCCTGGATTATGCGCAATTTGGTGGCCATGCTGGTCTTCAAAAAGCACCTAGTTGGATTCTGTTAACGGGCTGTTTATATGTAAAAAATACTCAAACGTACCTTTGGAGGATTCTTCACGTCCTCACTCTTAGCATCTTTTTTCGTGGATACAACCTTTTCGACGTCTCCCTCGCGTCTGCCCCTGCGGATTCGCGTCTAGACGTGGTCGCCTTTGTTGATCGCCTCTGCGCTTTTATCTTCGACTTGTGGCGCCATTTTACTTCTATGAAGTTTCTGAGTTCAACTCGAAGTATAGTCCTTGTTGTTTAGAGGAAAGAGCGTATTTTAATTTTCAAGAAGTTCACGACGTGTTTGGCTTTTCGCCGGATTGAGATTAATAGTCTGACGTCATAAAGATATTCATTAGGTTAACACGAGGGTCTCAACTCGATGGGGTACTTGGTTGTTTAACAGATTTTGGTATCTGTTAAGAACTCACAAGGCTGGCAGGAGACCTATTGCTTTCTATACCCTATTTTCTTAATTTTTTCTTTTTTTCTTTTTCTCCTCGCACTCGACTTCTAGAAGACCTTGCCCAGAAGGGAATTATGCTTAGCTATAATGTATAGAGCTGTATTTTGTCAGAGAAGACTATACATGCAGTATGCGTAGTGAGTAGATACAAAAAGAAGGTAAACTTTATATGCAATAGCTGATTGTGATGACGTCACTAGTCTGCGTACTCACCAATCTTACAGGCTCTCAAAAGATACAGATTATTCGTGTAAGCGGACTGCAAAGGACCTCCAGTGTATTGCAATACGAGCCCCTTGAAGTTAGAACGAACATCAAACTATTTGGGTGTGCTACTAGTGTCGGATTGCATGCCGTGTAATATGGTAAGGTGAATTGAATAAGCCTGGAAGTGCCCTAGGAGCTTTTGGACTTTATCACTGTTTATGCAGAGTAACATGCAAGCTCCCAATCGACAATGCGGTGCTGATGAAGGATAGGTCTGGAAGCAAGTCTGGATTGAACCCTTAAATAAATGGTCTCTTACTGGCTACGGATGTTTTCACTGATCCGGCGTTAACTAGATAAGGGGCTGACTGCAAGGATTCGTCGAATCCTGAATTCCGGCAAAGTAGTTTAACCCAATTACCCGGAAAACACATGGTCACCAGCGTGCATCGTAGGATTGCTAGCTTCTCCTCTAAGCTTATGTTCCATGTCAGCCTTAGTTTGGACATTGCCGACTTGGTTCCCAGGGTCTCAGGCTCGCGGGTTGGCCAATGTAGTGGCTCCGGGGCCGGACCATGCCCAAAGTGGTCATGTTCAACGCCGCTGGTACTCCATAATAACGCATTTTCGAGGAATTTCTGGGATAACAATACGTGGAGAACTTGCTGCGCCTTCTGCTGTCAGCATTACGAAGCTTGGCGCCCGGGTTCACAAGAATAAATGAGTCTTGGCGTTCCTATATATTAATCAGATGATGACTCCTCTTGATTCAACCAAACTCGAGGTCATCTTACTGCTGTCGTTTATCTGTGATCATCTGTGATTTTCAATCATTATGGTGCGCTTTGTCACTGATCCTCGTGGGCTTGGCGATCCAAATGCCGAAGCTGTGCCTCTTCTCGTCATTGGAGCTGGGCTCCCTCGCGCTGCCACATCATCGTTACAAGCAGCATTTGAGAAACTCGGTCTCGGACCATGCATGCATATGGCAGAGATTCTTCCTCACCCATCACGTCTTCGTCTATTTATTACTGCACTGCGCGAAACCAATGACACAGTACGCTCAAAGCTAGTACTCCAGCTCATCCACGGACATCGCTCTATCTGCGACCTTCCTGTTGTCTACTTCACGCCCGAATTGATGGATGCATACCCCGACGCGAAGATAGTTTTGAACCAGCGACCGAACGCAGAGGTCTGGGCGAAGAGTTCGAAAGACAGCTTTGGGTTCTTCTTCAGCCCATGGTTCAAATGGGTTGGTTTGCTGTGGCAAACGGATCGGATGTGGTACACGCTCAATATGGAGGCTATAAAACTCATCAAGACAAAGTACGGAGAAGACACTCCTTTTAGTGCAGTTGCCTATGAGAAATACTATGCAGACGTAATGGATGAGGCAAAGAAACGGAATAGGGAGGTTCTTCTGTTCAAGGCCGAGGATGGCTGGGAGCCACTTTGTCAATTTTTGGGTAAGGATGTCCCTAACGAGCCTTTTCCACGATTAAATGAGAAGAAGACGTTTCAAATCGTCAAGGCGATTTTCATCGCAAAGGGAGTCTTGTCCTGGGCGACACTTTTTGGCGCGACGTGGGGGTTGTGGAAAGTCTCATCTCGCTTCTTGTAAGAAATTTAGTTATTGCTGGGTGATATCACTGGTATGTAGCCAATTGCCTAAGGGAATGATTGACTGCCGATTTTTTCGACTTTGGTTGGTACTTTGGGAGTTTGAGCTCGAGCCTAAGCCCAAGCCCACAGCAAAAGTGAAGCCATGTTGAACAAACTTATTCTTTGATGATAGAAAAACAAAAAGATGGAATCGCTTGTAATGCTAACTGGAGGGTTCGAACCTCCGCGGTTTCCCACTGCGGGTTTGGTTTCTGATGAGAACCTAAACACAGCGCCTTAACCACTCGGCCAAGTTAGCGATGATGATTCGGATGAAGTGCCGGTCACTAGTACGTACCCAAGACCTGCTTCCCTCGATCGCGCTCGGAAAACCACACAAGCGATTGGTTGACTGAAATACAGTCAGACCGGATAATAACCCAAATCAGTGCGCTGGCTGGGAACCCCTTGGGACACTTGGCAAGTCGTCAGCTTGGCTCCCGAGCCGATTAGAGAGCTGACTACATGTCATTAGACGAGTACAACGTTGGAGGGTCAGTCCCGACAAGAACAGTGTACGTATTCTCGAAATCTCGAGTCGCCGCGACAGACTATTACAAACAGATACCTTAGGGTAACACATTAGAAGGCGCCTTGCTAGTGACTTGAACTCAGGCACCAGGCTCCATGTTAAAGAGGGTGTACTGTGAAAACCCTTGTTCGCGATAACCTGCGTGATCGCGATGTCCAGAGCTGTTGATTAACTCGGCTCCGCCAGCCGAATGAGCCGACTGCTTTCAGAAAAGACTCTAGTCATTCAAATCAAGGGTTTTATCTACGACTTAGGTTGTGGTGGCGGTGGGGGTTGACTGAGAGTCTCGTGAGCATCCTCCGCTGAGCGGTGGCGGTGGGGGATAAGGGAAGGACTGTGATATCTCGCTTCTCGCTTCAAGATAAGATGCACGGCGTAGATCGTGCCAAAAATAGTTTCCCAACGATCAGATATGGATAAGACTGATAATGTCATTTGACGCTCGTTCTGAGTCCGATACGCTCCATTAATTCACTCGCTTAATGATGATTGAATCTTTGCCGCGTTGGAGTCGTTCTTAAGAATCGGCCGCACTTGAATTACTTGCGGAGTTGGGAATGCTCGCAAACATGAAGTGACCGGCCCGGTTCCATGACAAGTTGCATTCCAAGTTCAGAGCCATAAGTGTACCGGGTGAACAGGCACCAGTTCGACGTAGCTCCACTGATATCGGCGTTGTAACCTGACGCTCCTGGTATTCTCAACGCACTCCGCTACGGAGAGATTCAAGACCGGCCTCAGCATGTTGAAACCAATCTCCATACAAATCGGAAGACGTTTACCATGGAAAAGGTCATTATTGAAACAATATCCGAGCTGTAAACTCCATCTGTGCATGCAGTGTTACACGCATCATCGCGAGCTCGTGGCCTCATCCCATGGACAAGCCGAAACCCTCCACACCTAAAAACAAAGATCCCGAGAACGTCGGAAAACGAGCCGATCACATCGACGGCGCCGTTATCGGGTTTTCACGCTTTGTTGTTGGTAAATGATTGTTGATAATTGCGAGTACCATACAGCGTAATGGTGGGGTCCTTGAACCGCTGAACGCGCTGAGCAAAACGGTCACTCTGCAACGACGCACGCAAAACGGTCGGAATTGTGGAAAATGAGGTATCATCGTGTAGAGAAATGAGGCGCGAGTTATCTCGGCTTTTTTGGGCGAAAATCGGACAAAGCGAAGGGTGGAAATCCAAGTCAACGCAAGACGGCAGTTGACTCTCAGACTTATTAGAACTGTGAACTATGCCTGCCACTATCACTGTGAACTGTGACTATGACTATCAGCCTACCAGAGTGTCAAGCTGTGCCAGCCAACTCGACCCATCCCATTTCGCCCCTCCTAATCTCCAATCTCCACTCCACCCCAGCATCACGATCCGAAAGTTTTTTTATTGTGAAGACATTTTTTTTAATCAGATGATCTCGGCATGATGCCAATGGAACCATTACCACCTCAATGATCGCGACAGCGTCAACTCGCTAATGGCACCGCGTGTTCACTTCTAAACACCACGCAATCATCTTTGAGGACTACGACCAGGCCAAAGGCTAAGTATTTCTCTACTCATTACGCAGCCTTCAGAAGAGCTAAATGAAACACTGTATCTTTGTGCGCACCCTTTCCTTCCAGAACATGGGTGACAACACATCCTTGATGCATGGTGCATTGATTACAGAGTGCATGCATCAACGTGCACGCCCTGCGACGTCAACTAATCTCATCTCGATGCATTATCTCAACCAGGTACATCATGATCTCGACAATACATCTCCATGGCAGCGGAGTTAAATCTCCATCCAATTGAAGCCTCAAATGAAGCATCGCCTTCCCCGAAAAGGCAGCGGCTTCTCAAATTTTACATGTACCCGTGTACGTACTTCGGCTGGGCGACCCGAGGCTACACACTATTCCCTACCCCAATGCGCGCTAAGAACGTGGAGAAAACCGAAAAGAAGGGGCAGGGTTCGGGAGCCTCATCAATGACCACGCCATGTGACCATCTAAACTCCCGAGACTAACACCAAAACCTAAATTTGTTACTCAACTTGGGGTTCCAGAATGTTGCTATGCTCCATCGCTCGGATTCCTGGCCGACTCATCAATTTCCGGGGCACCATCTTGATGGACGCGGGGGGAGATATATGGGGTAGGTTGGGTTGGTTTGGGAAGATATAAATATTTACCATCCGCTCTTATCTAGATTCTGAATCACAACACAAGTCAACAGCTTCGCATCCTCATCAGATCAAACAAGAACTTTAACAAGTCCTCGATTATCTATTCTACAAGATGCCTGCTCGCGTCGCTACTTCTACTTCCCCTCCTCCTCCCAACGTCGTTGGCCCTGCTACCAAGCGTGCCACCAGACCATCCAAGCAGCTCCCCCAGTCTCTCATCGATGGAGCCAAGATCCCCAACCGTGAGCAATGGAACTCCGAGAAGCACTTGGCTTTCCAGCCTCCCAGCAAGATTCTCACCATGAAGGAGATCGGTCTTGAGGGCCACGGCATCTCCCCCAACGCCTGCTCCGACCCTTTCCCTCTGTTCAGCGAGGAAGCCATCAAGCAGATGCGCGCTGAGATCTTCAGCCCTCCGGTCCTCGAGAACTGCCAGTACGCCTCTACCTTCAACGCCAACATGGTCCGAGGCATGGGCCACGACATGGCCCCCTTCACCTACGATGCCTGGCACTGCCCCGAAACCCTGGCCAAGATCTCCCAGGTTGCCGGTGTTGAAGTTGTTCCTGCTTTTGACTTTGATGTCGCCAACATCAACATCTCTGTCAGCGATGAGAAGGCCGCCGAAGTCTCTTTCGGCGAGGACAAGGCTCGCGTTGATGCTACCAAGCCCAACGATGGAGCTGACAACGACACCCTGTCTTCCGTTGCTTGGCACTACGACTCCTTCCCTTTCGTCTGTGTCGTCATGATGTCTGACTGCACTGGAATGGTTGGCGGCGAGACTGCTGTCCGCAAACCTAACGGCGAGATCATCAAGGTCCGCGGACCTAGCACTGTAAGTTAAACTCTACACATCTACTGCGAAATCGTATACTAATGTTTGCAGGGCACTGCTGTTATTCTTCAGGGTCGATACATCGAGCACCAGGCTCTCAAGGCCCTCGGCGGCCGCGAGCGCATCACCATGGTCACCTCCCTCCGACCTAAGTCCCCCTTCGTCCGCGACGAGTCGGTCCTCACTGGTGTTCGAGGCATCAGCAACCTCGACCAGCTCTACCACCAATACACCGAGTATCGCCTTGAGATTCTTGAGGAGCGACTCCGCGCCAGGTCCAAGTACGAGCGCAAGCTTGCCTTGGCCAAGAAGAAGTACGACATTCCCAACATGCGACGCTTCCTTGAGGACCAGCGTGGCTTCATCGATGCCATGCTCACTGAGCTGGTTGAGGTTGAGGATGATTAAACGAATGATTATAATGGTTAGATGATAGAGTTGAAAAGTATTCATGTTGTACTGAGCATTTGAAGCCGGATTAGAATCACGTTAGTTTCATGCTTGGTAGCGTTTATGCAGCGAGTTATTTTTGGCAATACAAGATTGAAGTTTTCTACAAGCATCACTCTGTCTCTGTGATTTCACATACCACTTTAATCAGACAAAGGTTCAGTTGACACAACGCAAGACACTCTATTGTATATGTAGGGACTTTGGTCTTCGGGTGTTCGATCTGGCTCCATGTCACGGAAATGCTTACCAAGGAAACTACTATACATGCATATGTGCGATCGACAGAATGGATCGGTGTCTCAAAAGTTCAATGATCGAAAAAGGTTCAGTACGTGAAATTAGCGCATCCATGTCTATCGTTCTAGCTTATAGTGGCTCTATCAAGAAGCCAAAAGTTGTCTCTTCTGTCTTCACCATGAGATCCTCCCTAACCGCTGGTCCACAGGCACCCGATCCGACACCCGCTACCTTTGCATCCAGTCTGATAAACACAGCGTCCTCTTCCTTCAGGTCAGGAGGATGCTTAGCATTCTGGATAGTGGAGTCTCTGTGATGCGAAGCAGCGAAACTAAAGTGCGCTCCATCCAATCGAGTTGCACGCAGCCCGATGCTTGGAGACTTAGAGTCCCTGAGCGAGACCCATCGGGTATCCTCCCGGTTACCGTTTTCCTGGGGAACATCGTACGGAGTCTGAAGCTCAGAGATAGACTCGACATTCCAGATTCCCACACGCTGAGAATCCTTTTTGTCGGGGTAACTCTCTCCAGGTCCAAGACCGAGCCAGTCGACGTGCTCCAAAGTTTTGCTGCCATAAAGATTGAGTCCGATCCGAGGAACGTGCTCTGGGATGGATCCAGTAGGAGTCAGGCGTGTAACATTGACACCGAGGGCTCCGCTGAGATGTACGGTGTATTCAATCTCACAATCCCAACCCCAGGCCAGAACAGCTGGGGTAATGAATGTATGAGACTTCACAATGACCTTCTCGGCGTTGGATGAGTCGACCGAGAAAGATCTCAACTGCGATTCAAGAATGTCCACGCCGAACCTCTGCCAATACAGCAGCGCCCAAGAGACATCGTTGTCAGTTTTGGGACGCCAGAACGAGGGAATAATGGCAGCTTTAGTCGTGGGATCCGCGCTTAACAGTGCCTTGTTGTTCGAAACCCAGCTCTTCAGAGCTCCACGAGCCCGGTCGAAAACGAACTCGAAGTTCTTTCCGGAGACCGAAACAGTTGAACGCTCTTCGGCTACAGAGAGCTTCGAAGAGAGGGTGTTGTTCGCAACAGTTGACTCCTTGGAAGCACTCTTAGGTGCCTGAAGCTGGTACTGGTACCAAGCAATCTCATGGCCCGCAGAAGCCCAAGCCGTCGAGTGCTTGAGTGTCAAAGATACAGTCAAGTATACCTCGCCTTCTTTGCTATATCGCTTGGTGTCAACAGGAATAGAGACGGAGCGTGTCTCTCCAGCTGAGATACTAGGAACATCAAAAGACTCGGACTGGACTAAATTCGACCTATCTTGTGGTTAGTATCTCTACTGTTCTGTATCAACATGGGAACTCACTTGTCTCCGAGTGCCTCGACCTTGAAAGATGCGGTCAGGTGGTTCAAGTCGGCAAAGTCGTGTCGGTTCTCAACCTTTAGCTCGCCATCGGCATAGGAAAATCCGACAGGCTGGATGACCTTCTTGAACTCTGTCAGTCCTGGCGTAGGCTGGTGGGCGCTGTTCAATAAGCCATCCATGACAAAGGTACCGTCATTTGGTGTATCACCAAAGTCACCTCCGTAAGCATAATAACCAGCACCAGACTCGTCATCCTCCTTCCACAGGCCGTGGTTAGCCCACTCCCAGATGAATCCACCTTGAAGACGGGGATAGTCGCGGAAAGCCTGCTCGTAGTCCTCTAGCCAACCTGGACCATTACCCATGGCGTGACCATACTCGCAGAGAACAATAGGCTTCTCGAACTTGCCGTCTTTAACGCCTTCTTCTTTGGCGGACTGGATCAACCGATCAACACTGGGATACATGTAGCTGTACATGTGTGTTGTCTCGGCTTCCATGTCTCCCTCATAATGTATTAATCTCGATGGATCGGCCTCTGTGGCGTACTCGAACATGGCTTTATGGTTATCACCGTAGAAGGCTTCGTTGCCGAAACTCCAGATAATGACACTGGCGTGGTTCTTATCACGGTTTAAAACGGCCCGGATACGGTCGAGGTACGCCTCCTTCCAGGCAGGGTTATTGGAAATAAACTCCGCGGCCTTGCCAAAGGCAAGCTTCTTTCTCTCTCCATAATCCATGGACTCTGGAATGTCGAGAGGGCGTGCGACAGCATCATAGAAGCCGTGGCACTCAAGATCAGCCTCTGCCATAACCCACAGGCCATATTCGTCGCACAGATCGAGTACCCTGGGATCATGAGGCTGATGAGCACACCGTAGAGCGTTGATATTGTGCTTCTTCATAATGAGCAGATCCTTCTTGGCGAACTCAAGAGGCACAGAGCGACCGAGTAGGGGATGGTGCTCGTGGCGGTTGACTCCTCTGAGACGAATACGCTTTCCGTTGACAGTCATCAGCCCCTCCTTAAGTTCGACCTTTCTAAATCCGATGCGTTGCTGGACCTTATGCAGCACGGTCTGTGAGTCTTCGGACTTGAGGGTTAGCTCGGTTAAGTAGAGATAAGGCGTCTCAGCCGTCCACTTCTTAGGATCTTCGACTTCGAGGTTGAGATCGAACTTGTTAGTCTTTCCATCGACAGAAACTTTGCTCGAGCTGATCACGGCACCGCCGTTCTTATCCAGCTCAGAGAGAGTAAGCTCAAGAACCGCAGCTTTCTCAGCAAAGACATCGACAGATGCAGTTACGGTCGCATTCTTGTAGCTGCTGTCGAGGTCTGTCTTGACGAAATAGTCCTCGATGCGAGCAGCTGGGAATGAGATGAGGTAGACATCTCGGAAAATTCCTATAGCTTGTCAGTGTCTGCTTTCAGCTACAATGTTGCATGACGTACCGGAAAGCCACCATTGGTCCTGATCTTCGATGTACGTCGCATCAGACCATTGGTAAACCCTCACAAAGAGCTCATTCTCTCCCTCGCGGTTCACAAAGGCCGAGACATCGAATTCCGACGGGTTTCTTGAGCCTTGAGCATAGCCGACGAGGGTGCCGTTGACCCAGATGTGATACGCGCTGTCAACACCATCAAAGCGAAGCCTGAGCTGAGAATCCGAAGCCCATCCGGCGGGAACGTGAAATTGCCGACGATAGGTTCCGGTGGGGTTCTCAGTGGGAACATATGGCGGACAAACCGGGATTGGGTATTGGACGTTGGTGTACCAAGGTTTTCCATGGCCTTGCAACTGCCAGTGGCCTGGGACTTCAATTTGACCGAAAGTGATGTCTTTCTCGGTCGGGTCTGGTGCTTCAAGCGCCGTAGAAGCGATGGCAAAGTCCCAGGTTCCATTCAGTGAAATCGAAGTATCAGGAATATGGTAAGATCGGGTGGGGAGAGTGTTCCTCCTAAAGACAGCTTCATTGATATAGTCTGGTCGAGACTCATCCTCTTGGGGAGAAATGCCCTTGGGCTCCTGTTTCACGTGGTCTCCCATCTTTTCGCAGAGATTGAATGGCATGTAGAATGAGCTGAACTCTCAATCTTGAGGAATGCTCGGAGCCTTTATCTTGACATCCTCCACGCAGCCGCTGAAGCCCCGCATCCGATGAGGCCCGCATCGTGATACGTCTCTACATGCTCACTCTCAAACACGTGCTTGGGACTGGCTCAGAAAACAAGATAACTCCACTGGGATACATGATAGGTGCGGGTACGTGGCTCGATTCATGACGATCATGCCTAGTTACACCCAAACAGGCTGAATGTACCCGAACCAATTGAGACTAGGGAGCTTACCTTGGCATAAAATCCGGGGATATCGGAGCCGGAGTGGATCTCGCTTCGAGAGGCTTGGCAAATGGTCACAGGGTAAACCGTGAGCGAATCTCACCGTTCACCTTGCCTATGGTCAAAGACAAAGAGGAGTAAAACAGTAGACACCAAGAGAGTCGTCTGGGGAACATGCGATCCCGAAACGACTGACTAAGCAATATGATTGTGTGATTATCACTAGCTCCTGACACGTGATGATTTGGACCCCAACTTGACGATACACAAACGTACAGACCCAGACTAGTTCAAACTATCTACATTATATATCACGAGATATAGTTCGTGGTGGAATTGCTAAGCAATACGACTTATAGTTGTGTATGTTGTTAGGAAATGGACTTGGATTTGTCTAATTGGTATGGCCGAAGTGACGGGATGACTATCATAAATGCTTGCGTTGTTTTTGGATCTCGTCACAGAGCCGAAGTAAGCCAGGGAACGCATATATAGAGAAACCTAGTCCCCAATCTCTCATACAGCCCACGACAATAATATCAGAAAGGGATTAATTCAGGATCAATAGCCATTTACTTGAAGTCTCTGTAACTTACCCTAGATCACTGGATGGCTGAGACAATGTCGTCATTATCTCGACAAGTTGGACGATTAGTAATCAGAGCCGCTTCGCTCTCGGTTTCGGTTTCGCCCTCATCACCAGCTTCAAGCACACGCGTATGTATGAGACACAAGCCTGTTGATTATGCGTTAAGAAATGGCCATCGCAGTCATACCTAAAATTGGAAACTCTCTCGGAAATATCAACGTTTGTAAGATCGTCCATCGAAACAAGCTCGCTTTACGCGTGGCAACTATCTGAAGGGCGCATTTTCTTATATCATTCCGATATCATAGAATTGTAGATGATACAATCCTTGCTGAAAGTATTCCTGTATTAAACGAGTAGATTTGAATATGTTTCGAGTGCCGTGATGGTCGCTTCTGAAGGAAGCTGGGTTTATTATGCATCTCTACGAACCACGACTGCATCCTGATACTGGTAAACCAAGCTACTGTTCCTGGTTAATTGAGCATGATGCTTCACGAGATTTCCCAACGTAAATGCTTGAATCTGGATCGTGGCGACGGTGTCACAACAGGATCTGCAGCAAGGATGGGCGGGAATGAGAAGGGAACTAGACCCGAAACCGAAACCGAGCCACCGCAGGACGATCGCAATCTGATACTGTGAGGGATGAGTTATGTTAGGCTGATGGATACTGTGCGTACGTTCAGTATTGTCCTGTGTAACCTAATCGTCAGTGCTTGCGTTGTACCCGGCAGACTCAGCCCTGTACCCAGCCAGCACTCCCGCATTCCCATCTCTAATGATACGTAAGCATATAGCTAATCTTATTAGGTAGCGCGTACGTAGGGCCTTGTCGTGGATAGTGGCTCATCATGTTTAGTGCTAGAGCGGATACTCTAATCTGTTGAGCGCTACTCGAGACCAAGATCTATGGACTTGATCTTGTTGTTTAAATACTCCGGACTTGGGCTCCGATTCGGGGCTTGATCTCTACTCACCATCGCCATCATCACCTCCCATCCATACATTTCCTACAATGCCTACCATTAAGGCCCTCCTCGCTTCCGCCCTCATCGGTGCTGCTTCGGCCGCCAGCAATGTCACTTCAGGTGTACAGCACGCTTGCTCAGATCTCTCTCACAAGTACGAGGAGTCTGTAGTATTCCCCTCCGACCCTAGCTATTTGAATGAGACTACAGCATATTGGGACATCCGTGCAGACCTTCAGCCTGCGTGTGTCTTTCTGCCCAAAGATGCGAACCAGGTTTCCCAAGCTCTCAAGGTGTTCACTAAGCATCAGGCTCAGTTTGCCATCCGAGGTGGCGGTCACATGAACGTGAGTGCGACTTGATGAAGCCTCGTCAAGGGCCTGCTAATATTCATGACCAGTACCCCGGATCTAACAACATTGACAACGGTGTTTTATTGGCGCTTACCCACCTGAACAAGATCAAGGTTCATCCAAAGGAACTAACCTACGAAGCCGGCCCTGGCAACAGATGGGTCGATGTTTACAAAGCTCTTTCACCTCATGGTCTTTACTCTTTGGGTGGTCGACTCAAGACCATTGGTGTTCCCGGTCTCTCCCTGATCGGTGGCTTCCATTACTTCAACAACAAGTATGGCTTTGTCATGGATCAGGTACTTAAATACGAGGTTGTCCTCGCCAACGGCACCCAAGTTGTCGCAAGCAACACTTCCTACCCCGACCTTTTCTGGGGTCTCAAGGGCCAGTCCAACAACTTGGGCATTGTCACTAAGTTCACTTACCGTGCACTAGAGATCCCCAAGATCAGCACCACCATCCAGTCCTTCAACGAATCTGGCATCGACGATTTCATTACTGCCGTCGGTAATCTTATCAAGTATCAAGAGGGAGAGGTCGCTGCTGGCCAGGTCATCACCATCCAATACAACGCGACAACCAAGCATGTTGAGGCTCAGCTTATTGGTGTACAAGAGGGAACCCAGTCACCCCCCGCAGCGTTCGCCAACTTCACGGCCATTCCCTCCGAGTCCAAGGTTCACAACGTCAGCCGTCCTTATGACTTCCACGCTTTGTTGGAGTCGCCTGATCAGATGTTCCGGTTAGTGTTGCTCCTTGACCCTGATCCTGTACCTGTACTCAAGGACAAGAGCCCCTGAAAGAATGTTTGTATTCGAGACTAACATCATTCATAGCGTCCAAGCCATTCATGGTACTATGATTCCCGAAATCGAGCAGATCAAGTGGATTTTCAAGACATGGAAGGCTGCCGTTAACGATATTGACGATGTCGAGGGTCTCTATCCCACGCTCGTCTTCAACACCATCCCTAAGAGTGCCCAGGCCGTTGCAAAGAACAATGGTGTTGGCAACATCTGGGGCCTGCCGGCCAAGGAGTCTATGCTCAGTGAGTTCCTTCAAATTCGGGCTCAAGTCGGTGGTTCTTTTCTAACCAAAGCCCCAATCTAGTCTGGCAATTCAGCACCGGTTGGGCGAAAGCCGAGGATGATCTCCGTATGACCAACTGGCAACACCGAACTTTCGAATTTATTGAGTCAGTAAACCGCGAGAAGGACCTGGCAAGGGACTTTATCTACATGGGAGACACGAGTGAGATCCAGGACCCATTCGCCTCTTTCCCCTTGGAGAACGTCCAGCGATTGAGGAAGATCCGAGATGCCTATGACCCCAAGCGTGTCTTTGTTTCACTTAACTGGGGAGGATTCAAGGTTGGTATCTAAGATGAATTGGGTCAGACAGCCTCGAGGAATGTGGTTTCATGAGGGACACTGTCTCTAAGCATGGTCGCGTACGGGAGGCACCTTTACTATTCTTTTTGTACAATCATATTTGGCATATATAGATACTTAGAATTAAGAGCTCAATTTTACAAATCGCTTCATTGCATCCTTTCAGTAGGAATCTTGGATATACCTATCCGCTTGTCGTATGAGCCACATGCTGCGATCAACGCTTGGCGAATCGCCCCCAAAGGAAACCTCGCGCCAATGGCGGAACAGCTTCTCGAGATGATCTCCCACCAGGGTGACGCGAGGACCTATGAATTCCTTCAGAGCAGGCACTTGGGTTGCTGCAAGGAGAATGAGCATAGCTCCAGACATGCTGCGGAATATTAGCTTGCTTCAGTCGTGACCAAGGGCGAGACTTACGATAGCGAGCATATCCACGTGTCCACCAGAACAGTCTGTGGAAATCCTCTAAGGTCCAAAGCATGCAGCAAGCACGCATCGAGACATGACTTGCAATTATTCATCACTTCTGGTATCGCGGGACTGACAGCTGAAAGCCCCGCTTCGGTATGACTACTACTCAGCATCCACATCAAATACGGTCGGTAAATGACTCCCTTGCAGGTGAGGTATCGCTGCCGCAGAAATCCACCCGCTGCAGTCGCCGCTTCTTCAGTATCGACACTGAATGAGAAGGATGCTGGCAATACGTCACGCCAGTCGTCAAGCTGGCGCTGAAGTTCAGCGACGATCCGAGGGAAGCGCGTATGATCAAACGCGGCACCGGTGTCTCGTGCATAGAGTAATTGATGGACTCTGTTGAGTAGCCTTCGCATGCTGATGCAGGCAAGGAAGTAGAGAGAAGACTCTTCCTCGACGATTTCGGAGGTATGTGTGCGATATGTACTTGGAAGTGGGACTGACGATTCAACGCGGGCGATTCCAGAAGGTGGACAGGCAGACAGCTCTGCCATATAGTCACTGAGAGGTTGTCAGTAACTCTATCAGCTGCTCGAGAAAAGAAGAATGTTGAAGTTACCTCTCCAGTATATAGCATGACCAGAATATCCTTCTGATTCGTTCTTCGTACTCAGTATCTTGCCTACTGGCTGGATATGATAGTAGAAGCATGCACCTCGTTGCCGTGGCACTAAGATACTCCCACGCCTGAAGTGGTCGAACAAGCGATGCAAAATAGAGACTGAGACGTTAGCGAAAGTAAACCAGGATGGCAGCTCTAGTTATCTTACGCAGTAAAGAACAGACATTGTGTGCTCTCAGAATCGACTTGCAGGTGTGCAACGTGAAGCTTCTTCAATGCCAACTGGAAATAGATGTCACCCAGCTTCCTCTTTCGAACTCTTTTCTCTTTTTCTGTAACATCTGGTTCGCTCAAAAAACGCAGTTCTTCAGCGGCTTGACTCGCACATCCTAACGCCAGAGTAAGCAAGCAAAGGCAGGAATGTACTGTATCTTCAGCAGGCATCCCATTTTGAAGAGTCGCTCGTATATCACTGAGTTGTGCTTGCGACATCGAAGGATACCAAAAGTTGACGTTGCGCTCAAATGCCTCTAGGATAGCGACAATATCTTCTGCGTCGACGTATGGATACATAGGATTCGCGGCAACTGGTAACGGCCTACGTGATTGCTCGAGGTGGAAAATTGACTCTCCGTCATGGCGAAGCAGTGGGAAAATATCGAAATGAGGCCATTGAAGGACCGACTCCGTTGTGGAGGTGTGCATAGAGTCCAAGACTGCATTTTCGAAATTGTTGACATTCTCGCGATGATCCTGGCTTGTAGGTGTTTGAATGGCCTGGCTTTGGCGACGGAGGTTGAGGTCTGGTGAAGAACCCGAGAAGGAATTGGTACGATGGGTTTGGGGAGAGTTATGCGTCTGGTGTTGACAGCCCAGTTGAACATTTGTTGGCTATCCAGAGTGCAACGGTTAAAGCAGAACCATTAGAGATTTTTACCTGTTATGCTTACGATGGTAGATCTTAATTCATGGAGAGTTCTCTCAACTCTGAGGACACTTTCCAATATGAGATCATTCTTGCTTCGCCTGTCGAGAAACAGTTACTGCCAGAACATATGGATGGCTTCTGCATTACTGCTTACGAATTTGCTTCAGATCCATATGTGCAGTCTTGGCCGATCGCTGCACATGTCGTACAAGGGTGGTTTCCATCACACCTATCGATATCTTATCAGCCAAGCTGTGGGATGAGGCTCCTTTGGTAGGATACAACCTTGTCTTGCGGGTACGACAGGCATCACACTATCGTCGGTAAGCTCAGTGCAACACAGAACCGACAGGATGATACTCACAGCGTGTGATGTCCGAAGTCTTTTCCGTGCTGGCCACTCAGCAGGGTCGTTCAGGGCGTCAGCTGCTTGTTCCATGGCGCTGGTTCAAAGCGATGTTCCCAGCTCGCTCCGGTACGGGCCGACAGAAACGTGGGGAAATGAGAAGATAATGAATGAGAGGATCATGTGGAGGAATGAGTGGACTGATGGGTGAGAGCGCATTCGGGGAAGCTCGGTCCGAAGGTAATTGGAGATGGTGATTGGAGCGGAAAATGAAAGCGTAACCCCAGAAAAACAGGCCATTTACCCCAGCTTTGGGAACAGCGTCCGATTGGGTAGTTCCTTGATCTCCGCAATTGCGAAGAGACGGTGCAAAGCTTGATGCCCATGAGACCTCGAGAATGGCAGGGATGAGGAGCAAACAATTGGTAACATCATGTGTCTTCGGTGCAGATTGAGGCGTGAGTTGGAGAGCTTTGACCCATCGGCAGATCATACCCGGGTTGTTGTCTGGGCTAGTGATTTTAAGGGAAGATCAGCAAAGGGCTGAACGAAATAAGCTTAGACTAGAAGCGAAATTCAGGATCTCTTGTGATGAAGTTGGGTCCTAAGATGTGCTTCGTTCCACATCTTTGCGCATCGTAAGACTCGCGTCGTGACTAATTAAGGATCTGTAGAATTGTCGACAGACAGACATAATCAATAGACAGTGTCACGTTTCAAAGATGATTGCAAAAGTAGTAGGCATTAGAAGTCTTGAACAATACTAGATGTGAGGCTAATAATTTGCGACGGTATTCCATGTTCCAATTGGCAGCTCAAACCTCCGCCGTGAGCTTTGCATCTCCCGTGACATTCATTGTGTTCATAACAGTCTCCGCATCTCTCTTCTGAAGACTCTTCTTGACCGGGTTGGGAGCCTCAAACACTTCCGACAGTTCCTCCAGCGTACGGTCCTTAGTCTCGGGGAAGAAGAAGAAGATAAAAACGGCCTCAAATAAATCCCAAAAGACAAAAACAAGGTAAAAGTAATAGCCAATATCCTCAAAAGCTGGGCCACTGCTATACTGGATAATCGTCGAGGCGATTGAACTGGCAAAGTTACCGACGGCGGTACCCTTGGCTCGGGTTTCGGTCGACAGACACTCGGCGATGTATGCAGATTGAAGCGGCGTCCAACCGAAGGAAAAGGCAATGCCGAAGATGAAGATCATAGCAATCGTGGCGTTCGCGGGGGCGGTGTTGTTAGGTTCGTCAATAGCCATCTTGCTGGTTCCAGTAATAACAGCGAAGCAGCAAGAGCAGAAGACGATCGAGTAAAGCAGGAGAGGTCGACGGCCAATGACATCCGTAAGTCGAGCACCAAGAATGGCGCCGAAGAAGCAAAGAACAGGGTTGACACCATTGAGAGCCAGAACTCTCTTCTCATTGGTAACGCCCGCTTTCTTCAACATGACGGGGAGGTAGTAAGAACTATACGCGTTAGCCATGGAAGTCATCGTTCAGATACATTAGGTACTCACCTCAGACTGTTTCCACTGATTTGTCCAAAAACGGCCATGCCCAAGACACCAATCAACCTGCGTCGCGCGCTGTGGGTGTTCCAAAGTCCTCGGTAGTCCCACCAAGACTTGTCAGTAGCATCGGCAGCAATCTGGTTGGACATTTCCTTGATCTGGAGAACCACCATGGGGTGATTCACGTCACCCTCGCCATGGTATGTAGCAAGGACCTTGACGGCATCCTCGACCCTGTCTTGGGCGATGAGCCATCTAGGGGACTCAGGCAGCCACAGAACTCCGACAACGACAATGCCAGAAGTAACCATCTGGCACCAAATGGGGATTCTCCAAGCTGTGTCGTGGTCGAGGTAGCTGCATCCATAGACGACCCAACTAGCAATGATACTTCCGATATACCAGGTACAGTTGTAAAGACCAGTCAGGGTACCTCGCCATGTGGGATGGGCCATCTCGCTAACGTAGCAAGGGGCAGAGACACAGCAGAAGCTGACACCGAAACCGAGGATGAAGCGACCGCCGAGGAATTGGCCCTTGTTGACGGAAGTCGCCTGGACGCAGGTACCAATGATGACGACAGCAGCTCCAGTGAACATTCCCCAACGCCGACCAAATAAATCGTTAACAGGAGCGGTGAAGAAGACAGCTGCGATCGAACCGATGTTGTACATGGCAAAGATAATTCCGGTAGAAGAGCCTTCAGAAGACCTGAAAAGTGTTAGTGGCGCAATTATCTGGTGATGGTTACACCTACATGTTGAAGTATTTCTGGTACGCCGTCATTCCATTGATTCCACCCATGACGCTACCTATAGAGAACAAAGTCAGTGCCAGAAACGAAAGAAGAGGCAGGCCTCAACAACAACAACAACAGAGAGTGCAGTTATTTCTTACCATCATAGCCGTTCTAAAGAGTTCATTGTCAGCTTATTGGCCTCTGAAAAACGTTTGCATTGAGGGTTTTGACATACCAGACAGCCGCACAGGTACGCGCATGCCAGAACAAGGTACAGACGAAACATGCGAGGAGTCCAAGGGGACAACTTCTGATTTGTGACATCATGTGCAAGTTGAACAGCGACGTGACCGTCGTGAACCTCGTCGCCGTGGTCGAAAGCGACCTTCTCGTCGGTCTTGGAAGCCATTGTTGCGGTGAGGAGGAATGCTGTGAAGACTTGCAAAACCAGGGCGAAACACCAGCTACGCAGGCCGACACGACTCTTTATATAATCGCTCTATATGTAGCTTATGCGTATGACCTCTCTCATGCCATGCGAACGGGACCTTGTCCACAGACGGCATTGGATGCCCGTCCGACGTCGTCCCCGGATTTGCACCACTACCTTCCCCTCACCTCCCCGGTGTGGGCCGTACGAAAGGGTGTTCTGACCTTTGCCGCGGTTAGTTGGAGGGATGCAGAAGACCTATCCTGACCATTGAGGAATGGCTAACGCCTGGTGAGACCCACGCCGGCTCCGGTTCCCCCGAAGTCCAAACCTGGGGTAAATCCTCGCAGTCGTGATTGGCCCGCGTAGTGCCGGTTCAGGCTATTTATCTGCTAACTCTCATCGGCCACGTCCGTTCTTCACGCGTGAGACTAGTCCAGCCATGAAGTGAAGCTCATGATTGCTCTTCATCAGTCCATACTTTTGAACTTGTGATTGAGTTCAGCCAAGTCTTGATATCTTACGTGTAACCGTCATGTTTGTCGTGTGGAATGAAGCATGGGTAGGTTGAAAATGAACCTTGACGCTCCTAAAGAGGTATTCTCAGCTCAGATAAACATTCATTATTCAAGCTCATAGACAGCTTTCTTGACTTATACGACGTTGGAATCGGACCCTCATGCATTACTTAAAGCCCCAAGTACAGTTACATGGGACGTATAAGACAAGCCCAGGAAATATCTTAGAAACCGCATAGAACCCTGTAACTAGTATAGGCATCAAGCAGCGAGGCGATTCAACTCCGCTTAGTTTATTCTTGGTTTTAGTCCGTTCCTATACTCTATTAATGAACAGCAACCATGCTCCTGGGCTTGCTAGCACTTTGAAAGGCACAAAGCAGCATTACGTGCATGGGAAAGTCTGGACGAAAACAATGTGCTCGTGTGGAGGTTGCAAAGAAGATTTAAATTTTTGATGGAAATCTAACGAGTTCTCGCAAGTACTGTGCAGAATGTTTGAACGACTTCACGGTTAAGAAAGCCTATGCAGTTTATAGTCAATCTCAAAGTTAAAGAGCGAGACGTCCTCACACCGTGAAAAAAAAAAAAAAAAAAAGGTGGGCAAGGCGACATCAAGACGTAGAAGAAGGCATAAATCTGAGATAGAGAGGCACTTATTTAGTTGGGATTAATAGTTAATTTACGTTCTTGAAAACTTCCGCGACACACGTAATGGCCCTTCTAATTCCACCGGTGGAAGCTCTCATGTAAGAAAACTATAGGACATAGAACTAGAAAGAAGATGATGAGCCACTTAACGGCCAAAGCACCCATAGAACGAACGTCGTGATACTGCCCATTTCATCGCCCTCCTGCATATCATATAATGTCTAATGGAGACCACCCTTATCCCCAGAGTCGCAAGTTTGGAAATTGAGCTTTGGTCCGCAGTATGTCTTGTGATCAAAACTTTCACTAGGACCAATGAGGAGATATCCATTCCATGGACCACCACGAGTCAGGTCCAAACACTCAGTGCAATGAAGCTTAGCCCCATGGTTCTTAATATGATCTTTGATCGCGCCAGTTATGAAGGTCTCTTCGTCAGCATTATCGCAATACTTTCTAGTGGCCTTCAATGAATTAGACTTTCAAAGACGAATTCATGACAGATGGGTCTACCTACGTGATATTCGTAATGGATCTCGCCGTTTGGGCCAGCATTGCCGTTAAAGTAACCACAACGTTCGATCTTTGCAGTAGACCAATCAATAGGGCCTATAGACTCGACTGATACGAAGTCATTGTAACTGCTTATGAGTGACTATATCAAAGTCGTTAGACCTTTGCTAGAGTTTGTGGAAAGGCGATCTTACTTTTAAACCACCTGCGATCACTATGCAAAACGTAGCAAGAGCCAGGATTGTTCTGAAGGTCTGTTGGATTGTTAGAAAGACATCTTTATCAACGGCGTATTTAACTTTCCCAGCCATTGTTCTGCTCTTCATCTGCAGACTTTTCAGATTCAGAATCTCCAGTTCGAACAGCGGCATTGCGTGGGAGAGGTGAAGTGGCTCCCTGGCCTAATAAGTAGATACCGAGCAGGTGAATACTGAGGAGAATATTTGAACCGAGTATCTGGTAAGGTTTCTCGTCATTTGGGATGAAATAGGCGGCTAAGTTGGACGCCAGGAGAAGCAAGGGGACAATGTACGCGGCCGTCGCCCTATTGAACTTCTGAAGAGTGTCAATCGCGGATCGATCAGGTGAAGCCATTGCGACTGGATAGAATTATGTATGGATTAAGAAGGCTCGTTGTTGTTTTCAATGTGGTAAAATTTTGGGCCTTTAAATGCTTTTTTTACTCCTCAATGAGCGAGCATAATCCTGGTTTGTGATGTGCCGAGATATCCGAAGTGGATCGTTGTTGGTTCGAAATGCAGTATCAATCTGTGAGGTTTTATAGCTATTGGACAGCTCTGATCCAGCTAGGCAGAAAGCTGTTGAAACAAAAAATGCCTTGTGCGGCGGTGCTCAGACCACGATGACGCACTCATTCCAGATAGATAAAGAGAAGATTGGACTATCTCTGAGTAGCCAACCCAGCTTGACATCAACTCCAAAGCCAATACACATGAGGAAGGATGACTAGCAAACGACGACTGATATTGCTAGAGAAATACTGAGAGTACCTGCAAATAAATATGGTTTATTTGAAGGCGCTGGTTGCCCCGAAAGACATGTCAATGGAATAGCAGGTCCGTGCAGAGTCGTCCTCTACTCCGCCTCCTTCTCTGGCTTCTGGCCGTAGACCACGTAACTATCACAATTAGCACATCATCAAATACCCTCAAGCATTAGACACTTACATCTTCCAGTAGCCGTGAACCTTGGGGTTTCTCAACTCCTTCCTCACATCCGCGCAAAGCGCTAGGACTTCTTCCTTTGACCAGTCGAGAACTCGGGTGAACAAAGCCAAACTCACACCCTCGAGTCCCGCATCAAAGTTTACAAGGTTCCATTTTCCGATCTCCTTGAGTTTCTTGTCTTTCGGCCAACTGTTGGTGGGCCACCGGAAGATAGTCTCCGTGACATTTTGGAACCCGACTCGCTCAACGATGGCTTTATACTGATCAGAAGCGCCGAGCGGGCGACCTAGCTTCTTGGATCCTTCGATAAGACCCTCCTGCCACTTCATAATCGGAGAAGTCTTTGGGTCGAGAGTGTCATCGTCGCAGAAAACGGGTAGTTGGATGTCCTGGATTTCGTACCAACCACCAGGGCTCAGTCCTCTGCAGCGACTGTTAGGATCCAAAGATTGGGGTGCACAGGGTTTACCTACTCAAGGGCCTTCCTGGCCATTGCCTCCGGGTCGGAAAAACTGCCTGTCATCATACGGGAGAAGACAAAGTCAAACGGGGTCTTCCATGTCCAATCTTTCTCGAGATCGTCGATCTCAAACGTGCAGTTTGGAGGGACGCTATCAGAAGTTAGATACTGACGAAAATCGAGAGCATGGTCAGAACGAACAATGGAGGCTGGATGGGGCTTAAGTCAACGCCAATGACCTGGTGTTGTTAGATATCGGACCAGCGTGGGTCAGCTCGAGAAATTACCTCTGCTGCTGGGTGCTCATCAGCTATTGGCAATCGGTCAGTCTTGAGCAAATTCAACGTCAAGGTTGGCATAGTATACCGAATTCCAAAGCCCAAAGACCAGTTCCAGTGCCCATATCCAACACCCGCTTAGCAGTCTCAGCTCCTGGGTTCAAGGCTCTTTTCCCGTCCAGAGTAATCAGATACAGATTATCTTGTAGGTCTGTTTGTAGTCAGCAATAGCCAGAGTAATGGGACTCGTATATCTTACCGAGCCGATCGTTCTCAGCCTTGAGGGAAGATTAACATCAAGTCTTTTTCCTTTGGCTTAAACTCACATCATCGTTTGGAAAGGCATATTCTAATGCATCTTAGCCGATATCCGTTCACTTAAAAAGTAATTTCTACTCACTTCCTTCGCTCATCTTGTGGTAAGTGCGTCCATTCTCCTGTGCAAACTGTAGCAAACTAGATCGAAGCGAAGACGTGGAAGGGTCCTCCAGAGGCTATTATCGTTAGAGGCTGACTTTCTAGCACCATTACGTCAACGTACCACTTCGAGCGCTGAGTCGATGTCAGGATCTACGGCCTGTCATTGTGTCAGTAGTCACATTCAGCTGCATGACTTTTTGCTCACAATCTGTTCCTCCTGCATGGTGGGCTGTCGATATAAACAACGCGATATTTATTCACTCAAAAAGCGGAGGCGAGAAAAATGATGTGGTGATGAAGATTACGTGGAGTCCAGTTGTTTTATTCTCGCTTCTTGGGTGGGTAGCAGTAGTCCTGCGGTGTTGAACATGGGTTCGCGGGATCCGATTTGACCTCAGTGAAACAAATGGGACCCTGACTTGAAAATACTCGGCGTTCGACACCTAAAGAAGAAGTGATCGCCTACTAATGCATGAACCCTTGACAGCTGTGCCTTCCAGCATGGACTTGATCATGAGATTGAAGGGACCACACAGGCTGGAGGAATGCCAGTTAGCTAGCTGTGGAAATTCCGACTATTTTATATAAGGTTGGCAAACTGAGTCTACTACGTAGTGACCAGACCGGCCTGGTGGGCTAATTCCAAGTTACTTGCCTTCACATTCCAACATAGAACGTGCACCAATGGGGTTTGTTTCAGTTCTTCGCACCGCGGAAATACAGGTTCCAAGACATGCTAGGCTTTGAGTGATAGATGGTTGATCGACCAAATTTCAACGATAGACTGCAGCATGTCTTCAGCGTCTTTTGTTCCGGGTGAAGCTACAAAAGGCTCTTGTGGTTCGGGCTGCCGTCAGAGCTGAAGATTGGCGCCATTCCCTTATCGAGGTGTGGCTGCTTTAGCTTCAATTTGAGTCCCAAACCAGCTTAGCCACGTTCTCTCATTTCAGCTTGCAGAACTCACGAACCCCTTTTATGACTTTGTCGCGTTTCTTTGTCAACGCGACAGTCTCACCAGCCCAACATGGCCGACAATGGCAAGTCACCAACCGATATTATCACCTATATCGGTGTTCCGTTGGCAGTTTTGGGAGGTATCTATTCGGGTCCTGTCTCAAGCCTATGCCAAGCGACTAACCATCCCTGCTCTCAGTTCTCCCAATCCTGTACAATACCTTATCGACGCTTATCTCCCTGTCGCGTATAAAGCGCATGCTTCAGCATAGTCGCCTGACTGCACTGACACGGAGCGATATTATCAATCGAGTCATCGAGATAGAGCTACCTCGATATGCTGTTATGCCACTGGACAGATTCCAGGACCGCTCGGAGTACTGGACTCTTTCGCGTCATCGGAGCTCAATCCCCGGTGGTAGCTGGACCACTTTCAACTGGAAAACTCACTCAATTGGGATGAAAACCCAGCGTGTTGAGTATGCTGATCAAGTACGCCAGCCTCAAGTTGAGGTAGCCTTTGATGAGCTTGTCTGTTATTTACTAGATCTTGGCGCCGTTCCAAATCCCCATGGATGGAAGTTACTACGCTCAACTGGCCTTTGGACACCGGTGGGATGCTGTTTGATGATGTCTCCAGAAGGACGTGAAGATGCCTTGACGGTCGCCCCTTCGAATGACTCGGATGGTAATCTCTCCCTGGCTGTGGCCTGGTCCAGCTCTTGGATCACAAGGGACTACTCCAACTTACCGCCATACTGGGTGAGATTGCCATCGCCACCTCAAAAGGCTGAGGACATCAACCAAGCGAGTAGCTCTTCTGGGGGTCACAATGAATCGTCCTCTAATCCAGAAGATGAACTAGAGAAGGCAAAAGGTGACCCCCAGAAGGAGACTACGGCCGAGATTGAATTCCCCAACCACGAAAATATCCCTCGATCAAGCGATGCAATTACTTGCCAAATTTCCATGTCTGGGCTCGTCACAGCTTTGACTGAACAGAATCATTATGGCGCTCCAAGCACTTTAAATCTCGACAGCCTCTACATCGATCATCTGCGCGTTCATCCCTTAAAATCGACCGGTGTTTGGTTTGCCAGCGCAGCTACAGCTTTTGGAACGTCTAGCCAGACGATATTGTGGAACTACAAAATTCCGGATGAGATTCTATCCTTTGCTAGGAAAGAGACAGTACCCTGCGGAGTCTTGGTAGTCTTGGGCATGGCTGATGAATCTGAGACGCCTGACTGGGCAACCAAGCATAGAGATTACGGTGCAGCTATCGACCAGTTTGCCAGGAGGTCACAAGAGCAACGCGCTGCAATGGCAGCAGAGGCCTTGATGGCTCCTGCTCAGCGGGAGGCCGCAGCGCAGGCCAGAATGCGTAGGGAGAACGAGCAGCGTATGCAAGACAGTAAGATACCCCATCCAGTCGATGTGACCAAGACCAAATACTAACGGTTTACAACTCTTAGTGCGTGACAAAATGAGGACCGATCAGATAAGACGCGATCAACGAATGATGGAGGCCCTCCAAAGCCCCAAATGGGACACAAAGCTGGTCTCAGAGCATTCCCTCCGATGGCTCCAAGCAAGGGGTCACTGGGACAAGACACTGAGTGTTAAGGATGTGGTCGGCTTCATGTTGCACCGTATGGTTCTCGATGGGGAATTTGCAGCCAACATCTGTCGGATGCTGGACAAGTGGAAAGCCTGGGCCGATGTTGGCGGCATGAAACAGGCGGATTACCAGGCAGTGCAAGACGATCAGGATGATTTTGCCAATGCGGCTCTACTGGTGGCCATGATCAGAGATACATCTACTGCTCTTGAGGGCACGGTATCAATGGATCTACAGGAGTGTCTGAGGATGTGGAGAAAGGTTCGACTTGGATGATGGCCGTGTCTTAGGAGGCTAGGTAGTACATTTATCTGAACTCTGGTCTGTCTCAAGCCTTTCAATGGCACATTGCACTAACTGCGATGGAACCTAATGCGTAATCGACTTGACGAAGATACTACGGCTGGGTACCCGATATACATCAGTGAGTGGTAGGAACATGTGCCTGCGATCAGATCAAGAAGCCAATTTGCGAGTCATAGGTATACCGCCATCACCGCTGCAAGTGTATTCAGCATAAGCATGGCGATCTTATCAGCATCAGTAACAGTATACCGGAGACGCCGGGCTTCAACGTTGTTGAAGATCTGCACGAAATATACACTAACCTCTCCCTAAATGTCTATGGTAGACTACAAACCCAGGTATTAAAACCCTAGGCTGAAAAAAAAAAAAGATCGCAAGTCACTTCGTTCTTCTCTCGTCAATCTCTAAGATTACCCTAGTTATTGATTACAATGTGCAATGTCCTTGGCCAGGCGGGCAGGGGGGGAATAGCCTCATTTGTGCTGCATGTTGAGACCCAGGTACCGGTAGAACTAATGTCGGCCACAGTAGAATCGCTTTCGGCGTTATCAATACTGACAACTTGCGCTTTCTCTTTCTTCATACAGCAGAGTGATATCCCTAGACATCCACGGTACTGGTTTTTGGCATGTTGACTTGATATGAGATACGGCCAGTGGCCTGCCTAGAGATAAGGATCGTTCTTCGGGTATCCGGAAGTGCTCAAGGTTTGGGGCTGTCAAACTGGTGATCAGGGACAATGCGGTCGACGAATGGAACGCTAAGTAATAATGTCGCTACTGTATGAAGATAAGGCTAGTATTACTAGCCGAGTGATCTAAGGCGATCCGAATTAAGCCAAATGGTTATGTTCACATGCGACAGTCCCTTTCCCAGCATTCGGGAGCGCCTAAAACGCGTGACTGCAGGGATCGTGACTCGCTTCCGTCAGCTCAGGCTTGAACTAGTCATCAATTAAAGCGTAATCATGGGCAAGAAATGCATGACCATCAGGCCATCGCTATTCTTGCTACTGACGATCTGGGGAAAGATGCTACAGGCGCCGGTTTAGTATCACATTCCACGGTCTTGCGACGATTCAGTGGAGGGTCCTGCCTGTCTCCCAGCCCTACCGTCGCACCAAGTGGATTTGGCACCCTGGGGGTTGGTTGGTTTTCGGCACTGGGTGACATGCACAGCCCCAATCACGTATGGCAAACATAATTGTCAAGTAAAGGGCCGAAGTACTGAGGGTACTGGCTATTCTACCTCTTCCTCAAGCTCTAAACGAAGCGCCGCAACAGCCGATGTAGATTCTCCAGCTCGTCATTCTCCACACTCTACCCACCCTTGATCTGTAAGGCTTTCGTAACGGAATCAAGTTGTTCCCACTTACCCCGGAGAACCAGAAAGCCAAAACCAACAAAGGTGGCAATAAAAACCGACGGACAAACGTTAGGTAGCCATCCCCCGCATCGGCAACTCTTCCTCGACGCAGATAGCGCGCTCTAGCGCTGCCAAGCGGCATCATCGACGTTTTTAGCGTCCTTTTCCTGGCTCTTGATTTGAACGGCGATCGTTTCACTTGAATCATTCGTCTGGGGGTTGCAAGCTGAGTGGTCCATATGAGACATCCATGTCCTTCCTTCTGTCCATCCCTCCCCTTGTGACACTCTTCTTCTTTTTTCTAGACCTTTCATCATCTTCTTTTGGCTCTTTTTGGGGGAGCATCATCGCCGACAATGCACGATGGATTATAGACCAAACGTCTATGCTTCCATTTTCATCACTCTTCCCATTGCTGCGCTCGTTCTCGTCCTTCGATTGCTCGCGAGACGAACGACCACTGCTGGCTATGGCATTGATGATTGGCTTGCCGTGGTCGCATACGTGCGTTACGTGCCCTTTGTCTGCTTGCTTGCGACCGCTGACTTCGTCCCTCATTTAGATCGGCGCACTCGGTTATTCGATAGTCGGATTAATTTGTACGAATAAATGCCCTATTACGGATTGCCTCCTCTGACTTATCTCCTTGCAGTCGCTGCAGATTATGGCCTCGGCCGACCTCTCAAAGATGGCCCCGCGAACCTTACCGAAGACGAGCGACTCGAAAAGTCCTATCTCCTCCTCTGGCTCGGCAGCCTCACGTATACCATTGGCCTCGCCGGAGCAAAGTTCGCCATCTTGACGTTTTATTGGCGCCTATTTAAATACTCGAATTCGCGAATACCAATACAAATAGTGATGGTCCTTTGTGGTTGCTGGACCATCGCCCGAATGCTCTTATTGACCCTTCAATGCATCCCGACACAAGCCTATTGGGATGTCACTCGTAGGAATTTGGACTGTCACGTTAGGACTGCCACCTACTTTTATTCCACCGTGTTGACCCATGCCATTCTCGATATTGTCATTCTCGTTCTTCCCCTCTTGGAAGTGTTTAAAATGCATCTCCCTCTGGGTCAAAAGATAGCCGTTATGGCACTCTTTGGCTTTGGTGCCATGTGCGTCCCTTCCGCCGTCAACAAACGGTCTTGGGCTAACAAAGGCCTAGTGTCTGTGTCTTAACTATACTGGTCATTAGGCTATCTTTTCTGTTCGATGGCAAATCCAGAGAGATAGCCTTGGAGATGGGCGTTCATATCGCTTTGGCAGCAGCTGAGTGCAACCTCACGAACATTTCAGGTATGGCTCTTTGGGCCGATGTGTGACCCCCGACTAAGTCTCGGTTTAGTTTCTCTCCCTATGCTTCGGCCCGTTTTTCGTAAAATCATCCCCGGCTCATTTCTTGCCTCTCACGGGAGCAAAAGAGCCGCTATCGACGAAGCCATGGCACCAAGCTATGGCATCAAGAATAGCCGTGGTACAAAGATATCTCAACAGAATGGTTCGAGCTCAATATGTGAGTTTGTAATGACCGACGATGTTCCAGCGGGATACGATATCGAAGCTTCACGAGCAGGATGGAGTTACGGGACTGAGATAACTATTTCTAGTCCATGGAGAGATCAAACGCCTCCCCCAACAGTCAATGAAGGTTTGGATGGAATTCAGATACAAGAGGAAACAACTGTTCATGTAGAGCACCTTGGATAATGTCCAGAAAGTTAATGAAGTATAATAATATCGTTCACATCGCCCTGTTCATATAGCAGAATATGTACGAACTACATGTGACGATTTTGTGCGTTTTTACCTAACAGCGAATACTATCTTATAGCTTAGATGGGACATCGGATGTTCCGCAGCCACATCCTTCCTCCTCAGCTTGCGTCCCCTTGCTCGTCTCGATCAAAGTACTTTGGTTAACGCTCTGCTCACTTGGCGGTACATCCAAAGCAGGGTTCTTAGTAAAGAAGTTGACAGGCTTGAGATGAACTTTGAGGATCTCGACCGGCATGACAGGAAAGTCTTCAATGCGAGGGATGTGGTTAATACCGAACTGCACCCACAGCACGATATCAGACTCTGGAGTGAGCGTCTCGTTCCTCTGCGCCCAGCTTCTCACGCCTGTTCCGCCACGCGATTGGTTGGTGTACCAGCCTCCAGCGTAGAGCTCACGGTCACGATGGGTAGTGACATAGATATTGTGATCTGCAAACTCGGCACGCTTATGGATGATACTCTCATCATCACCCATGAGTTTTTGGAATGGCGGTGCCATAATCTTATAGCCAACAGGCTTTCCATTGACAGGGTTAAGAGAGTTGGGGTTGGTGATCTTGTATACCTGGCTCAGGTCATAGTCGATGTCAAGGCCAGCTGTCTGCTCTACCTTCTTCTCAACAACTTCGTAGCCAATTCCGTGAGGGTTCCAGTGCGGATCTCTTGGCATGCGGTGAGCTTCTGTATATACGAGCTGATTCGTGTGGCCATCAATCATAGGGTCGACTCGCAAGGAAAAGATGTGCTGATGGTTGCCTGCAAGAACACCGGGGTGAACCACAGTACCAAACGACACACCTGTCTTGTCCAGCTCGTGGTCAATAGGCTGTGTCGACAAGATACCTGTTGCCCGTACTTCATACGTCACCTCTCCAGCTTGATTGAAGATGAACATGAGGATATACTCATAGTTGGACACGGTGATGATAGACTGAAGCACAAGTTCTCGTGATCGAACAACTGCAGCTCTGCCAGTTCTATAGTTTGTGTGCTTCCATCCGATACCAGCATCTTGTTCATGAATGCAGATAACGTTGTCCATTGGCAGTGGTCTGCCTTGGTCGTCATTGATGACACCACTGAGGTATTGGATGCTGCCCAGACAATCGCATCCCAGCTTTAAGTTGTTGGCTGTCGCACCAGCCCCGGCGTCACCAAGATCGAATGCTGATTTTTTGTGGAATGGATGTCGAGGGTCACCATAAGGTACGCTCATATCCGAGAGTGATAGTCTGTAGAAGAGTGGGCGGTTGTCGTATTTGATGTTGTATAACACCATTCCTTCGCGCTGGTTGAAACCTTTGTGTAACGTCAGTATTTGGTCTTCTTCACAATCTGGTTGATCACTTGCCAACAAAGAAGTTCCACTTCTGCCAAGAAAGGACATTTCCAGTCTCACCTACTGGTGTAACGGAAAAGCTGGGTCCCTCTGGTTGACTGACATGTAATGGCTTAAGGTCCCTGCGCAACTCCTGGCTCTCTGGGATATACTCATTCGGAGGCTTTGGCTGGTATGGTGCGAGGGGTTTGATAGTGTTGTCAGCACCAGTAGGCAGGACGTCAATTCTAATCACCTTGTAGTGAATGCATTCGATGACTGGAGAGACGGGCAGAGGGAACGCGTAGTGATTTGAATCAGCTTCCCCAGAGTTTGCGGGGTCTCGCATATAGAGAAAGACCTGGTACATGCGGATATCATCATCGATACCATCAGATCCTGAGACTATTAGTTCACGATAATTGACTCAAGCAGCCGATTCACTGACCGTAAATCCATGGATCCGCGCAAACAACTGTTCCTTCCGGCAACTTGAGCTTTTCAAGCTCAGCTAGGACCTTTGGATCCTCCAGCGCAAGCTTTTCGACCCTTTGGGCCTCATCGTAGTCTACGTTGCCATGAACATTAGGACCGAGCTTGACATTACTTTCGATTCTTCCTGTGGTCAAGTTGACAATGGCTTCATGGAAAATGTCCTGATATAGAGTTAGGTTTTGTGTAACAAACAGATGAGGCAAGCCAGGGTCATACCGTTTTGCGGACGTAGTATGCAACAAAGACTCGACGCTCGAGTGGCGAAGGTGATTGCCCATTCTCCAAAGCTTCCAGATGAGGTGCCAATTTCTCCTTCGGTGGCTCACTGAGCGTGATAACCTTAAAACTTAGAGATACCGATTGTGGCCAAACGCTTTCAATCAAGCGTGCACTTGATTGGATCTCGTCTCCTGTCAGCGGACAAAGTGGGTGAAGGACCGAAGACATGGCTGCTGATGAGTATGACAATTCCAACGAACTCAAAACTAGCCGTTCAGCTAGAAAAAGCGTAGAGACGAAAAGAAAAGAAATAAGTTTGCTAGGTATTTATCTGCGCTGCCAAACCCAGTGATGACAATGCGGAGTCCAACGGTGTATCTGCGCTACTGGACTCATTGATTGTCGATGCGGAGTCCTACGGTTTTCACACCCACTCACTCCACCATCGCTTCTCCTAAAATTCCCGCTTTAGGAAATAGTGGCCTTTCAACGGTCATGGTGCAGCTTCCCTACGTGGAAAAGCGTCATGCGTTGCATTCGCGATAACTGCGAGATAATGCGCGTTCTTGGTAATGATCCTCCTCTTGGTTCCGCGTGGCAGCTCTTATCTCACTTGGTCGGCACTGAATCCCGGTAAAGGCGCGGGGACTGCGGAATTCACGAGTTGGCGGACAATCCAAGGCTATTCTTCGTCTATTTATCAATAACTCCAGAAATCAATCGCCTCATTACTTGTTGACGTCCTTTCAAGCATTAACTCTACTCAATGACATAACTATATATTCAGACAGATATCTATTTCTCGAATCGTTCAATAAGGGCCGTTTCGACCCATCAATCAAGCAAAGGTCCCAGGCTGCGGCCCAAAAATGTCTCCCTCTGGAAGTTTAAGTCTCGTGCAAACCTCAGCCTCACAGCCGCTGTCTGCATTATTTCCAATCCAGTTAATAGAGGCACCATGATAGCTCACAGCAAAGAAGATGACGAGCGCAGCGAGCGCAACACCAGTCTGCCAAGCTGCCGAAAGAACATAGTTGTACTTTGCCCAGAACGAGAGGTATCTCTTGCGGATCACGACCCAGGAGATCCAGCCGGGAATTACTGCTGGCCAAACGTACGCCAAGTTGTAAGGCGACCAGATGTGGCCTCCGCTGAAGATGACAACGGGGTGGATCTGAGTAAGCCAGTGTGTCTTGGGCAGACGGCGGGTGGCGTAGTAATAGATGACTGGGAAGGCTAGTCCGACGGGGAAAGCGGCGAGGAGAGCAGTGTAGAGACCTCCTTCGCCAAACACTCTTTGAGGAGCAAGAGAACCAAATAGGACAGCTGCGGTGTAGTAAGACTCAACGCCGGGACAAGAGAAACGGTCCTTTTGAGTAGGTTCGCAGATTTCGGGAATATTTTGAATCTGGAAGTTCATGACTCCCGTGCAGACAAAGGCAGAGACGATAGCTGTTGCGCCGGGTCAGTGTGTGTCTTGTGGCCTGGACGTTGGCGGTACTTACTTGCGACAGTCTGGCACCAGAAGGTCTGACGCTGAGGAATCTTGAGGTAGTGGCCTAGCTTAAGATCGTTTGCAAAGTCAAGTGCGTGCGCTACTGTCACGTAGCCAAAGCCTTTGAAGAAGTTCATCTAGATTCGTCAGATCCAGTCTTCGATTTCCTTTTTTGGATGGTATATACTCACAGCCAAAGCATTACCAGGTTGCCACGCTCCTCCGATAAACTCAGCAAGGACGTTGAACTCAACCTCAATACCAGTAGTAGCGTAGATAATACCGGTCGGAATGGTGAAGATGAGTGCAAGAGCGAGACCGAAGAAGACAGTGCCGACGCTTGTGTTGGTAGGCCAGCCTGCGACAGAGGCAACACCAAAAGCGATACCGACGATCTTGAAGGTATGTCAGTAAAGATCTTTGGGCAGCTACAGTACTAAGTATGGACGCACGTTCAGAATTATATACCACCACTCTGGAACTTCACGGTACTGATCCATGAGCTGAGTGTGAATATCTTTGACCTCGTTGATCTTGCTGTTCTTCTTGAAGCTTTCCCACAATGACACAAAACCTAGCTTGATGTCATTCCAGTGGTAGATAGCAGCGTATGAGATCACAGCACTGTACACTGCAAAGAAATAGATGCTGGTACTGGTCAGTGCCAAATTTGCAGTTGAAAGAAGCGCAGGCTTACTAGTATGTGATAGACGAAGCAGCGATGTATACCTGACTATAAGACTGGTAGGCCTCTGCATCTAGCAGTCCACGGTCATCCAGAATTGACGACACATTGTACTTGGAGCCCGTGTTGTCGAACATGGTATTTGTGTTGATAGGGAGGTAGCCGGTATTGTAGGTGTTATTCCAGTACATGGCAATAATAGTAATGCCACCCAAAAGCGCACCCAAAAACATGTTGAAGGTGACGTGGAAGGGGATCAGCAGTGGGTCAATATAGTATGTCGCAATATTCCAGTCAAAAGTCGGGAGCGGATTGAAACCAAGGCCCTTGGACACTCCAGTAATGGCCGCAAGGTTGAAGTTGTTGGGCGAGATCCACGCAAGCCAGTTAAAGAGAGAGAGAGCCGAGGCGATAAGCTCGGGGAACCAGAACCACACGAACATGGCACCAAAAGCGACCATGAAAAATCGGTAGCGGGACATGGTGTAGATCTTGTTGAAAGGGCCTGGCACATTTGCGTTTCCAGACTCTTTGGAACGGTCAGTTGCTGGTTATCTGCAAGAGTCGAACTTTGGCTCACCGTTGTGTAGACTCTGATTGAGAGCGACTGTTGCAAGAGAGCGAGGCCAGATGCAGAAGGACGGGTAGACGAGGAAACGTCGCGCAAGTCCTGCAAGACCGAAGCCAAGCAAGTTCATAGCCAGCTGTGTCCGTTAGCATGAAGCCCCCGAGACTCATAGGGCGTCGCGCTTACCGAAAGACAAATCTGAAAACCGAAGTCGGCAGCAAAGGGTAGATCAAAGTACTTCTTGAGCCAACTTGTAAAGATGATGTATCGTGAATGGGGCAAGTTCGTGGAAACATTCGCCATGATGGAGATCAGCATGTGTTCCTTCTGGTTAAATTTCCCAGGGTTCAGTTGCAGCTGGGCGCCGAACAGCGTGAACTCGCCCCTAGGTAGCCATTTCTCCCACGCTTTGCCAATTGGAAATGACAGCAACTGGATAACCGGTGCAGCAAGGCGGATAGTTGGTTGTCGCACTGAGAATAGTTGATTGACAAAACTCTGCACGATAACGAAGAATAGGCCAATAGTCCAGGCTCGAATGGTTCCAGCTGGTGTAGATGGGTCGTCCTTGTTGCTCACTACGGCGCGAACCTCCGCGTAGGGTGAGTTGATGGTGGAGAGGGAGACCTCAGTCTTGATGTCGGAGATAGTCTCTGCATGATTCTCGGGATTTTCGAAGATGTCAGGATTATTGACGAAATCTTGTAAACGAACAATGGCCTCTGAGTTGAAGTTGGGATCGTGCTCGTGGAAATAGATCAGGGTCTCGGCGCGCTAGCTCATTGTTAACCTAGCATGGAACATGTAGACCATGATCACTCACCCTCTTGGCCTCTTCCAAATCGAGTGTGCGCCCATACTCTTCAGCCTCGATGATCTCCTCTGGTGTACCACCAAGAAGTCTTGACTTCTCAAGAACGGAGTCCTTGATCGATCCAACGTTGGAAGCTGAACGTGCCGCCTGGATTTCGTCTCCGCCGACAGTCTTTTCTGGAAGAGTACTCATTTTGACGAAGACCAGAGAAAAAGAACTGGCTTCTTGCAAACGGTACAGGAATAAGGGCCGATCATCTATATAAGTTTCATCTCAGGTCACAATGCTGCGGGCCTTTGTCGGACTGTCCCGATCGTGGCTCGGGCACGACAGAACAGTTTGCTTGGCGCATGCTGAAAAGAGTAATTGCGCACGCTCATCCGTATTCTGAAGTCCCGAAACCTATGAATCTTTAATCCCTCTGAACCCTGTAACCTACGGGGCGGGATATCTGGGTTACGGAGGTGGATAATTAGGGGATAGCTCAAAAATTAAGCCTGTTCTTTAATAAGGATTACTAGAAATTCTGTGGTTAGATCACGACTTAAGGGCGCACTGGTACGATTGTGCTCCTCCACAACACCATGGGTCAGAATGGATCTCCGGGCGGTTACGTTACAGCCGGGGTTGCTATCAAAATCATCAAAGCTTAAGTTATTTCTTCAATGTCTGTTGGGTGGTGTTGATCCTTTTATGCATATTTCTAGAACGTTTCTGTAGGAATAGACGCCTCAAATGTCATCATAAGCTCCTATCGATTGGTTATGATCCTCATTCGACGTCGTTCTCAGCCACAATAAAAGGCTTTTCGATAATTGACCCGACATCGCAGTCCGCGTGGCTCGTGCAGTCTAAGGGCAAACGAAATGTCAAAGCTAAATTGCGTGCTTGCAGAGTGGACTCAATTGCCTTTCGGTCCGGCAAATTCTCCATCGTATAAGCTTTGCAGAATGGCGAGCTCAAACCCCTGTAGCTAACAATCGGCTTTCTTTCTTTTCTTTTACGTATATCCTTGCTGAAAAGAGTAGTTTATTACTATACCTCCGGGACCAAACTCGAGCACGGCTGTCGGTATGGAGTCTCGAAAAAACATAGTGCTCTTGGCAACCGATTCGTGATCTTCTGCATGGCGCGACAAAAGTCGCACAGATTGCTAAGAATATCGGGCGATGTGCGACTTTTCACCTTCCGAGTTTTGACTGACAGGGATCAGCCAAAGCTCGAGGGTTAAGAAGAGCTTATGGTCAGAAAGCTAACAAAGATTGTAGATCATCAGGGCCACGACTCTTCCAAGTGAGAACCATTATGTTGTTCTAAGCTGCGTTTTTTTGTTTTTGCCCACATAAGGCTACGCTTTTATGGGGGAAAAAATGTGTTCTTTATCATAGTTGAAGGCAGGACCTTATTCTAAAATAAGGCCGAAA
>JAASAY010000104.1:0-134917 GCA_014822085.1 Fusarium stilboides
TTAATTTTAATTTAATTAAATACTATATTATTATATTATAAAAAAAAACTATATTATAATTAACTTCTTTGGTGTTATGCAAAAGTGGCCAGTTATAGGGGGTAGCCAGTTGTGAGGTGACTAATGTTATATGTATCCCCACGATCCCCAGACTGGCAACCAGTCGATCTCCCCACAAACCCCAGACTGGTCTAGACCACGTTAGCAAAGCTTGCTTTTATTTTCTCTCCTTGTGACTTTGGCGTCGTTTTGGTTTCGCCTTGTCATGTCATGTCAGGTGTGGTGGCCATAGCTGAGCTGGGACGTCTTTACCCGGATGCTATATCCCCAGATATTACACTTAGACTGCGACATCAGGGACAAGGTGATGTGCCGATGTATATAAGACTCGGCAATTGACCGCTCTGGAGATCATCTTATCTCTATCCATCCAGCAACAGTTTGCATCTCATTCCTCAAGACATTCAGCATAACAGCAATCATCATGGAGGCTTCACACAAGCACTCAACAGTCAAATCCGACCTTGAACTCCAAGCTCAGGTCTCGGGTACCGAGTTTATCGACGCCAAGAGCCATGCTGTCGAGACAGACCGCCAAGCCGAGCATGAGCTGACTCTCAAGCAATGTTTCCGCCAACATCCCGCCCTTGTATGGTGGTGTTTTTACTGGTCAATTGCCGCTATCGGCTGGTAAGTTGACTCAATGTTCCACCAAATAAAGACTATCGCTAATACCAGAGTCTTATAGGGGTTTCGATGCCCAGATTAACGGTGCCATGATCTCCGTCGCCTCGTTCCGTCGTGATTTTGGGTACGCCTATCCACCAATTCGAATTCCCGAACCGAGACTAATATGAGCTTAGATACGTTGAGAATGGAGTAGCGATTCTTCCTGCCGACTGGCAAACCGCTTTCAATACCGTCAGCTCTGTTGGAGGTTTCTTCGGTGGCTTCCTGTGCTCTTGGATCTGCGACTATGTCGGTCGCAAGAACTCTCTAGCCATGGCGCTCCTGCTTGCGACTGGTGGCACGATTGGAGAGTGCATGTCACACACTAACGTCGCCTTCCTTATGTCGAAACTGATTCTCGGATTCGGACTTGGTTTTTTCCTCACCTTGGCACCATTGGCAACCTCGGAAATCTCTCCAGTTGTTCTTCGCGGTATCGCGACAGCTGGTGTCAACCTCGGTATTGCCATTGGTCAACTCGTTTCGAACGGTGTCATCAAGGCTTTCGGCGAACGAACCGACCACTGGGCTTGGCGTGGTGCATTTGCCACTCAGGGCATCTTTATCCTCATTCTAGCTGCTGGACTGCCATTTGCGCCCGAGACTCCATGGTATCTGGTTCGTAAGGGCAAGATCGACGAGGCTAAGAAGTCAATCATCAAGTTGTACGGATCTGCAGTCGACGTGGATGGCAAGCTCGCCACTATCCAGGAGACCATTGCTGAAGAACAGGCTGCGACGGCTGAGGCACCATCCTGGGCTCAATGCTTCAAGGGAACCGACCTTGTCCGAACCATGATCAGTATGGGAGTTTTTGTCTGCCAGCATTTTGTGGGCATTATCTTTGTCCTAGGATACTCAACCTACTTCTTCCAACTCGCCGGCCTGGAAGACTCTCGCAGCTTTGATCTAGGAGTTGGAGTTACAGCCTGTGGTGTCCTCGGAAACATCTGCAGTTGGTTCGTTGTCAACTCTTTCGGTCGTCGCAAGATCTTCCTCTCTGGTATGGGAGCTCTTACTGTTTTACTGTTCCTGATCGGCATCATGGATGTTGTACCTACCGCTGCCGCCAAGTGGGTTCAAGCTGCCTGCACTGTCATCTACGCCTACGTCTACTTCGCTACCGTTGGAGCCATGGCTTTTGCCGTACTGGGAGAGACGGCTTCTTTGGCTCTCAAGGCCAAGACAATGGCGTTGGCTACTGCTACTCAGTCCGTCATGGGTGTCGCTATGAACTTTGCCATTCCTTATATGGTCAATCCCGATGAGGCTAACCTCAAGGGAAAGGTGGGCTTTATTTTTGGTGGTCTCGGTCTCATTGGCTTCATCTGGAGCTGGGTTTACGTTCCTGAGCTCAAGGGTCGACGATACGACGAGATTGACCACATGTTCCACAAGAAGGTCAGCCCTCGACAGATGGGAACCTACAGCTTGTAGGCACTGGTTGTTTTGGGTCAATCAAGATGAGAGACTGGAATCTGGATGGGGCTATAGTGGTTTAATTATTTTTATTCGCCTTTGTAAACAAGATAGTACTTCAAGAATTATGTTCAAAGATATCAAGTTTGGTGCCTTAATGCATAAAGAAACCTGTGTCCTCTAGCCATGTTATCTCACATTGTGGTATGGCAACGCCCAGCATATTAGGAAGAGAATCGTACCTCCCTAGATTCAACAATCTCTCATATGACCACTATATAACCAGGTTGGGTCTAAGCCATCAAATATTGGGAACTGGAGGAGTGGTGCAGGGCTACTGCCGTGTGATGGGGTGCCAGTCTTATATATCTGTCTGGACTGCAAGGTCGAAGCCGGAGCTCGGCTCAGGCTTTGCCGAAGTACGAATATTACCTCCGAGTACGGGCCGCGCGGCAGTCACACTATGCTTTCTGTCTCGGCTCTTTCTTAATCTGGTAGCCTGGTTTACGAGGGTAGCGTATAATTAGTCAAGGTTACTGTGCTGTGATTGGTCTGATCGTAATTTTATACGAATAACACGGTTCTCAATACCAGTGTTGAGAGTATTATTAAAATTAGTTTAGTGAGAGATAAAAAATAACATGAGAAAAAAGTGGTAGCACATGAGATTTTTCAGTAGTGAGAACGTCTACAATTTGAAGGGCGTAGCCTGCTGCATTTCTGCGTTACCAGATAGAATGTTGACTTGATTCTAGCTGGTTTCCGAAGTTTACCCCTTTGCTTCGAGTTTAATTAGAGTCTACAAAGTTGACGCAAGACACCCATAGCATTAGACCCGCTGTCTTGGAACATATAGTAGTTAGTTGACTCGTACCCATTGTGGCTCAGACATGAATAGACGTGATGTGCCTGGTCAAAGGGAGTCTGCCTTCCTCGATTCAAGTAGCTTATATGCCCCTACTCACGACAAATCACCTTGGGACGTTCCCCATCGCAATGCTATTTCAGGCCCCTATTATTCAGTTTCTGCTCTCTGTTTCCTAGCCTCTACGTTGTTCTTTTTAAAACCTCAGGCCTTTAAAAGTTCTCTCACAACCATGCCAGTTATTTCAGCTGTTATCGAGGAGCGATCCAAGATCTCCGTCATACACAATCAACCACTCACAGCACTTATCCCATATGGTTCATTCATCATCACATGCAACATCGTGTTCATCGCCCTTCTCTCGAACATACTCGAGCGATGGGTCTTGCGCCTAGTATACAGAGATATCTATATTGCTCTGGAGAAAGATGGCAATGAACGACGTCGACGTTCGTTCACCTACTATCACGTTGGAGCTATAATTCTATTCGTGTTACTATGCGTAGGCGTTTACCCGGTGTTTACCTTTCTTGTCGGCTCGGCCACTTTCGATAAGCCTATCGGGAGAGAGGCTACTCTTGGGGATTTGCTGTTCCTTCTTGCTGAATTGTACACGGCTTATTACCTTTACGAGATGTGCTTTCGAACCCAGTTTGCGAGTCCGCTCAACATTGCGCATCACGTCGGCTTACTTCTCGTTGTCCAAACGGCTGTGGTACTTTTTGCCGATATACAAAGACATCCACAGGCGACAGTGGAATTCTTCATGTGCATGGTCTGGGGTATGAATCCATTTCTCTGATCAGATAATCTGCGGCCACTACTAGATGACTAACGGTGAAGTATAGGGGCTTTTGATGTGGCGGTTGAGCTGCCGATATTCATCTCTATGATTCTTTGGAGGACAAAAGCGAACAACCATATGCTGAGAGCAAGTCTTGGATATGGGTGCTGTATTTGGATTACTGTATCAGCCTGCACAGAGGTTGTCGTCACTGCTTACCTTTTACAAAGGTCCTGGGGTAAATGGGGCCCAGCTTTCCAGGTGATCACTCCTATGATCTTTGCACTTTGGATCGTCACGCAATTCTATGGCGCCTACAGACTTTTCAATATGGGTCGAGCAGAATATTTTTACTCAAAAAGAGGATAAGCTAGAGTTTTTCATTGTCATCTTTTCTTGCGCACTGATATGCTTGAACTTTTCTGAAACTCCTTGGCCGATATGAAATTGAGAGTTGTTTGCCATTCCTCCGAAGCTTGAGATGAGTCTCAGCATGTATATCCTCATATGCACAATTGATATCTGGGTGTGAGAACCGATCCTCCATGCTTAATATTTCGTCCCCCTGTAATAACCCAGCCTGCGCAGCCCTCGAATTTAGAATTACCTTGCTAACGAAAAATAACCCGTTCTCATATTCATCATGTTCAAAGCCGACCTCAAATTGTTCCAGTTCTATCTGTTAAACAGTTAAAAAAGGGCCCAGGCTGTTCTCAGGAAGCACCACCAGCTTGCCATTCGACATTGCCTGGTACTCTTCTCTTGCAGCGGGTCCGATCTCATGCTCTAACAATTCGAGAAAGCATTCTAGGTCATCAGACTCGCCCAAACGTGTGCGGTTCAACAGCTTCAGCACAACGTCATCGATGCCACGTTGGTCGTTTGACCTCGCTCGAATCAGTGCATCCAACCGAATGAAGAAAAACATGCCTCTTCCGTATGGTAATCTTGCAGCGTCTTGGCTCTTTGAGTCTTGGTCTGTAGCTTCTTGGTTTGTGAGATTTATCTTGGGATTGGTGTAATATGCAGTAGCCATAATGTTCACATGTTGTGCGAACTGATTCAAGATAAAATACCCAGCGCGAAAAGGAAGTATCACGGAATAATAATGCGCAATACCTTCGACAAACCACGTGGTATCCTCGCCATCACCATCATCGTCCGCAGATAGTGTTGGCCAGTTGTGCACCATTTCGTGCGCCACGAGTGTCTGAAAACTCTTCCAATCGTTCTCATGGGTCACCTCGTAGAAAAACATGAAGGATCGCAAGAGCGCCGCCCCACCAGTGCCGCGGTTGCTTGCGCTTGCTCGTAGGAAGATAGAGTACGCAGACTCGGAATCGTGGAAGAAGCTTTGCATGTACTGAAAGAGTTGCTGAGCCCACTTAGCAAGTTGTTGCACATCGAAGTTGGGCTCCCCGAACCAATGGAAGCCAAACCCACCAGAGAGGCTGGTAGCAGGTGGATAACTATACAATGATAGTCCAACAGCTAAGTGACTATGTGACAGAATCTTAGTGCTTCCGACTTTCTCGACAGCCTCTGGCCCTTCACCGTGAGTCCGTATAACTCGTGTGCCGTCCGGGGCTTGGCTTAAATCCCAGCCTAAGCTGATTGAGTATGTTTGGTCGTCAGGAGGAAGAATGAAAAGAAAAATGCCGGCTCCGTTGACACCTTCATGATCCCTGCGAAGATCCAAAGGAGCCACAATAGGCTCTGAGTCGTTGTTGATGTGCGTAGCGCTGTAAGTTACGACAACGTCGCCTGTGGTCTCTCGTGCGACGTTCCATCGCCGTTGACCATCTTCCGTGTCCTCCGCGATGAGTGCAAGTTCGCCCTTTGCGTCTGAGGCTTTCACTGCATTGGCTGGATATGGCCGAATCGGGTATAATTCTTCTGGATCTACTATATCGACAAGCGTTTGACGCGCTGTTAAGTCAGGGGTTTCTACAATGAGGCAGACATCAAGCAACTCAATGGCTGCGTTCTCGTATCTTGGAGTAACTGTAACGTCCAAGCGTGGATGAGGCTTCTGAGCCATGATAGAGTAATTCCTGAATAATGTTGAGGAATTCTGGAGGAATTGCGGTGGCACAGGAGCAGATATGAACCATTTGGATAATTTTTATTTGAGAGGATGCCAAAAGTAACAATGACTCGTGCCTGTTTCTTGCTTGTGTGTGTAGAAGGGTGGTTTGGAATGACAAGGGATTCGGATGGCTGGCATTGAAGAAAGAGAAGGCCTATTATAGCCAAGGGAAAAGCTTATTGCTTGCATAATAAGGTCGGTGACTGCCTGGAAATACGGCGTTATTTTGCTTTAAGGTTAAGAGAGAATTCTGTGTACAAGTATCAAGCATGGTGCTTTATTATATAAACAAAGAATTATGTTTTTTGTTTTGTTTTTTTTAGATGTGTGGCCTTGATCTATCTCTTCAAGGTATCGAATAAGGTGTCTATATATATATGTATACTCATGCCTGTTAATCATGTACCTAATAATAACTTGTCTTATATAACTGGGGATAAATTTAGGACTTAGTCCGGCAATGATGCCCCTCGTGTATCTGCTACCCGCTGTACCCATCTCAAAGACAGGCATATTTACAGGTCCGATTTAGTTAAATGTCTGCATAACCTCGTCTCGATGTTTTTCAAGGTACTCTGAGAACTTCGTCAGTCGGATTGGATACCTTTCCAATTTCTTGAAATCGACTTGATACCCAACTTCATTTGACCAAAGCTGGGCATTGATGACAGGGTTTCGCGTAGCAAGATCCTTTGCCTCTTGCTCACTGTAGAACTGGAGACCAATATCCGCCCCAATGAGTCGGCTCAGCTCCCGAACAATGTCAGCAGGTGTAAGAGATTCAACACCCAGGTCGATTTCATGCGTGTTGAATGGCAAAGGGTCGGTAATTGCAGCTGCTGCAAACTTCCCAACGTCACCGGGATCGACCACTGTCATCGCACTATAGGGCTTGTATGCAGTCAGAAAGACACGCTTCTGGACCAGGTCAGGAAACATGAAAGATGCGGTCGGTTGGTGATAGTTGTTCATGAGAAATGCAGGTCGCAGAACCGTCCAGTATTTGATGCCAGATTCTCGCACGATTGACTCGATTTGGGCTTTGTTTAGCCAATACCACGACATAGGATACTCGGGCCTCCAGTTTGGGAAACTCTCGTGCTTTCCTGTCATCGTAACACTGGAATATACAATGCTGGTGACGGTTCCGGATGAAACAGCAGCGTCGATGATGTTCTTTGCGTGGACCACCTCTCGGTGGGTGTCGGGAAACGATGGCGATACATTAAGAAACACGGCGGTAGCGCCTTTGACTGCCCCCTTCAGGGAGGATAGGTCATCGAAATTGCCAGGGAACAACTGTGCGCCTAGGCGCTGGAGCTCGATAGCGGGCTTGGATGATGGGTCTCGCACCAGCGCGTGGACTTTGACTCCGGCATTGAGAAGCTCACGGGCAGTAGCACCACCCTGCTGGCCAGTCGCTCCAGTGACAAATGCAATAGTCTGAGACATGTTTTTGAAGATGGAGGTAAGTTTAATGTAAATAAAAGGAAATAGTAAATTGATAGTTGGTTCGAGATGCCACGAAGTGAATGTTTGATAGTAGCTATTTTTTAGGGAGGATTGAGATGCTTTAAGTAGTCGATAGCTCAACAAAGTGACGTATGTAACCACTGCGTCTCATGGTATGGAACAATCTCAAACTACCAAAAGCAGTATACAACTCGATGATATGGGTTCTGTCAAGACGCCAGGAACTCTCTTTTCCAGACCCGGAGTCATGGCTAGCTGCGGACCCCGAGGCAGATCTGGCTATGCCGAATACAGTAACCAGCTCGACAGACACCTTAGCTAACGTTAGTCTGGGTTTAGTTTCAGGGATTACAAAGCAAGGGAGAATATAACATACGCCACCTCGATTCACTACCTCGACCTCAACATTGATGCCATCGGACAAATTAAGCTGTGAGGCAACATGGTGTATCGCGGTAAACCCAGCAGGGCTTGCTCAGAATGTCGAATCAAGAGAAGAAAGGTACAATACTCCCACTGCCCCACATCATTACCGGTAGCTTAACATGATTCGGGGTTCAGTGCGACCTTTCGAGACCAGCATGTCGTCAATGCGTCAGGGCTGGTTCCAGATGTGATGGATACCGAGACGAGACCTTACTCACTTTCCAAGATCAAACTACCGAAATCTTTTGCAAAAATCCGGTTGTTACCGATAACCGGGGAGTCGCTTTACAACCAGGAAGGCCCTACCAGTCCAAAACTGGACCCAAGTATGACCCTTGGTCTAATATTTCGGTCACATTAGAACAGCAGGCTGTGAATTTCTTCTTCTATCATTATGTTGTATACGAGTCTGGGCGGTCCCTTACTCATCCTGACTGTCACGGTATAATCTACAAGCGAGCGACAGAACCTGGATACTTGGCCAATCTCATCAATGCTGTGGGACTGGCTAGTCTAGCTTACATGAGGCATGCACCCACGTTTAATCATGCGGCAAGTAAAGCGTTTTCTCACGCGCTTCACGGTATACGTGTGGTACTCGCGGACCCTAGCGAAGCAGCGTCCGACCAGCTGATAGTCGCTGTCATGCTGCTAGCGTTGTATGAAGTAAGCCTTCCATGCTATATGACAGATTGCGAATGATACTAATCCCAATCAGACAGTCACTTGTAATTCTAGTGAGAACTCAAGCTCGTGGCATAGACATGCGGGTGGTGCCTTGGCATTGATAGAACTCCGAGGAGTAAACCAGTTACGCAATAGAATTGGTCGAGGCATTTTTCTTCACTTGCGCACTGAAATCGTGAGATACCCTTAGAAATGCTCTGTGACTGGTGGTTCTGATTTTCCAACAGATTATCGACTGCCTTCAGCGCGGGCTGCCAGTGCCAAGCATATTAATAAACTCGATGGCCGAGGCTCGAAACTATGAATCGACACAAGAAGCGCCTGCTGCTAGACTAGCAGACATAATCGTCAATGTCTGCGATATTATATCCTCAGCCAAGGATGATACCAAGGACAAACCTAATCTGTCCTGTTTTATATCGACACTTATGTCGATTGATTCGGATTTGGAGAACTGGACTAAAAGTCTTCCAGCTGACTACGAGTATACTACTGTGTGCAGTCCAAGCGGCATGGCAGACACAGAAGCGTTTATGGGACACTATGATACATATTACAATGTGGAGATTGCTAACACATGGAATCTGCAGCGCTGTACGCGTATCATTCTCCGCCAGGCACTCGTCGAAACGTTATCGAAGCACTTCCACACACCTTCTCCGCCGTCAATGATGCCGTCCTTTCCCATATCATGCACACACCTATTTCACACTTCAGACACTGTTATTCAGGAGAGCTCTACAGCTATATGCTATAGCGTCCCATATATCCTCCATTCCTATGACAAGACGGGAAAACCTGGCGACCTGCGGGCCACTTACATCATGCATCTCTTGTGGCCGCTTTATGTAGCTGGAACAGCACATACCGCCAGCGATTCTCTGCGAAGTTGGATCGTTTCAACGATGGAAAGGGCTGAAAAGGTCACCGGCATTCAAAAAGCGAAACTTGTAGCCTCGACTATGCGACGGCAACGTTGGCCTGTACAATATCTGCCACTTGTGGGGGCCTAGAAGCCAGCCTCTTATATTCAAACCTGTCATTTTATCAAGCACTCCACGATTACAAAGTTCAAAGATAGAGCTATACAAGAAATCTACTTCTGTATGCTTTCCTCGCATGTAATAGATCACAGGGACACATGGCATTAAAAAAAAAAAAAACTGCGGCATATAAACAAGAATGCTAACGATGCATGGCGAAACACCGACACTTGTTTACAAGTTGCGGAATTGGTTTTGGCAACAGCGGCTCAGTTTGCGCTGAATCTCGGCAGAGAGCCCGAGAGTGATTAACAACACCTATGACGACTGCATACATAGCCGAATTTGTTAACGGAGATTCAAAACACCACATAACCGAATATATTAATAGAGGAATCATGTGAGTAAGTTCTGAATATAAATGTTCTGCAGATATTGTTTCTTATGCCATACTTATGTAAGGGGTAAGACATTCTAGTCATACCAATACTCCGGGAGCTTGTGAATGTCAAATCTAATATAGCTAATAGTATGCTACTTCCTTCCCTACAGGCTGTTACTTTTTAGCTCGGGCTTTCAATTTCTTTTTCACATGTTCGGCTATATGGTGTTTTCACCTCGACTTGCATAGTCGGCTATGTGTTTGGGCCGCCTCATACGTGATTACAGACATAGAAAATGACAGACTTGTTGCAGATGGAAGAAAGATCATTTCTAGAAATATACATGTCTCATTCACCGAAGTTTTTCTATCCTCTACAGCATAAGGGTCATCTATTTAAACAAAGTACAACGCGAATTTTAACCACAGGTCTTACACTCGCCATCGTCCCTAGCATCATATTTTGATAACCCACATACCAACATTCTTGAGCAAGATGGCGTCCTCCAAAATTCAGATTCCCAGTCGAAAAATAGCTGTATCCAAAGATCTACAAATTCACTATCGCGAAGCCCAGCCCATTGGCGAATCCAAGGGAACAGTCCTTCTTATTCATGGGTATCCCCAAACTTCCTACCAGTTCCGCTTCGTCATCCAGCCCATTGCCGCTGCAGGCTATCGCGTGATTGCGCCTGATACTACTGGTCATGGATCTTCTTCGAAACCGGTTCGAGACGTGTCTGGCTTCACCAAGAAACAACTCGCGCAAGATCTATACACTTTCCTCCAAGACGGTTTGGGAATCAAGTCCCCGATCCATGTCATCGGACACGACATTGGGGGCATGATTGCCTTTGCCTTCGTCATGCAATTCCCTGAATATGTGGCCAGCATAATTTGGGGCGAATGTCCATTGCCTGGCACAAGCGAGTACCACAAATTCAAGCATGGTAGGGAGCACTGGCACTTTACCTTTCAAGGTGGTCAGCCAGACATGGCAGCATGGCTTGTGCAAGGCAAAGAAAGACCCTATATCAAGCAGTTCTACGACCGCTTTGCCTATAATCTGAACCCTTTCACAGACAAAGTAATCGATCATTATGTTGCACACTATGAGTCACCTGGCGCTCTACAGAGCGCATTCTATGTCTACGCCGCGTTCGAACTAGATGCCTCTCAGAACGAAGAATGGCTGAAGACGCGAGGAAAGGTGCAGGTACGGAGCTTGATCTTGACCGGGGCGGATCATGCATTGGCTGCCGGTGCTGAGAACATGGCAAATCAAGTGTTCGAGAAACCCCATGTGCGCTTTGTTGCAGACAGCGGTCATTATATCGCTGAGGAGAATCCACAGGATTTCGTGAAACACGTACTGGAGTTTTTAGGAGGAAATTAGTTCTTAGATCATTAAGGAAATAAGTAGGCACGCTACCGCCCAAATGAAGTCATTTGTGAAACCTGATGATGAGGTGCCCTTCATGTCATTGTGAGTTTGCATTCACCCCGGTCAACAAGTCGCAACGAACGCCATTCAGGGGGGGTTAAGTAAGCCAGCCACGCGTACTTTAACCAACAGTCAATCTTTTAAACACGGGTACATTTTCTCCATCATCAGGCTTTCTCTCATTTGACTCAGTCTCATCCTCTATCCGCAAAACATGGAACTTAAATACCTCATTTACTTTTCCGTTATCATCGCGAATGCAGTCTCGGAATGCTTTTTCCCATGCAAGGATTGTCTCCCTGCCTCTGTTAGCAGTGCGCCTGGGATTGGATTTGGTCTTTCATTCTCGTCAGGGTAGTCTTTAGCCACATATGTGAACTTCTCAGTAGAGACAAAAGCTAAACATCCTTGTGCATAGTACTGCAGCGGCGCACCTCTACAACGGCACCGTCTTGAATCTTGCTGTCATAAATGCGACACAGGATTATTATGAGCTTATGGCTCATCGTGTCGCCTTACCTAAGGCACCTCCATTAACCAAGTGGAATAAATGGAGAAGATCTCTCAACAAGAAGTTTGGGAAACCTGCGACCAGAGATGTTGGGATATTAGCGGAAATGCTGGTTTCCCTACGCGAGGCTACTGCCTCTGCTCTGAATGTCACCCTCAGCAGAGTCGCCATTAGCCACCCCCCGATTCCGGGTCTTGCGGCCTACGATCTTTCAGACGCCCTCGAGTACGCCAGTCTACAACCATGGGTGGCTCCGGACGCGGAGCTCCCTTGGCCAGAAGTACCGTGGCCCTTCTTGTCGGCGGGGAAGTACATCGAAGAACTGACAGATGCACATGCCGTTATGGCAGCTCATGGGATTGGTCTTTGTGAAAACTATAAAAACTTGTTTGACTGCCAGAAGGAGCAACAATTCTTCCCAGTGGAGAAGGTGATGGTCGTTGGCTTGACTAAAGTCGATCTGCGGGCTGAAGTAATTGGAGAGCGAGCCCCGTTTGACGCCTTTGAAGATAGTGTTATCGAAAGACTTGTGGACCTGGAAGCCGGTCTGAACGCTTGTGACACTTTTGACTCAGACAAGCTATACTGGGATCATGTTGGTAGCCAACTGAGGAACCTGTTAGACAAACTGCCGGCAAAGGTTACGCTGACACGGGTTATGCTCGTTGGGGAAAACTCGACTCATCCAGCCTTCCTTGATGGCTTGCGCGATGCCTTAGAGAGCAGCGGTTATAGCCATGATCCGACGTTAATTGCGAAGGGTGAAGCTAATGATGCGATTGACCCTACCTATTCTAGCGCTAGGGGAGCAGCACAATATGCCCGGTGGAGACAGGAAGCGCCGATCGGGTGTGAAGAACCCATAGAGTGCCGAGATGAGCGAAGAGACAGACATGAGAAGAAAATAGAGTTGAAGTAAGGGTTAAGGTATGGAACACCATAGGAAACGGCAGAAGTAAAGATCAAACTTGCCTGGTTCTCCGAAGTCTGCCCTAAGAAAATGCGGCGGTAGGTCATATGCGTGGATCATCTAGATTCGTGTTACATAATATTTGCTTTAACTAATATCTCCAAGAAATATACCAAGCTAATACATCTAAATATCTTACTCTCAATACTACGGAGTGTCATCCCCAATTCCTCAAAACACTCCTTCCTACTCTCACAACCTCGTCTCTCACCATTACAACTTTTCAGCAGCGGTGTCGACATGGAAATTCTAAAGCCTGATACAAGCCGCAAAGCCTTCCATGGCTGCTGCCATATAGTTCACTTTACCAAGGGGCCCTCGATACTCCCAGCTTGACATCGATCTTCTTGACTAGGCGCCATCACAAAAGCTCCCTCGAGCTGTAGTCAGACTTGGTAGTGCTCTCGACATCCCCGGTCTTCTTCAACTTGAAATCAGCCTCTTTGTAGCGGCCCTGGAATGAGGTACCAGGGTGACCAATTGCAAGAGCAGTCGTGGCAATGACAATCATCATGCCTTCCAGAAGCATAAAGGCGGTCTCGTTTTCAGCTAGAGCGCTGTGGTAGCCAGCACTTAGTTCAGCAACCCGATACGCAGTTCGGATCAGAATGGTGATAGTAGCGATTGTCAGACCTAAAGCTATGTTAGATTTGTTCTCGAAAGGTCAAAAGCATCAGGAACTCACAAGTCAGGAACAAGTTAAACCTCGAAGACCGTTGCAGTTGGCAAAACTTGGGGTCCCAATCTTCTCGGCGGCGGAAAATGCGGAACGCAAGTTCGGAAGCCAGAATCACAAAGATTGAGATAGCTGCCAGATGCGCTGCGAGACCGGCTTTCATGACCTTGAGACCGACGTTAATGGTATCTTGCTCTTCGCTGCCAAGCATAGATCCACCAGCAGCTTGAAGAACAAGCGCGACAAAGTCGAAGAGCATGAAGGTAATAGTGTATGTGCGAGGACTAAAGCGAGAATAGTGCTGGCCGTAAACCGTGATGATTCGAGCGAGACAGAGGTAAATTGCAGCACTGAAGAATGCAGGACCTATCGTGATAGTGACAATGTATCTAAAAGTCGCCACTGTTAAGACCATAATTGGGGAGAGAAAGAATCGGCAAATGAACAACTTACGTCAGAAACCCATCTTGGCCAAAATGCATCCTAATACGAGCCGCAAAGCCGACAATCTCGAAAGCATGCCCGCAAAACATGCCAAAGAGATAGCCCCAGGTCTTGTGGCGAACACGCCAGTATGTCTGAAGTACGATAAGGAGCGCGTGGCAAGCAAGGTAGAAGATATTTCCACCGAGATTGGGAGTATCCATAGTCATTTTGTTTTGTTTGAGTGTGGTAATTCTGGAGCTGGGAAGCTATGCGAGTCGATCGAATAAGACAATGGGAGGTGGATTGGATAGTGTTGGTGGTCTGTGACATTTCGTAAAAAGGCTATACCACGTAGATATATATATATCAATTTCTTGAAAGAAAGATCAACGACTTTCAGTTTGATTAGCGGTCGAGTATTCGACCGTTCTTTACAGCCGCGCGGCTTTTGTCTCCGTGTTCCCGCGATATTATGTCCCGCTGTTACGCCCATCGACTTCTGTCCTACGCCGTCTCCCATGCGCGCGGTAGTCGCGTCGTGTCCGAACGTTACTAACCGAGTGGCTGTGCAATAGTCCAAAGAATTTAAGCTCAATAATCGAGTTATAGCTGACCATTTGGAAATCTTGGTGGTCATCCTGTTAATTTCCGCGTGGCGGCTCCGCCCCGCGGACTTTATTTAACATCCGCCCCATAGGATCCTCACGCACCACCACAACGTTTAACATCGCCCGCGGACCGCGACTAACAAGCTGAAGGAAACTATATAGTTCATACAAAAATGCAACAAGTCTTGGCGATCAGAGCTATCAAATACACTAGTTGACTTGGCGATAAAGAAGCTGAATCCTCGTCATTGGTTCACTGTCTTCCATCATCTAAATTCTCTTGTCTTTGTCATTCCTCTCATACACCACAGAGACATCAACATAACAATTCGAGAACATGCGTGTCTTGATCATTGGTGCTGGCGTCGCAGGACTCACTCTAGCGCACGGCCTCCATAAAGCCGGGATAGAGGTTCTTGTTATTGAACGACAGGTAAGGACTTGAACCACCCGAACATGCACGAGACTAACTCTCTGTAGGCGGAGAAGACCGAAAACCTAGCTGGATATGGCCTTCATATTGACCGGAATGGAAGACACGCCTTGCGCTCATGCTTGCCACTCTCCAATTGGACGCGACTTCAAACTGTTTTCTCATCTGCAGGAACCCAACTGTTCTTCCGCGATACACAATTCCGAGTTTTGGCTGAGAAGGACGACGCCAAGCTTAGCGGAAAGCCCGCCTTTGAAGTCGAGCGAAGCGCGGTCGGAAGACTTGAACTTCGCGACGTATTACTAGATGGCTTGGATTCAGCATCCTGTAGTCTCGTTCAGTGGGGTCGTACCTTTGTTCCATACGAGCAGCTCACGGATGGACTACTTCGAGCGCATTTCTCGAATGGCACGTGGGAAGATTGTGATCTTCTTGTTGGTGCTGATGGGCCGAAATCACCAGTTTGTCGACAGTACATGCCGAGTTTGGACCGTGTGGATCTTGGCATCCGGGCCATCGCAGGTCGATACATCCTCGACGACGAGAGAATCCAGAACCTACCAACAGAGCTGACGAGTGGTGCACTGAATAATATCGTGCCGTCTGGAAAAGGATGGATGTTCACGTCGGCATGGGGTTCAGGGCAAAGCTCCCATTACATCGTCTGGGCTTATGTCGTGCCAGTCAAAGATTCAGCCCCGATCCTAGATCAGATGCCCGGCTTTGAGCTGAGGGACCATGTTCTACGCAGCGTCAAGGAATGGTCACCCAATTTGAGAGAATTGGTCGAAGGGAGCGATCTGTCGACCATCAAATGCCTACCTCTCCAAAAGATGCCCACCCTCAAGCCCTGGGAATCGAGCAACGTCACGCTTCTCGGCGATGCTATTCACAACATGACACCAATGGCTGGCATGGGAGCCAACACTGCCCTCCGTGACGCCGAGGTCTTGACACGCTGCCTCGTCGACGTCACGGCCGGAAGGCTCGAGTTGATCGAAGCCGTAAGACTTTACGAGGCCGAGATGAGAGGCTATGCGAATGGCGCGCTCAGGTTATCGACACAGAATGCACTTAATGCTTGTGATGGGGGAGGAGCACAGCGTTTCTTTTTCCGGAACTTTCTCCGAACTGCGCAGAGCTTTCCGGCTGTAATGCGAGCCACACTGGGGCGTTCAGTTGCCTAAAGCAACCAAAGAATGACAGAGTCTAGTAGATATATTTCATAATACTTGGGTTGTTTCCACTATTACAATAATCAGATTGGTATATATAGCAGTGTCATGTGTTATTGTTACAAGTAAGGAAAGCATACTATCATTGCGTAGTCAACAGATGTGCTTCAACTATCGTAACTAACACAGTTTGATCGAAGGCTCAACCAGGTTGCCAATGTCATGCATTGTAGCAGGTTAAGTTTGAGTTGAACCTAGCTTTTGATGTCTATAACCTACTTAATTGTTACGTAATGATTGAGGCTCGACCAAACCCGTATCCTTAGCATTTCAGGTAAAGCTGCATTGACCAAAGAGGTCTCGAGGCGGGGTCGGGTGGCCTTGATCTATCCCTTCGAGACATTGAATAAGGTACCTATATATGTAAAGGACGTATTGGGCGCATGCTAACCAGCAGCTTGGGAACAAAGGCCAGCAGGTTAGTAGATCTAACATATGTTACACCCATCTAGTGGCTATTAGAGGACATCAAGTTACTTGGTTATGATGTGTGTTTGGCGTGAGGAACTGGGATCACTCGGTCGCATTGCTCAAGGAGCTTGGAATGGGACTGGTTTATTCTGTCGGGGTATTGCTGCAATAAAACTATTCTTCTTCGTGTAGTACCCTCCATGTTATGTAACTATACCCTGGTCAAGTTGGTTAGGAGCGCAGAATCAATTTCCGAATAAGATAATAATATGAAGTATGCTCTACAACCTCTGAAAATACAAGAGACCGGCTCTAATATTCACAAGGAATACGGTCTTTCCCCCTCCCCTCTTTGTTTATGTTTTCCTATCTCGGGAGCATTATATCGGCCAATGCCAACACAAGTGCCTCCCAACCTGCAGGACAGCAGCCATCTTTAATCTGATGTGGCCTCTGTTGTTGGACTGGACTGTCCCAAGGAAGGTAGGTACTTCTACAAGCTTTCATGTTCAGAAGAAGGAAGCATACACGAAACTGTTTTTGCTCCACCAACATGAGCCATTATCGGTACAGGGCTGTGCTTGGTTCTGTTGGTGACCTGCAGAGGCTTGAGTATAGTAACGCATATGGAGTAAAAGGAATATTGCCATTAACATACAATGCTAGCGGAAGATTTCCCCGAGCTGACTTAGACGAACAAAGAGTAGAATAGGATGAGGTGAACGTCGAGGATGAGCGAGACGGCGTTGATCTACACAAGGGGTACGTCGAGGTATGAGACTATCGCACACCCCATGACTAGACTACGCAGTCACAAGTCCAGACAAAACAACGATCTTCGGTACGAAGGATCAGTCAAAACTGTTTTGACAGGGTAACATGCTCTAAAAATGACCTCGGTCTTTGGTTACTGGGATACGTTGAGATTAAAGACCGAGAAACTAGACTAAAATCTCACCCGACTTGACACAACATGGACTATGGATTCTGCACTTATCCCTGTCATCTACAGACGCTAGTCTGGGGTTTAGTCAAGACTTTCGCCTATTTGCGTTTTCACGGGAACTTTGGAAATCCCACCATCTTGTTCGATGATGGACGAGGTTCGCTAGCACCAGACACTGGAGACGCAACAGGATTTCACCAAGAGGAGGTCACTAGCTGGGAGCCGAGTTGAAAGCTTACTGTCTTAACCCAATTCGAATGATCTGCTACTCTGTAAATGAACGGAGTGCCACATTGCTCGGACTTTCCGACTACCAAGTGGTCCGCGGGATAGCGTTTCGTAAGACCGAGATGCCTCACTCTTTGCTTTTTGAGGAGGACTTATCTTTTACCATAACTTAGGTGACGGTGAGAGGCTATAACGGCTACTGGGATTGTACATTTTCGAGCTCTCTCTTCTGGGTCTGGCTTAGCATACTTGACATAAAGTCATATTTTGGCACCCATAGTGGTAAACCTCATTATAAATAGCCATACCTCGTCGTTTATCTACCCTCACAATCTATTCATTCATCTATCTCTCACATTGCATAACCATAAAACGTAATTTTACCACTATGCGGTCCCAAACACTTCTGTTCCCTCTTGTTATGATGACAAGCGCCGCTGAGTCGTCAAAGCCCTCGTGCCGTTGTCGTCCATCTGACCCATGCTGGCCTTCAAGCCGGGAGTGGCAGAGTCTGAATCAAACAATACATGGGAAGCTGCACGCACTGAAGCCTCCTGGGGCTGTCTGTCACAGCTCTTCATATGATAGTGATGCATGCGATGCTGCACACAGGCATCAGTACGATTCCGTTTGGCGTTCAGATAACCCAGGTATCTTTACAAAAAGAAACAATAACTCGCCAAGGTGAAAGTTTAAGGACTAATCAGAATTCGTTTAGCTGCCGTACAATGGTCCAACTGGGAAGCTTGGCCTGAGAACGGTCAATCATGCTATATCGATACCAAATGTTCCATCCCGTGTGGTCAGGGTCGTGTGTCATTGTACTCTATCCAGGCCAAATCACCAGACGATATCCAGGCTGGTATACGATTTGCACAACAGCATAATCTCCGAGTAGCTATAAGGAACACCGGCCACGACTTTGCCGGTCGGTCTGTTGCTCCGGAATCTCTACAGATCAATACGCACGAAATGACCAACAAGAAGGCCCACAAGGACTTCAAGCCAATTGGCAGCAACGGCAAAGGCGAAGGCCCTGCTGTTACTGTGGGCGCCGGGGTCCAGCTATATGATATGTACAAATGGCTGGGTGAGCACGACCTCATGGTTGTGGGTGGCAGTTCCCACGGCGTTGGCATCGCTGGAGGATATATCCAGGGTGGTGGACACTCTATGCTTGCTGCTATAGGTGGTATGGCTTCAGATAACGTCTTGGAGTTCAGGGTGGTAGTGGCTGATGTGAGTGTTATATCAACGGGCGATATCCCTGCTATTACAGTACAGTACTGACAGTCTGTAGGGCCGACACGTTGTCGCCAACGCCTACCAGAATACCGATCTTTTCTGGGCTCTCCGTGGAGGAGGCGGAGGAACCTGGGGTGTTGTCATCTCGGTCACTATCCGAGCCTTTCAAGATCCTCCCATCGTGACTTTTACCCTGTCATGTGGAGCATCGTTCGGCAAAGAGAGCTATTGGGAAGCCGTGAAGCACTTTCATGCGTTTCTACCCAAGTTCAACGATGTAGGTGGTAACATGTATTACTGGTTACTTCCTGACATCAAAGACACTCAACTCGGTCACGTATCCGCAATGACAGCCTCTGGCGGCTTTGGCAATGTGTCAAGTAAAGATACAATTGACAGGTTAATGAGACCGTTCGTCAAAGAACTTGAGGCAATTACAGGCTCGCCTTTCAACTACTCATCCACTCTTTCACCAAAGGCAAGCATCATGTATACTGCGACAAACGAGCCTCCCGACGAAGTTGGAAGGCGGGTCATACTCGGCTCGCGTATCGTAACGCGCGACTTTTTAAAGTCGGCCGACGGACCGGGTCAAGTGACAGACGCCTTACGCAGCTTGAGAACATATCCCGGCGAGACTGTTGAGGGACAAAATGCGATTCAAGGCCTTGTCGTGGCAGGTCCAGCCGTGAGGGCCAATGCTGCTACTGTTGACAGCGCGTTGCATCCCGTCTGGCGCAAGGCGCTACTTCATATCGTCTTGGCACGCGGATGGGATGCCAATACGTCATTCGCGGAACAGCAGGCCGTGCAGCGGAATCTGACTGAAGTTGAGGTTCCGATTCTCAAGCAGCTTGAACCTCACAGCAATGGTGGCGCGTATCTGAACGAGGCTGACGGGTATGAGCAAGACTTCCAAGACAGTTTTTGGGGCTCTAACTATCCGCGCCTTGATGAAATCAAGCAGAAATGGGATAAGAAGAACCTATTTATTGTGAGGAGTGGCGTTGGTAGTGAGGATTGGGATGATGAAGGTTTATGCCGGGTGTAGGATGGTCATGAACATTGTTGAAAGACTAAAGTAGTGCTGTATTAGATGAGTTACAAGTACAGCATCAACTATAAATCTATGATCTTTCATCCGATCAATTCATTTTTATCGCTGGCACGCGGCATGTTTGTTTCACACAAAACCGTCTAGCTCGTTTAATGGAGTCAAGACTGTTGACGTCATGGACTACAATATTTATCCGCATATAAATTGCTGATATCTTGCATTCACCAGCATAGAACTCAGCTATAGCAACAGTAACAGCATCATCGAGTAAGCACCACAAGTAAGTTCCTTAGGACACCTGAACAAGTGTTTCGAGATTGGGTGCAATTGGACACTCCTCTGCAATGGCCGGATCTAGAGATCCTGCCACCACGGTTCATCGACGTGTCACACGCTCAATGGTTAAGAAAGACCCAGACATCGATACACAAGTGGTCATGAAAGTTGAGAAACAAAAGTCAAAGTCAAAGTCTCGAAATATACCTGCAGGAGTGGTGCTCTCGGCATCTCGAATCCCTCCGATTGACAAGGAACGATTTGGCCTGATACAAGAAAGTGTCGCAACAGATCTGTACAAACTACTTGTCGCCGCCGTTCTCTGGAATCGTACAAGAGGATCTCAGGCACGTCCAGTATTTCTGAAACTCGTCTCGCGATACCCAACGCCGAAACATCTTGCCGAGGCATCATTCTCAGATCTTGCAGACCTCATTCGCCCCATAGGTCTCTACAACTCCCGCGCCACTCGCTTCATAGCTTTTGCAAAGACCTGGGTTGAACATCCACCTTCCAAAGCAAGACGATATCGAAAATTGCATTACCCCCTGCAGGGAGATGGTTTAGACATAGGCAAGGATGAAGTCTTAGATCAAGACGATGAGAGACAAGGCTGGGAAGTGGCGCATTTGCCCTCGCTTGGTCCGTACGCGATCGATAGCTTCCGCATCTTTCATAGAGATCTACTGAGAGGTTTGGCTGAAGATTGGAACGGGTCTCAAGCGGCCCCAGATTTTGAGCCTGAATGGAAGAGAGTGGTGCCCCTTGATAAAGAGTTGAGGGCCTATCTACGCTGGATGTGGCTCAAGGAAGGGTGGATATGGGATCCTGAGACTGGAAACAAGATCAAGGCCTCCGATGAGAGGATGAAAAGGGAGCGTGTACGTTCGAGGAGTCTATCTCCAGAAGGCTTTCGAGTTATTCGGCGCTAGGTCCACACATCTCGGCTCTCGACTTCTAGCCCGCGGTTACCCCCACCCGCAGCGCACTGCCGTTGTTTGAGATGCAAGTGAGACTGTTCTAGTTTCTCTTCAGCTCCTCTGCAGACTGCCGTGTTAATGAAACAATGGGGTCTTACGTCCATCAAATTGTCTCCCCCTCACTTGAAGCCGGGATTCGACATTATCATACTTCCCGACTCGGCCTCATGCCGCAGCGACAAACATAGACGCGTCATGTGCTCGGGGCATTTTGAGACTTATGCTTACTTTGACGTATTTTAATTCTCCCTGCAGGGTCTTGCCTGCGGCTCGAAGGATGCCGAGGTTGACTTCGAGGCCGGGTAGCCACCACGTCCAGAAACTAATGATATTATTCGCCCATTCTGAATCCCTTTTCCCGACGGCCCGAAACCAAGCTTCTCTAACAGGATATTCCTTATCACTTTATCCTACGTAACACGGCGTTTGTGGTGAGCACTATTCTGAGACCTTGCTCCTGCTCCCCGCTTTTTGAAACACCTTGCTGATATGGCGTCCAGAGATTTGGAGACTTGAATGCCTGAGAGCGCCAGAAAACAAACAAACACAGTTTCTAGCCAAACTTATCTGAAAAGTTGTAACCCAATATGGTGAGCTACAGAGCAGTCTGAGAAGAGAAATCGGTGAAGACAAAAGCCGATACTCCATCTCTTGCCCGACGATCCGTTCGTATTTCATGTCTCACACCGGATGTACGAAGCCACTTCCCGCCCCGCGGATGTTCAGATCATGTTTGAAGTGCCTTCTTGATCGGCAAAGGGAATAGCATTCCATTCTCGCCAAGTTAGCCTTTGTAAGACAAGAGCATCACCTTGTGCGGCAAGGGTTGTTACTTGTTTGACTGTTCTTTAGACCTGTGAGACCATCCAAAGGTTACTACAGGGCTTTGAGAGTTCAACAAGAGTTGCATCTATGGTGCGTCAAGAGTATAATTGCAGCAGTATTAGCTCGACTCCAAATCTATAAAGGTTGGACGCCCGCCGCCATTTTCTTCAACCTTGACAATATCATCAACATTGCTTCCACACAACCAATATACTATCTTATCTACAACTCTCAACTATTCAACATGAAGCTTTCCGTCATTTCTACTATTCTCCTCGCCCAGGGTATCGCGGCCATGCCTTGGTCCTCTGTCAAGCCCAAGTCCAACAGCGAGGAGATCACGTAAGTTCTCCAAGAGCCACCTACAAACTGCATCCAACAGTTGGTCACCGTTCTCTTATTCCAAGGCACTAATCTCGAACCACGCCAGTCTTCGTATTCAGGTCTCTCAAGGCCCTTCTGCCGGCATTGGCTTCACCGCCAGTCCTAAGGGTGTTCTTCGTGCAAGTGACTACGACATTTGCCTGAAGGTTTGCTGGCCCGAATCGCCACGGTGTCCCGAAACCTGGGTGAGTAGTACCAAATGCATGCTTTGTAAACAATCACTAACTAGTGCCACAGAGCCCGAAAAACCTGGTATGAGCATTACGGTTTGCTTTTGCAGTTGACTGATACTAACAACTCTGTAGGGAAGTGACGATGAACCATGCTGGACTTGCTGCAAGTCCACCGGTGACGATGACCTTTAGATCATACGCATCAGAGGTTCTCAGTTGGCAATGACCTGTTTAACAGGTCTGGCTATGGGGCCATCAGGAAATGACTTCTATAGGGTTAAATGGACGCTCGTTAAGATTCATGCTGCAACTCCTTCGTAAGACACCTATGTCAATTGTGAACGATGTGATTTGAAGATGATTACTAGTAGGTATAATTGAAAGTCAAGATCTTGACACGTGCCAGGACTGAATTGGCGCATAGACATCTAGACAAGCTTGGTCATACTGGTATCCAGCGACTATCAAGCTACCCTTGTACTGGTATATATGGCTGCTTTGTGCTCGATTGTGATCGCTAGTGACCGATAATTAGGAGCTTCAATATATGCATCTTCCCGATTGACACATATTTCATATAATTAAGCAACACATGCAGGCATTATACGAGAGAAAATCTTTAGCCTGGTGAGTTCTCGAACGACGATAGAACAACCACATACAGAACGCCACATCTTTGAAAATGCATCTCGACCACAAAATTCCATGGAATACTATAGCTTCTCATTTTACCTTTGTGAAATCTGATTCAAACGACAAGTATGATCTTGTAGCCCTCAACCTGCCTCCACGAAGCGCAACTCTGGGCCACTTCAGCCGTGTAGTTTCTGCGACCATCAAGGAATTTTCCGACACCGAAATAGCAAAGGTTGAAACAAGCAAATCTAGCGGAAAGTTATTCTCAGACGACGTGCTCAACTTTCCGGAACATTATTTCGGCCTGGGCCCGCACGAAGGGAATTCTGCTTTACATAATCCATTGACGGCATCACATCAAGATCTGACGTATTGGCAGAGCCGAGCCGGGGAAGAAAATGGCACGCTTCATAGCACAGGAAATGCTGACCTCGCTGAAGCGGTCAAGATGCTGGTCATTATAGCTGCCGTTGGCGATGATAAAGCGCTTCGTCTTGAAGCCTTATCCGGTCTGCTACGACTCTCCAAACACGTGCCTATATCAGATATGCGGAACCTCCATTGGGGTCATGCATTCGGAGTGGACCTCGTTGCTGGTGTAGCGCTGGAAGTATATGTGCTTCTTAACTTGATTGAAGCAGTCCAGTGTCGCCAGAAGGAACAGGTGTCGATGTTGAGCGTCGAAAGGCTGATGCAATATCTGGGCAACACTGCATTGCAGAATTACGACTATCCCGCGCAGAACATCCCGCATCGTGCGTTCTGGGATACCCTTGGGGTCACAGATATGAACTCTCGTGATCTGCTGAACACACCAGATCTTGATACTGGGCGCGAAAGACCAGTGATTGATCCGCTGGGATCAAAGGACGATGAGTTTCACCAGAAGGCGAGGCAGGATTTGAACAAGTACTTGAAGGATTGCTTTGCAATTCTGTATGTTTATGACGTGTTCCTAAGGCAGGCTGTTGGTGCGGATGAAGCTGAAGAGTTTTGGTTATCGGAGCTAGACGGGATCTTCAGAATGTTAGGATGTCAATCGGAAGGCGATTAGTCTTGGCACAGTCAGATAGCAGGAAACATATCATTCATCGTTCTAGTTAGCCTATTATCACGGAATACAGTGACTAGGATGCGCAATTCGTGTTCTTAACTGGTATAAGGTCTATTGATGATGCAAACATGGGCATCATTCATACTAAGGAACAAACCTCTAGCTTATTTCGCAGCATTTGTATCGCAAGACCAAGGCTGTTTGCTACCTCACTAATGAGCGATCAGACCTGGAAAAGCGACAGTTTACAAATCTATCGTACGAAGGAAGACCGTAGAAGACTATATCTGGAATTTCTGGAATTTCCATTTTTCCCGGAACATTGCATTTAGAATTAAACGTACTAAAAGCAGAACTCAGTGGACTTTAGTTATAGACTAGCTATTATAAAATGTAGATTCAGACCAACGCTATCGCTGCCCTAGTGATCGGCCACTTACCTTGAGAAGTGTTTCAAAATACACTCATCTTCCTAGCTTCACCCAGATGGCTTTCCAGCGCCCACTATATCAAAACGATCCGCTCAATTGGCGACTTCCGGTGGGTTGTTTTTTCGAATTGCCCTTGAAACATGAACCCATCGAGGAAGACCTCCCCTTTCACCTCATATCGGGACGAGCCATCTACGCTAGGAGAAAGCAAAACTCGGGCGTATGGCAGAGCATGTTGATGAGGAATGATTCCAGGTTGTGAGAAATTTGTAGGTTTTTGATCCCACACCCTGACTCAAGAGACATAGTCCGATCTGCTTTTTTGTCCCCCCAAACATGCGAAACAGAAACAAATGTAGGCGTGCTGTCTATGCTAAATCGTCGTACTCGACCGTTGAGACCACCTGAAGGAGTTGCTGGAAGGAGATCGAGCAACCGGATCTCATGCGCAGGTTCGCGGAGACAATAGTAGTGGCTCGAGTCCATTTCGAATGCTAGATTGGAAGTGCCAGTTGTCAAGTTGCGATGACGAGGCTGCCAACTTCCCCTCGCTCCTGGTTCTCAGTGTTTCATCCGGAGTCACTCGGCCCGGCGCTTACTGATCCAATTGAAGGTGCAGTTTAATTTCCCTCCCTGTTACATCTTGGCCGCTTATTCCAGTTCCTGGTTAAATCATCCCTTTCGGGATATGTTGTTTCCCAACTCTTATGCTCGCGTAGAACGTCCAGCTAAACGTTACACAGAGGGCCGGAAGCTGTCTGGGTTATTAGTTAAAGTAAAGGCTTTAAGTTATCTTATGATAATACGATATTTCCTTCTAGGGATTAAACTTAATGGGATATCTTTTTAATTCCTAAAGGTTTTCTCTCCTCGAGTTAGCTTTTTATTTTCAGTTGCGATAGTAGAAACAGCACTTTTCTCCTGAGAAGATTGGTATAGTATTGAGATCTTTGACAGATTGCTGAAGCAAGGGCTAATGTAATACTCGGACAATTTAAGTAATTGTAACAAAAGAAACCTGGAGAGTAATAAATAAGAACCACTACATGGGCATGGAAATCCCCAGACGCTCCGTGAAAGGACTGTTCCAGATACCAGTCGAGTTTAACTTCTGATAAACAGCCAGCCACTTCTCATATGTTTCCGGATACATGTTGGCGGCGTCTCCTTTCTGAATGGTGTCCAGGTCAAGACCCCAATGGACTCTGACACCCCTGCCATCCTCACCAGAGCACAGCTCCTGCCTCATGTATTTAAGCAAGTCATTGCCCGTCTTGATTCCGAAAAGCATATCCATCTCTACCATCATGGTCGTTCGACCCTGCTGCGGTGCTAGGAAAGCATCCGAATCCTTGACGAACCGCAGAGCAAAGGGACCGGCGATATACCATAACTTGTCGTGAGCTGCTTTTTGGAATAGAGCCAAGATACGGTCGACGATAGTGACGATGTCTTGATTAGCATCGAAAGATAACTCCATAGCATACGCCTTGACATCATCAACGGCGCCAATATCAAGGACCTTGAAGCTCTTGTCAACATAATGGTCGACCTTTAAAGTCTTCATTGCTGTTGTGATACTGGTGGGACTCCACGTTGGCCAGCGATTCAATGTCCATACAAGGATATCCTCAACCCAGTGATGCTGGGCAAGAAGGCCAGCAAGCCAATTATCAAAGCCGCGACTTCCACTACGCTTTTTAACGTCGGATATGATTCGAGTAATAGTTACGGCAAAGTTCAATCCAGCGATAGGATAAGGGTTCAAGTCAAGTTCGAAGTAGTGGTTTTGCAAAGGCTTGGAATTCAGACCGCCGGCGAGTTCAGATTTAAACTGTTGCCAAGTTGTCAATGCGCGCACCTCACTCAGGTAGAAGGTGTCGACAACTTCAATGATGTATGAGTGGATAAGACCTAGGCAACCCATTGCGACAAGGGTAGCTCGGAACCAGTCGTCATCTTGCTTGAGCGTCTGAGCGTATCCAGGGACAAACTTGGCAGGATCAGTGATGCCGTCCTTGGGCTCAATCTGATAGACTAGTCCAGACTCTGAGACAAGAATGACTGCTCGGACGAGACTGGCGAGATTACCGGAGTCTTTACCACTGCCGTGTGTGCCAGTTGAGATAGCTCCTACAAGAGTTTGGCCATCGTATGCACCCATGGTCGCAAGAGCCTTGCCCTTTTTATCGAGTTTAGTGTTGAAATCCTTGATGGTGATCCCACTCTCGACAAAAGCGTAATTTCCAGCCTCAGCTGGCTTCTTCAAGGAAGAAGGGTTGAGGTCTAGAAACTTGTTCATGCCATGTGGATCAAGCAGTATACCGTCAGTTGGACAGACGTTAGAGAACGAATGCCCTGATCCAACAGCTCGAACATTGAGCTTCTGAGATGAACCATCATGAACAGCCTTGATAAGGTCTGAGATATCGTTTGCATCTCGTAGAGACTTGGGGGTGCACTTTTGCTGGCCGACGCAGTTGACCCAATCAGTGGGACGTTTGGGCCTTGAGATTTGCTTAGTTGGCTTTGAAACTCCTTCAACAGAGTCTTTTAGAGACTTGATTTCTTCGAATAGGTCTTTGTTGAGGGATGAATCAGTTACACGACGGTGCATCTCATCTGCCAATTCATTGTTGCTTTGATCCTTGTCGAACTTTTTCACAAGCTCAGCAGCGGAAAGGTTTTGAAGCGACATGTTGAATGGAATTGCTTGGAGTGTATAGGATGGAGGAAAAAGTGATGAAGATTTAATAATAATTGAAGGCAACTTCCAGCCTTTTTATATGACTTTAATAATGTTCGCAAGCAAAGCTCAATACTCCAGCTAAGAATGTGATGAAGGCTCTGGGTGGTCAATCAGACAGCTAGCTAAGACATAAAAACTGAACCTTGATCATTGATTGGCTGGAAATACGGCTACGCCAGCCACTATCGAACTAAGAAATGCAAAACGGGTTGTTGCAGATTCTGGGGCTGGCTAGACCCCAATATCGATCAGCTGGATGCGGAGGAGCTGAAAATCCATGCAGACTTATCACATTCGAGGCTTATAGATCACAAACCTAACGATTCACAAAGCTTTGACTCAAATTGCGGTAGATCCCGTCTGACTAGTGTGGCTAGATACGTATCAGTACAGAACGGCTGAGTATTCCAGCCAGCCACAAAATGCTCGATTGAGCAGAGTATGGAATTAGGGGTGTGTTTGAGTCTCACTTGGGATAGTAATCGAGAACATATGGCGGATAAGGTTAGCTTCAGTTTCCATCTTTAGATCCAGGCCTGGATGAAATTTATAGTCGTTGTTATGAAGTGGCGAATCCGTTAATTGAATGTGTTATTTCTAGTACGGCAGTCGCTGCAGTAACCAGGCAATGTCACTCTATTCTTCGTCACATTCTGCATTGATAGAAGGTCTATTATTAACGTAAAATGGGTATTATTCATATTAACTATAATCATCATCATCCCGAAACAAAGATGTGGCTTATTTCGCAGCGTTGCTGGCGCAAGACCAAGGCTGTTTGCTTCCTCCCTCAGCAATAGCTTCAATCGAAGCCCACAGACCAAGGACACAGATGAGGAAGCCAGTAAGGAACAGGATCACATTACCCACGAAGCGGCAGGTCTGCTTTCCATCCTTGAACCAGTTGCCATAGTGCATCCAGAGCCAGAAGATACCGGGCAGACCGTAGGAGAACCAACTGGCGAACAGGGCGCAGATAAGACCGAGGAGGTTGTTGAAGACGGGAATGGACTCGGCGATGACCATGGAAAGAGCCCATGTACCGAGAGTAACACCGAACCAGGCGAAGGTGGATAGCTTTGTTCGTCGGATCATGTGCTTAGTGTTGCGGAACATTCGCTGGAAGATGTATGAGGAGGCGACGTGACCGTAAATGACACCGGCAATAACAATGGTGGGGATCGCAATGCCCCAGATAATCTTTCGCATGGTGCTTGAGCCAGCGGCAGACAGAGCGGGAGAGGGAACATCAGGGCCGACAAAGACGTAGATGACAATGGCGGCGAGGAGGTAGAGGGTGGTGTCGACGATCTGGAGGAAAGCCAGAGCCTTGGGCCAATCCTCAGGCTTCTTGAACTCAGAGATGACGGTGAAGAAGCAAGAGTGACTCGAGAAAGAAATGGCAATGTTGGTGACGGCGAGGAATGCGCCGGTGAAGCCAAGCTCGCGAGCGACGTGGATGCTTCCAGAACCGATAGGGCGCTCGCTGGCGACATCTCCGACAGTGATGAGGACAGCGACAGTGATGGATATGCAAGAAGCCATGGACATGTAGCTGGTGTACTTGAGCGTTCGCGGCAAGTTAAGAACCCAGAACACAGCCAAGCCAACGACGGCCCAGACAATGGTGCATGTTGAGCTGTCGGTCAGAGTGTTGAGGCAGATGGTCCATGTCAAGAGATGGCTTCCCATGACAAACACCTGGAAGATAACCTGAGCCCAGCCGAAGAATTCCTGGAAAACGCGACCCATTCCAATGGACTTTCCGATAACCTCGACAGCGTCGCCAAAGTTTTGCACGAAAGGGTATTGAGCTCGGAACTCGGCCAGGACGAGACCAGAGTATGTTGATAGACATCCCATGACGAGGATGAGGACGATACCGGGGACCAGACCGACGGTGGCCAGCACCGAGGGCAGAGATAGAATGCCGAGGGAGACGGTTTCGGCGATCAGGACAATACCACCTTGCCTATAAATAATTAGCATTGCAAGACAAGAAGTCAATTGATGTCGCAACTTACCACCACGTCAAGGTCTTGTAGTCTATCAATTCACCATCCTCTCCAGCCAAAACCGCATCGTCATTTCCAGGCGCAGCGGTGAAAGCAGGAGGAGCATCATTGACGGCCTTTTCCTGATCCACAGGAGAATCAGGTTGCGCCGGAGCGCTCTTCGATGTGAAACCCATTGCTCTTTGTCGATATTGTTGAAGAAGGTATCGTGTGTTGAAAAGAGGGGAGAAAAGTCAAAGTCACCGACGGCGGTGCAGGTACAAGTAATCTCAATTGACTCGGCGATAATTGGAACAGAATTTCCTGGAGTGCATGGCAATGGCTTTTAAATAAAAGCCACTTGAGTCCGGGGCAAAAAAAAAAAGGAATTCGCCGGTAACGGTACCAAAAAAGCTAAGAATTCGAGTCAAGTCGACCCACAAACTTTGTACGTTCGGCTTGGGCCGATGGCGTCGCGCACCGAAGTTCGGCCCATATGAAGCTATACTTTGGAAGTAATGACAGCTCGCGGTTAGTCAGTGATAGTCGGAGAGAGATCGGCAGAGAAATGAACAGGGGGATACGAAAAACAAGCAATGGCCAGATCGATACAGCTTCAAAAGAATTTGCTAACTTTTACGTTATGGTCCCACTATGGCCCTACAAATGACCTTTTCATCTCCCCATAAAGTCCACACTGCTCCAGATTCGCTCTCTCCACAAGGAGGCGAACTTGAGATAAAGGGTTTCCCCGGAATCGATGTCTGTGGAAACAGAAAATGCATCATCGACAAGATGAGGTTGTAAAGAGCCTCATCGTAGCCGCGCGCTTCCAAACAAGCTAGACAGACCAATTTTCAGCCTCCTTCCGAGAAGCCGATGCAAGCTTTTCTTCATTAAATGCCGGAGTTTCTAGCCGGCTTCTGGAACGACAAGAGATTTCTAGCGCATGTGCCGTGGCCAATGGTAGGCTATGTTTTGGGTCGACTCAGCTCATTGTGGAGCTGGTTCTTTGCCGTTGGTGTCCGCCGATCACGGTCCGAGGCTGACGATGCAAGGAACGGAGCTTGGTCAAACGTGGGCAATAACTCGCGATTAAGCGGGGACTACGAACAGGGATTTCCGGGGGAACTAGAGCAACTCCTAAGCTCTGACTTGGGTCTGGAGAATAGCCGCGGTCGAGAACAACGGTCCAGTCTGTGCATTGTATCCGCCAGGGACAAGAATGTCCGTTGAGAGATGAGGGTCTTAATGCAGAGCCAAGCACCTTCCCCATGGGCTGAGGAGGGCGGCGAGCTCCTTTATATCTAGAGCTGGCGGCTATTGAAGGCCATCTCGGCTTACTCGCATACTTGCGGAGTCAATTCAAGGATGTCGCGCGTGGCGTTGCACGAGAAAAGCTTAGATGTTAGCCAAGACCTGAAGAATTCTCGATACGTACCTTGGCTTCGTATTCCCCAGATTTGAGTAAGTAGGGTGTTCATAGGGAGATTCATATTACGTTATCATAAGTTCCTTATGCGTTGCAACGAACCATAGCGACTTGTGCAAACCGCAGAAGCCTACCACAGGTTCTATTCGTTGAAATCAGTGGAAAGTTACTTGATACATCAAATCTCGTCTATCTCTGTCCCAAGCCCTTCTTCCCTAGCTACATCTAGCAGCGCCTTTCCAATGATCAAGTCCATCAGGCCAATGCCAACGCTCTTATAAACGATATTGTGGGCACCTCCCACATGAATTTCTTTGCGTGATCGAAACAGTTCGCCTATCTCCGTAATATCCTTCTCTTTCAGATCGGCCTTGATTATCTCCCCGGCTTCCTTCAAGCAGCCCTCTTTAGAATCAACATAGACTTTGCCATTGCCAGACAGAAGTGTTTCAGTATCAACCTCTTGCATGCCCGGCTTATGGGAGCCTACAAGTGAGATGAATCTTTTCCTTGGTGTTTGGCCATCATTTTCAGCTTCGAGATAGCGGTGCGGAAAGAGTGGCTCAGTAGCTGGTGTGCAGCAAAATAAGACGTCTGAAGCAGACACAATCTGATGGAGTCTCTTGCTATATCCGGTGACATCCTGCTGAGACAACGAGTCTATCGATATCTTGGGGGAGAGCTGATGCAAAGCAGGCTTCGTTGAGTGGATGAGCTTATCCAAACTCGATCGGCTGCGGCCAATAAATGCGACCCGGCTGACTTCATCTGGATATAGTAGAACAGCGAGGCGAGCATGCCATGCGGCAACAGGACCAGCACCAAAGACTGCAATATTTTTCTTCGGCCATGGAGAGTGTGTGAAGAGGGTCATTGATGCCAGAGCTGTCCGAAACGCTGTGAGTCCCCCTGCGCTGATGATGCCTAGTGGTTGTCCGTCTGCCTTGGATATTACCACCAGGCCGCGTGCTGGGTTACCCTTGCCCGGGACGGTCAAAAGCTTTATCGTCGACAAGGAGCCATCGGTTGATGGCATGAATAAGTTGCGGTCGCCTTTTTGATTGGTGAAATGTGTGCGCATAGGTTGATGAATTGATCGCTGTGACGTGGGGAGTTGGTGTTCACCAGCCAATTTTGCTAGGCCATTGGATAACTCATTGATCATCTGACGGCATCTACTGGCTGTCAGACGATTCAATAGTTGCGTAATTTGATGATGAGAAACCGTCAGCATTATGCTCTCTTAAGAAGAACATAATTTGTAGATTCAGTAAATGAATCTATTGCTGATGCTTCTCGCGACTTGTGTTTTTGTTCCCCCTCCGAAGGTCCTAAAAAGGTAAGTCTCGGAAACGCCTTCTGTTTTCAGACGCGACTGCTGAGCTGGCTACGTCATCGTGCATCTCGGAAGTCTAGGGTAAGACAAGACCTCAGTAATTATAAACGCAGCTATCGATCTCAGACCACAATGTACAGTATGCACGTATGTAGAATTAATAAGGTTTTTTTATTCAAAGCTGCTTCTGCTGCTCCCCAGTTCTTGTCTTGTTGTGGTTGGTTCTCTGAAAGACAGCTATAATGGCGAAAATCACCCTCGTGCGTCAGCTCAGGTGAAATGATTTTTTTGGTCCGTCTAACCACGCCATCCACATGCACAGCCGGTTGTGCAATTGGGTCACGTTTTCCGCATAACCAACTGTGCCAAGAGAGAAGCCATGTAAGCAATCTTCCAATTGCGCTCCGGGTTAGGCCTGATTGACTGTATCAAAAGTGAGTGCACTGGAATAAAGATTGAGCGACTGCTAGGCTTAGTGTGGCTAAGTGTGGCTCTGTGGCTTATCTTATCTTATCTCTGATTGTCTATTAATAGAGCCGGCTGTGTGGAAAAGTTGACCCCTATCTACTTGCATAGCCGGCTTTGCGTGTAGCCGGCGCTCTAACTCGTCTGCCATTTAGTAATCAAATGCACGTGTCGTGAATCTGAGTTCCTAAATTCCTAAATTTTCCAGTCTTCATTAGTGCTGATGCTACCCAGCAAATAGGATCTCAGGCCGGCGATATGACCTAGGACCGGCCTTATGTCCGGGCTACATATCAATTGAGCATCTGAGGTATCAAAGTGTGGCTCAAGCTATATGATACATCTAAAATGTCGCAGTATAAGTTCATCGCCGTTGAAGGCAACGGCGGCGAGCACGCAGGTTTAAAGAAGTCAGTCCGGAGCCATGCGATACGAGCCGGGCTCAGGAAAAGAACACCCTCTTCAAGAATCAAAACAGGAGCGGCGATGATTTCAAATTCCACGAACCTTGGAACAGGCTTTTTGGGACTAACGAGACGGAACGCAAACTATCTGCAGGCTCATATGAACAAATCTGTTGCCTCTGGGAGCGTTGATCCATTCGACAGTCTTCCGATTCCTTCAAGCCTACAAGTTGACTTTCTAATCAAATATTGTACGTTCATTGACTGGCCCATAAGCGATGTTAAACACCATAACCAGCTCGGCTGACTTTTTTGACAGTTCTGGTCAAATTTGATTCGTACTCAGCTAGCGTCGACCGTTCAAAATCATGGTTCCCCTACGCGCTGCAGAGCGCCCCTATGATGCACAGTACTCTGGCCATGACTGCAGTTATTTGGCGAGCCGAATACCCAGGTCTACAACTTTCTGTACAAGTCGAAGGCATACGTCAGAAGGGCGGAGCGATTCACGAGGTTCAAGCCCAGCTAGCAAAAGCATCGTCGGTTAACGATATCACCAACATGAACTTCCTACTGTCAGCTATGTCAACTCTAGCAATCGCGGCCGTAAACATACTTTTCTTCAGCAAGCACTCGAAGACGGCTAATAGACTTATAGGTATGTGATGGAGACTTCGAGGGAGCAGAGACGCATCTGCAAGGCGTGCATACATTTGTCAACTCGTCCGGCGGCCGAGGTGCCTTTGATGATGAATTCGTTGTCAGCAAAGCAATCGACTTGTGAGTATAGATTCTGTTCCATAATCGTCACTAACAGAATAGCAGAGCAGATATTCAAGTCGCTACCGCTCTAGGACGCTTACCATTATTTACACCTTCGCGCACAGAAGAAGCGCGTCTCCCAGAGTATATTATAGCGCCAGGTCGAAGCCAGCCTTTCCATCGATTGCTGAGCGCCAGTGGCTGTCATGGTCATTCTCAAATATTTACTCACATCAGACAGCTGCTTCTAGCACAGCAGTCGAGAGATGTGTTGCCAGAAACCCTCAGGATCTATTTGAACGATGTTGACAATGGAATTCTGCAATACCTCTACCAACATACTGCAGAGGGTTGCGGTGCTAACGGACTCTTTCGATCTCTTGTGCAAGCTGCTCATATCTTTATGAATGTGACAATACGTCGGGTACCCCCTTCGAGCCCACTGGTTAGCCGGATGTGTACAAGACTCCGCAATATAGTCGAGCCGATTTTGTCTAACGGAGAAGCTTGGGCGGAAAATAAAGAGGCGCTATTGTGGATTGCTTTCGTTGGGTTGCTTGGGATAGGTGAAAAGGTGGCGCTGTGCCGGGAAAGACAGTACTTCCTGAACCATTTTCGATCATTGGCACAAGGGTGTTTGGATGATTTGCCACAAGAAGCAAGCGCCATACGTAAGACCTTGTCTACATTTCTGTGGGACGAGGCGTATTGTCAGCCTTTACTGGAAGACTTGCGGAATTACCTGGAGAGCTGACGAAGTACAAACTTAGACGGAGTTTTACTATCCGAATTAGGAAATATGTGCGAGTCGATACTGCCGCACTATGCTCTGATTTCGGATGCTTCATATTGTACACGGAAAGGGCTGGGTATAAAGTCATGGCAATCAACAATTTCTTCACCTTTTTAAAATCATCCTGAAACATCTCATCACTCATCAAATATCGATAAAATCAACATGGACGGTAAACTCGTGCTTCTTACCGGTGGCACTGGCTTCTTGGGCTATGAGATTCTCGTAGACCTCCTCAAGAGCGGCTATCGAGTTCGTGTCGCCGCTCGCTCACAAACCAAAATTGACGCAGTACAAGCAGCCGCCTCTATCGTTTCCCTTGGGCCCTCTACATCACAGCTCATGTTTGTGATCATACCCGACATGACCACCGAGGGCGCATACGACGACGCCGTCCAGGGAGTTGACTACATCATCCACGCAGCTGCACCCGTTCACGCCTGGGGACTTTCTCAAGACCAGCTGGAAGACGCCTTGACCACCGCTTCTATCAACGGAAGTCTTGGCATTCTTAAGTCCGCACACCAGAAGAGCAAGACAGTGCAGCGCATCATCATGACCAGCTCGACCGTGGCAATTGCGCCCCCAGAGGTCTACACTCACAACAAAGCTGGTGAGATGGTTCGCGGACCCGAAAATCGCGTTATTGTTCCAGAGCCGCCATACGATTCTGAGCTCCAGGCGTACTGCATCGGCAAAGCAGCAGCGCTGAACTCTTCCGAAGCCTTTGTCCGAGACAATGCTACGAGCTTTGATCTCATCTCCATTATGCCATCCTGGATCTTTGGCAAGGATGAGCTTATGACCAGCACCGAGGGTATACGTACCGACTCGACTAGGGCGCTCATCAACGGCTTGCTTAACGGCCAAAACATTGAACCCGCTATCGGGAATGCTATCCTTTGTGCGGATGTGGCTCGCGCACATGTTAAGGCGCTGGATCCTAGCATCGAAGGGAACCAATCTTTTGTGATGAACACCGACGCAAAATGGGAGGACACGATTCCTATTGTGAAAAAGCATTTCCCTGAGGTGTTTGACTCCGGGTTCTTTAAGGAGCGCCGTCCGCAAGCAACCGTACCCGTGAAATGGGATTCAAGCAAGGCAAGTGTAGCTATATCTGCGTCAAAGGTCATAACCGTCATAAAGGCTAATTCGGGTTCTAATAGGTGAAGGATGTTCTTGACATCGACCTTGCATCGTACGACACTATGGTGAAGGAAGTAGTGGGCCAGTACCTGGAACTAGCTAAGAATGAGGGAGTATACAGGAAATGATGATATTATTGGTTTAAACCATTGATATGTCCTTCGCTAGGCAGATTTACAATATATTACCCTACTTTCTAAATACGTATAAGACTAAAAACTGTGTATCCGAAATGCACTTAAGATTGTCAGTAGAAATCCCGCTTTCGTATGTTCTTAAGCCGCCTCAACCTCTACCGCCCCTCTGGATGTCTTCGTATCTATGACCGTAATCTCCAGATCATCACATCTTGCCACAGTTTCTTTAAACTTCCCGGGAGGAACGTTCATCGCGTAAAGCTCATCCATCTTCTCAAACGACAAGCCCTTCGTTTCAGGGAACAGCCACCAACCACCGAAACCAGCGATTAACCCAGTAGCCAAGAATATGAACCCAACGTTCCCACCCAAGTCTCCGGCATCAGAATTGATCATATATGGGACCGTGAATTGCATGATCAGCCCCCAGATCGAGTTGGTGATGGTAATAAACCCTTGGGTCGCCGCTCTCAGCCGCATTGTTGCAATCTCCGACGCCAGGACAAATCCAGTGGCACCGATGGATAGCTGATAGATTAGTGCCCACACATATAGCATGCCAACGATACCCCAGCTTGCCTGCTTCTTATCAGGAACGCATCCCAGGATTCCCATGATCAGAAGCATCAAGCAAAGTACAAACTGTGGGCCAACAATAAGGAAGCGACGTCCGAATATTTCTGTGAGGGGAAAGGCGGCGGTACTGGCGACAAGCATAACGACGTATAGAGCGATTGATGCACCAAAATAGTCTTTGATACCGATGAGTTCGAAAAAGTAGGTTGCATAGCTAATGACAAAGGTTGCTCCAATCATTTGCTGAGCTGAGGCGGCGAAGATAGCAGTAAGAGTACGCCTGCGGTTGAGTTTGTTGAAGCATTCTGTTTCCGACTGTACGTTGATGCCCAAGATTCTCTTGGGGGATGTGTTATCCAAGTTGCCATGCAGATCATTCGTAAGTCGGATCTCTTCCTCGATACGATTGACTTCAATGTCGTAGTATTCGGACTCTTCGAACCCATAGATACGGCGAAGTGCTTTCTTGGCATCAGCTGTTCGGCCGCGTCTGACAAGCCAGTACGGGGATTCTGGAAAGAAAGGCCAGGACAGAGTAAGAATGACTGTACTACATTAGCGACCGTAAACCTCTGCGCGGGATATAGAAAACCTACTTGGAAAGAAGTACATGGCCACGACAGGAAGCCACCATTGCCATTTGCCAGAGATGTGGCTACTCCCCTGGCTAACAATCACGATAGCAAACTGACCAAAGACAATGCTAGTGTTAAAGAAGCAGAGGGAGAATCCACGAAGCTCAGGACGACACGTCTCGCCAATCCAGAGAGGCGATATAGTGAACATCATACCAATGGCAATACCGTTGACACCCCGACCTGCCAGATGCATCCTCCAGTCTGGAGCAAGTTGTTGAAGAAGGACTCCAGCGACAGAGATGAGCGATGCTGCGAGAATACCCCATTTTCGACCGAACCGCTCAAGCAAAGGCGCGAAGATAAAGGTGACGACGATTTCGGTAGCGGGGGCGATCGAGTTCCAAGCGGAGAGATAGTGAGCAGGAATGAGGTATGTACCGTCCGATCTCTGCACTCCGAACTTTTATCTGAACGCGGGCAAGGCGGCGAGTTGACCGCCAGCTACGATATCGAAGCCTTGCATGACAACGCCCGTGGAGATGAGCAGAGCTGGCTCGGGCTGTTAGCTGGTGGACACAGGCTGCAAACACTTGATGACATACCCCACAAGGCAAACCGCGACTGTGACTTGAGGATCTTCCATTTATTGTCTGGATTGACAACGGAATAGTCGACTCTGTAGCGCCATGGTCAGTCAATGCTCATTTGAGCCCCCATGTAAGACGCGCTCACCCGTGGATCAGAGTCATGTCGACTGTGAAGGGATGTACCGAGATGAGCAGTATACTAGATAGATGGGTAGAGGACTGTTCTGGACTGAATGGCTATGGAAGAGGTTGAACTTTGACAGGTAAGTGATCGATACTTATAGTCACTGTCAGCCGAGTCTCCAAGTCGATCCGGGGTTGAGCGTCGCAAAGCTGAAGACGGCACGCACTGCCCGTGTTTCCAGCTGGGATCACAGTGGTCTCAACGAAGATGCCTGGGTCATTCAACCGGGCGAGACCGCTGTGCTGGCAGACATCGAGGGTCCTGGCACAATCACCCATCTTTGGTTCGTCCAGACTTGTCGTCGAATCGTCGGCCCTGGTCTCATTCCCTACTCCAAGTCGGGCGTTGCCATGATGGAAGTGCATAACGCTCTCGGCCTCAATTACGAAGTCAGTGACCCAGACTACTACCGAAAAGTCATCATCAAGATGTACTGGGACGATTCTGAAGCCCCAAACGTTATCGCCCCCATCGGCGACTTCTTCTGTCTTGGTCACTCCATGGCAGCTAACTTCCAATCACTTCCCTTCACCGTTTCTGTCAAGCCGTCTGAAGAGAAGAAGTATGGGGGTGCTGCTGCCTTCAACTGCTATCTGCCAATGCCCTTCAACAAGCGAGCTCGCATTGAGATCGAGAACCAGAATGATGAGGCCTATTTCCAGTACTTTTACATTGACTACGAGCTCTCCCCTGATCCTCTGAGTAAGGATACACTTTACTTTCACTCACACTGGCGTCGGGAGAATCCTACCAATGGCTGGGCCCCCGAGAGCATTCAGACCAACAGTTTGGAAACCCAGGTTCCGAACCTCGACGGCACAAACAACTATGTAATCTTGGAAACTGAAGGTGCTGGGCAGTACATAGGCTGCAATCACAGTGTTGCCCATTTTCAGGGAACTTGGTGGGGTGAGGGTGATGACATGATTTTCATCGACGACGATACTTGGCCCCCTTCCATGCACGGCACTGGCGGCGAAGATTATTTCACCCAAGGTTGGGGTATGCAGAAGAACGCTTATCCTTTTTGCGGCACTATTATCCACGAGGAAGATGTTCCGAACCACCAAGTCAGCTATCGCTGGCATCTTGCGGACCCTGTGCGGTTCAACAAGAAGATTCGGGTTACAATGGAGTCTGGGCATGCGAACCATCTTCGAGATGACTGGTCCACCACTGCATACTGGTACCAGACCTTACCGGGTCCCAATCTGTCTATTCAGCCGGTGGAAGAGCGTATCCCCCGCAAGCCTGATTTCCCTGCTGGCAAGCATCCCGAACCACCCAACACGGAAGCCCTAGATCCGCAGAGACAGGCTATGATCCAGCAGCACAAGGATCGAATGGAAACTTTTGTAAAGGACAGGAACCAGTGGATTGACAGACGGGCTAAGGATACCCAGGAACGTTCGAAGAACAACATCGAGCACGCTAAGGACATTCGTCGTCGATTTCTTGAAAGCCTTAAGGAGGACAAGGCATAGAGGAAACAAACTCAAGCTACAAGCTTACATGCCATTGACTGGTTCTGTTGAAACAAATAAAAAGTTTATACTTTATAACTTTACATATCAACATTTTGTCCTTGCCGTGCATGGGAGTCTCACGAGGAGTATCAGTAAAGCCTGTTTAGCACTGCAGCTTCACTGGCTTAGTACTAGGGATTAACATTTATATTTACAAGTAAATGTCAGCTCCATGCATTCAAACAGATGCTTATCAAAGATTGAGGCAGGTTGCAAGAAAAAGCTTTCGAATGTGTATGTGTCTCCTCTTACCGGAGACTTCCTATAGCATCGAACGCAGATGCCATGACCAGTCCACAATCCATGTGGACTTATCAGATGTTCTGACTGTATGCACATCACCCATAGATCACCCGGCCCGTATGGGATATGATGACCCCCCTTCGTTTATGCAACCAGGAAACTAATAGACTCACTTATTGGAGGGATTAGTCCACCCGCCCCTGATCGCCATATTCTACCGCGCGAACCCTAGATCAAAAATACAACTTTAAGCATAATGATCTCCGAGGGTCCCCGTACCTGGCAGAATTGATAGTCTCTGATTGGTAGGATAATATGATGCAACCTAGATGGAGACCACTTCCCCTCATTGGTGACCTCACAAGGCCATGATCAAGAGTCAACCTGAAACACAGGGTGATCACAAGCGCTTGATCATACTCATATTGACTGGGAATAAAATTAAACATGACCTGTAACTTCATACCACCTGCCTTGTTGATAATGAAAGCCCGCACATATAGAAACGATACTTCAGCCGCTCAAGTAGGATATGTTGTCGTCTCATAGCCTTCACTTTTGTGCGACAAACACACGCGAAACATAGTCTCACCTATAGTTCCTTACTAAAACTGACATTATGATACGTCTCTTATTCTTCCTAATGCTTAGGCTCGTCGCCGCCCAGAATAGCTCTTATTTACTTCGAATGGCAGACACCATGATCGCGAAGGGCGTTACGCCTGACCTCGGATATCAGGACGCAGTTTTGTATCTAGGTTTCGAGAAAGCTTATGAGTTTTCTGGAGATGAGAAGTATCTTGACTGGTATATCGGACAGATTGCCGGCCCTGTTGTCCAGCCGAATGGTACTATCAAAGGTCTGAATACCTCCAGATATATCCTCGATGAATACCGAATGGGCCACAATTACCTTTATCTGTATAACCAGACAGGAGAGTTGAAGTACAAGACAGCCGCCAACATCATCAGGCATATGCTGGACCATTATCCTCGGACCCCCTCTGGCGGCTTTTGGTAAGCAACCTATAACCATCTTCCACTCCTTTCATTTCTTGCTTATGCATGACCCAGGCACCAACAATTCTTCCCAAATCAGATGTGGTTGGATGGAATCTATATGGCAGATACCTTCTACGCCAGATGGACGCATCTATTTGACCGCGACAATGAGACAGCTTGGGACGACATCTTGCTCCAGTACGAGCTTATCCACACGCACACCATCAATGAGACTTCAGGTCTTCACGTGCATGGATGGGTTGAAGGTGAAGCACCTTGGGCCGACCCAGAGACAGGCCGCTCTCCTCACGTGTGGGGACGTGCCCAGGGCTGGTATTTCATGGCTCTCGTTGAAGTCTTACAATTCTTCCCCACTTCCCATTCCGGCTACGACCAGCTACTTGGTTATCTTGAATCTGTCGCCCAAGGACTGAAAGAAGCTCGAGACCCAGAATCTGGTGTTTGGTGGCAGGTTATGGACGAACCATACCCGGAGCGCGAAGAGAACTTTCTCGAGAGCAGTGCTTCCTCTATGTTCACTTGGGGACTGCTGAAGGGCGTTGACTTAGGGTACCTTGATCGCGATGAATATCTTGACACGGCGCAAGCTGCGTTTGTGAGTCTTGTCGATAATTTTGTCGAAGAACCTGAGGATGGATCCTTGATTCTTAATGGTACTGTGGCTGAGGGTATACTTGGCAACGACGTGTCATTTGAAGTGAGTGCATTAACTATTAAAAGATATAGTATGTGCTAACCGGTTTAAGTACTACTCTAGTAGACCAACACTGGAGAACGGTCAGAATGGCGTTGGACCGTTTATGCTCGCCGCTTATGAATGGGAAACGTGGGCTAAGGACGCATAGATGTCAAGAGATATGCTGTATGGATATTTGATCATTTGATTGCTGTTGTAAAGAACGGGCTATAATATTCCCTAGTTACAAGACCAATTCTGTGATTTCATAGTCTCAGAAAAGGCCTATACTGTTATTTATTCTAGCTTATCTTCTAGCGTACACATGAGAATTTTGATATAAGGCACGAAATGTGATTTATGTTAGGAGCTATGGCTGCATCAGAGTCTTCCTGGTCACCAATGTTGACTTAGGCCCACCCCTGGCAGCCAAGCGGATAGGGTTCCCAGAATTTTCGGGTATAAGACTATAGATAGCAGGTACACCCCCTCCTTTGTTAGCTTTAGGATACTCTGTAGCTCCAGGTGCATGTTCCCCTGGCTTGTGGGGTCGGTTGTTGGTGATATACAGGGAAGTCATGCATAATCTTATATGAACTAATAACCCTCGGCAAGTGCAAAACGTTCATGATCAAGTCATTCAGGTTCAAACATTATCCTAAGTAAGAATTAAATACTTCCAATAAGCCCTATAGCCGCTATGTAGAGTGATGGCCATATCCTGACCCCCTATTCTCTCGTTAAAAAGTCAGGCGATCCTCAACTACGTTCAGTATATGGAGTATCCACCGCAATTTTAGCTAGATATATCCTCCTCCCCCAAGCCACCAGCAATGCACAATAGTTATTGAATTTTGCTGTTGTAAAGTAGGACTAGTGATGAGCGCTGTTAGTATACTACACCATAACTTTTACCTTTTCCCAGATTAGATGTGAGGAAGTTTGGAGGTTTAGGTTATTGCTTTCCCTGGATATTAATAACACACGATTACTTGCATATCCGATAACTGAATTTCCGAACAGTTTAAAACGCAACAGCCCATTCCTAACCTACTTAAGACTCCAAGCCTATTCCTGTACACAGTATCTCCCGCTTCCCTGCAATCTCAAGGGAGACTCGAAGAATGTTAAGAGATCCCCCAGTAACAGTAAAGACCAGAGCAGCAGCAGCTCCATATCCGCCGCCTCCTTTGGTCAGCCCGGAAGCAGCGGTGAATACCTTTCCCAACAGCTTTGACCACTCCTCTGCTGTCAGATAAGTACTATATCCCGCCTTACCTGTCCAGCTCCTGATTTGCAGGTCCGCCAATAGGACCGTCTGGACCACACCAGAAACGAGAGTATGGACTTGCTCGGCCTCTTTGCCTTCCAATGCGCCACAAATTGGAAGTCCACCTACCATCCAAGAATAAAACCTATTACCAAACCCAGGATCTTTCAAGAGTTCATTTATATCCAAACGACCATCGGAGAAGTGAGAGATGGAAGCAAACTGTACTATCCAAAAGACGAGATTTTTGCATGATGAAAATAGCGCCATTTTCAGATTGTAAGGTTGGGGGATAGCCAGCGTCGGCCATGTTTTGAACACATACCACATCATGCCACCAGCGGGCCCAGCTACCTTCAAAATTGTCATTGCAACTGAAACCGAGGACAAAAATCGCTTCTCGTAGTATTTGATTGCGTCGATTTCCTCTTGAGTCAGATGAAAAACGTCAGTCGGCTTCTCTCCGGGTGTTTTGGACTTTGCACGGCCAATCCTTTCATTCAACTCAGGCTTCATAACGTTCAGTTTCGTCAGTGAATCGATACCGACTACTCCGCTAGGTTTCTTGCCCGTTATGATCCCGAACAAGTACGTTCCTGGGATGGCGATTACCAGAGCGATGGCATCCAAGATAGTCAGATCAGCTCCGCGTGTAAGCTTCCTGTACTGAGCTGAAAGAACAGGAATGTTAATTGCTTCGTTGATGCCATCTACCAGTAATAGGATCAGGTCACTAAATGACGCAAGAAGGGTCATCACAACGCTTTGAGTAACACCGATGGTATCTTCCAATAGATCGACGCCTAGAGTCACCAGAACCTCTTCGACTGTAAGGTTCTTAGACTGAGCGAGCTTTTCAAAGTTGCCTTGGAGTCGACTAATCAAATGCTCAACTTGTTGGTAAACGTCCCCCAGTCGTTGCTGGAGACGATCAAGTGAGGTCTGGCCCGACGCTGGTGGCTCGTTGAGATCACCACTATGGTTGAGATGGTAAAGCCCGTATTGCGTACCAGGAGACCCAAGTACCTCTTGGGAGATATCACCCTTCTCCTGCTTGGCTTGGCTCTCAAGATCTTCGTTCTTGTCAGGTTTTAATGTTGACAGCTCAGTGGGCAAATTGGCAGACTTGATATGTCGAGCTTTTTGACGTAGGTCGTTGAAGAAATTGTTCACATGGAATTCCAACAAAGAAATTCCGTCGATTCCCCATAGCATTCCTTGAGTTGTTATGTTGACCAGAACGTTCTTGAAATCGAGAATATCATCCCAATAGAAGATAAATTCATACATCTTCTTGAAATGATCCCATCCCGGGGTGATAGTGACGAGGATCTTTTGCATGGCTTCTGCCACCTGGGTATAACTTCCGAGAACGAAGGTCCATGTTTCCTCTGCGAGATGAACGATAAATTTCCAGACGTCGCCAACCTTTTCGATGATCCATTGGAATCCTGTTTCTATACTGTCTCTGATCCTGTACCATGAGCCCCAAAGTCTATCGCCGACTGTCGCATTGGTTAAGGAGCTGTTCGCGAGCTGTACACTTGGATGTGGTGCCAGTTCTTGGCGAACCTTGATAAGATCTTGAAGGGCTTGAGCAGCATTGTCCAAGTCATCGTTGCTGATGCCGGGTTTCACAAAACTTGAGCCATCTGGCATGGTGATGTTTCTGAGATCTTGAGCAGATTTGATATTATCTACCGTCGACCATAACTTAGACATAGGGTCTACGGTGAACGGCCCATCTTTCAACAGGTTGTCCGTAGAGTCTTTTCCGTCAAAGGTGATAATGGGACTTGCTAGTCCGTCATTTCTAATGATGACCGTGACAGTTCCGCTGCCATCTGTCTCAACGACTTGTCCGTCTGGAGAGCCACGTATGGATCGGCCATTGATTATGAGCTCAGCAGATGTCGAAGAGCAAACTCTGAGAGCCCGATTTGCCAGTAAAACACCTTGCTCGTCTGTGACTTCGGCGCGAATCGTGTGAGATTTGAACTCAATAATCTCATCTGATTGAGGAATGACAACATCAACAGGTGGCATCCAGAGTGCTGTTTCAACACTCTGCTCCAGCACTCCCATAATGTTTTTATCGTTCACAACGAACAACTTTTGCCCTAGTTTTGGGTGTTGCAGTGCGGCAAATCTGTTTGTGGATTGGGTTTGATCCAGTAAAGGGATCAAAGGAGTCCTTGGCGTCGGTGCAGAGCCTTCGTGATAGTCGAATTCCTGGTAGGCAAGGGTGTGGTTGTCATGAAGGGTCCAAGCGGAGATGACATTGTCAGATTGAGCTATATGAAGCTGACATACATCCGAATAAGATGCGCCCTTGCTGAGAGTGGTCCACGAGGGTGTTCCAGTTAAGCAATCTCTCGATTTGTGCCATGTTAGCTCGGCACCGCAAACGATTAGATCAGTGGAACCTTTCCCGTTCTCTATAGAACTAAGAAAAGCAGCTCCAGGAGGAACCTTTTGGTTGATAGACCTCAAAGTAGGATTTGCCTTCGTAGGGTTGAATCCCACAAAGGAAAGCTTCGTAGGGTCTGTAGCAGCCTTTTGATACAAGACAAACATGCCACGGTACATGAAGTTTCCCTGTTTCAGGTTGGCAACGCATTTGTCGATGATCTTGTCAGGATTACAAGGCATTTGGAAAGCCTTTGGGTTTGTCCATGATTTGGTATCGACGTTGACAGTAAGAGCCCAAATATCTTCTGTGTCCATAGATAGATGCTTGAAGACAAGATAGATCTGGGGATAAGCTGTTGCGCTAGTTGACGAGTCATTGCTTGTGCCCTGTATTTTGTAAGTTAAGCATACGCCACGCCGCATCACGTTACTATTGCGGAATGCGAGAGGTGAAAATCAAAGTACTTACAAGCAACAGCTCACGGACGTGAATTCCCCATTGTTCTCCGGTGTATAGGTCCTTGTATGGGTCGATCGGACAAGTCCAGGCCTCTCTATTACCAGAGGTTGGCGGCATCACCAATAGCCTATCCGCTGCATCATTATTTCTTGCTGTCAAACAGAGATGAATGTCTCCGTTACTGTTTTGGGAGACAGCAAAAGAGCTGACTATTTCCGAGTCTGCTAAGCCAAGTCTGCTGGAGAGGTTGATCAGCTCGTTGTGACCGTTGGGTCCCTTGAGAATGAGACATAGTTGGCCTCGTTTGTCAAGTGAGAAGATCATGTGTTCTCCGTTTTCGTCTTCAGCAACATAGAACTTGCCCTGAAGACTGACATTTCCGGCCGGGAGGGCATTATTCATGAACTCGCATTTTGCGGATATCTTCGCCATGATGTAGGGGAGTGATGACACCTGGCGACTTTATCAAGAAATGAAAAGATGGAGAAACGCAGTGAAAATAGGATATGTATGTGCGTGAAGAATGGTAGGTGCTCTAGAGATAGAGTGGTAATCTTTTTCACAAATAGGTTCTTAAAAGCAATTGTAGGCAGATTGCTTGTCATATGTTCGTAAGTTTCGTCTGGAGTGTAACAAATCCTAAATATGTCTGTTATAGCTCCCTGTACCGGCTTCCACCGCATACTCTTGCACTAGGGAAGCTAAATGGGGAAAGTATTACCATGTGATAGAAGGCAAGAACTTATCCAATATGATCGACAATAGAAAGATTTGTGGCATAATATTTGCGAAGACGTCTGCATGAAGTTGCGACTAAATATCGATAGACCTTTCTTGATGCTTCTTGACTGGTCAGTTGCTGAGATCTACATTTCTAGCGCTTAAGCCATGGGTTCACCCGCTTGATAGTGCGTATCCCGCCGCATTACGCCGCATTACGCCGCTCAGTCCTAACCGTAATATGGTACGTCCACTAATTTCCAAGGCATCTACGAAGCTAGTTTTTCGGCTTAGTTAGCCACAGCATCATACCTGACTTCCTTGGTCCTATTTAGCCTCCTTGCATGTGGAGTTCTTTGTGAGTTGTTCACATGTGTGATATAAATCCGTGATGACGATGAAAACTTTGTTATTAGCGTTCCACCCACATCCTTTAAAGTTCAGCCTCTAGCCTACTGTGTTGAATTCCAGGAGGTTGGTAACAGATGAAGGCGGTTGGAAATGTGCCTCTCGGGGTGATACCGTAAATATCCATGAAATTGGCCGCGCTTAGTTCGCCACCAACTGCGGCTGGGTTGGGGTTCTTGCCTTCGGAGCAAGCGACGAAAGAAGGGGAAATATTGATCCAGCGCCACTCAGCAGAACTAACGTAGCAACTATTGATAGCTGCATAAATAGACTCAAAGCTTGCAGTAGCCCAGCCTAAGTATGGCCGATCTATCGAGATCTTACGGTACATATGTGCTGCTAGAATAGTGAACACAGAAGGGGCGGCATAAGCCTAAAAGCCCAGATTTTAAGGGAGAATATCACGTTCATACCTTAAAAAAAACTCACAGCCCTGATTATTGTTACGAGTTAGCAAATATAAATACTACCATCATATCAAGCACTTGACAAGATTAAGCATGACATATTCTCCTTGGGTCCCATCTACTATCCATTCTCCACCTATTAAGTCCAATCATGCTGGGTCCTTCAACATCTGACTCTCGACTCAGTATCACCCTACAAGGATATGACATAGTAATCGCCTTATCCCAGAGTAATATCAATGAATCTTTGGGATACCAATTTGGCATCCTGCACCCAGAACTATGCGATGTTAAAGCCACTGTTTCTGACTCGGGTGACTCGCTTGAAGGTACCTTGGAAGTGCCTACCATCCAGCTGATTGACATCGATGGGGATGATAAGGCCATGTACTGTCTCAAGTTCCAAGACGGAAACCTCACACAATATACCAGCCGTCCCGGGGATGACGATGCAAAGGGCGGCTCACCGAATATCGACAAGGTTGTCACATCGACCGAGGGATGGGAGATTGTCTTTCGCGTCGGCTTTTCTCTCAAGAACATGGCCCAAGTTCCAGAAATGATCAGAAACAAGGTCCAGCTGCCAGGATCATACAGCGTCGAACAGCTGGTTGTCGACCTTGACACAGTTGATATGATCGACGTGGCCACCGACAGATGCGTCCTCACAGGCTTTGCCACTCAGGATGCTGAGAACAGAGCACGCGCTTGTCTTTCTACCTTTGTTCGGAAGTGGATCAACCATCTTAACGAGGCTAACAACGAGGGGGCACTCAATGTCTTGAGCTATGTTGTTAAGGCAGACAATCATGACTCTCTTCCTCCAAGCAGACCCTCGTTTCCTCCCACATCGGTCAGGCTCCAAACCATCAACCACCGACCTGAAGGTGATCGAAACAAGTCCAGTCCCGATGACGATTTCAACGCCTTCTTGTTCACCGAGATGACAGGCTTCCGTGATATGGTGACCAAGGACCTTGCGTGGAGCGGTGACTGGTTCTACGAGGGTATTGGTGGAACTATGGCCATGTCCAAGAGGGTTTTCTGGGATGAATTTCTCTCAAATGAGCTCAAGGTCATGAACGAAAAGGCCATCAAAGGCGCTCAGAACATAGTCCAAATCATGGCCGCAACAGTTTTCGACAACGAGATCGACTTCTCACACATCAACACCAACTGGCAACCGGCATACGATGTTGGCTCGATATTTGTATCGGAAATGAAAGGAGAAAAGTACCTACATGACAGAGTTAATTTCGTTGGTCCAAATCCGGCATATGAATTTAGCTATAAGGGCATCGTCAAGTGCTCAGCTATTCCGGTCATTGGTCAACCTGTTGTTGAGCTTTGTACCGTGATGGACATTACGGGCCACTTCAGTGCATATATTTACGGTATGCCTAAGGCAATCTTTGAAGCTGTTATTGACTCACGGGCATTGGCCGTTATCAAGACCAAGATCCGTTTCGATCAAGTTGCCGATACGGGAAGATTGGTTGTCAGTATCCAAAGGGACAGCTTAGAAACCCCGTGTGAGGTAAACCCAGACTTGGACGGCATCACGAAATGGATTCCGGGGCTCAGTGAGTATTTGATGAAGCAAGTCAATGTGGACTTTTGGAAAAACGTGGCAGAGACTGAGGCGATAATGGCAATGTCATCGGTTGCTGATATTAAGGAGCCGCTTGAGAAAGCACTTAATGGTCAAGACGCCTTGGTTTTTCCAGGTGGCGGCACGTTTGAGTTTAAGGATCCCATTTTTAACAAGGCCGGAGATTTGATGATTGGACTTGTATTTAAACAAGGCAATTCAGCTACTGAATAGTGGAATAGCTTTGTATAGTATTTTATAAGTGTATTCTACACCCCGTGATATGCCTTGTGCATCAAGGGGGGTAGCCTTGAGCTTTGCTGGGGTCGACTCTGGCCTGTGATTAGACCAGGGTTACATATCGAATTCTGACCATATACAGAACGTACTACGTAAAGCTCCTGCTAAGACTTCAACCTTTTGTGCTTAGAGATATTATGCAAACTATATTTGAGAATTAGCACCTCCGGGCGGGTTAAGCTGTGGCAAGCAATCCTTTCATGGAGCTGTGCTGTTCCAACCCTATATATCCCTTGTTCTTCTTCCAGAGTATCGATTTATTGTGTGCCAAACGTGTCAGTACGCGTGTTTGGCAAGCGAAACGGCCACAAACCTTTCCCGAAGGCATGCTAATATCAACCTAGAAACTCGGCGGCGACTGGCTGGACAGATCTGAAAGATACCTGGCGTACTACGAAACCGGACTGAGCTACCCCAGCTGCAGTATCCCCCGTCGACAACCGAGCATATCCCTTGTCTTGCCCCACCAAAGCTTGATGTACTGAAATGCCGACTATGCAATCGTTCAACGTCCGCCAGTTGCAAGCAATGCAGGAGCATTGTAGTTAATCTCATACCTGGGTCAACTCCAGGGCTGGGTGACGGCTGCCATCAACTGATCCTCTACCATGGATCGAAGAGGTAGCATGTCAGCGTTTTTACTATTCGAAGGATTGTTACCGGCATTTCTTAGATAGCAGACTGGGTAGACATGCCGTCTTCTGCGAGCGTTGTTTAGCGATGTTATACTGTTATCTTCCTAATGACAGGGATTCCCCTCATTTCGAACCCAGCCATTCCCGATACCGTTAACAGAACGGAGATAAGATAGCACTTGTCCTGAAAAAGAATATTCTAACCGCCGTCTTATCCCGCCAGATAAGCCCACGCTTGTTTAGTGCATAGACTCCTGGGATTCACTTGGCAAAATGAAACGGCGATGGATCAAGGATCAACCAAACAGCCAATGTAGTTCTGCAGAACACTCAGTGTGATAATTCCGAACTCAACAAGGAAATAAATCCCTCATCTGGTGATTATGAAATCCAGTGGCTGAGTCTCGAGTTAGGTAATAAGAACCGTCAGGCAACATTAGACAGATTTCGGCAGCTGAGAGGATGACTATTAATATTCTAATCTACACTGCATTCAGACTAATAGATTTTCCATATTTTATATAAGTCTTGGGATTTCTCAATATAAGTGTAGTGTTGATTGTGCATACTTTCCTCTCTAATACCATCACTTCCTACCATGCGATTCTTATCATCGCTGATCCTGGCCACTTCGGTTGTCGGTCAGATTCTCCGCCCTCAAGGCGTGTCCTTAAGCCTGGATGGGATTGACTATTTCGTGTCACCCACAACGCAAGAGAAGCTACCCGGCACTGCCATCCCATCCGCCAAGAGCTCAAATACCTTCGCATTTATACCCGTTACAATCGTCAGCCGCAATGTTTCGCAAGATGATCTGCGCAGCCTCTTTTCCGACTGGAGACAAGAGGACGATGTATGGCGACCTGGGTTTTTGCAAGTAGTTGTTCTTACAAACACGCGTAATTGCAAATCGGAGGACACAAGCTTCCATACTGGAATCATATCGACCGTTTCATGCTTGGAGTCAGCTCGCCATGTTCCCTCCGGGCCCTACTTCATGAACACGAATAGTGGAGAACTCCACCGAGCATATCGGCTCTATGATGACTTCTCGGGAACTTTTATGGAATCCCTTCTTCAACTACCAGACGGAACCTTCCAAACTCTTTCATCGCACGCCCAAAGCAGCAGTTCTCTCACCGTAGGAGTTCCGTCACGTCTATACTTCACTCGCACAAAGCACAAGCCCCTTGCAGGAGTTCGCGTCGGGATCAAGGACCTTTATGACCTTAGTGGAGTCAAAAGCTCTCGGGGCAACCGTGCTTGGTATAACCTCTATCCTGCGGCGAATAAGACAGCACCAGCTATCCAGAACCTCATTGATGCTGGTGCAGTAATTGTGGGCACACAGAAGCTTTCTCAATTCGCCAATGGTGAGAATCCTACGGCGGATTGGGTCTCTTACCATGCACCATTCAACCCCCGAGGAGACGGCTATCAAGACCCGTCTTCGTCCTCATCTGGTGCAGGAGCATCAATGGCATCTTATGAGTGGCTGGACCTCGCCGTGGGCAGCGATACTGGAGGTTCAATTCGTGGGCCTTCTGGCAATACCGGAGTGTTCGGCAACAGACCTACGCATGGCCTTGTGTCTCTGGAACATGTTATGCCTCTTTCACCTACTTTGGACACGGCGGGCTTCCTCGCCCGTGACCCATACATATGGGGAGCAGCTCAAGCGGTAATGTATGGGGATAATTACACCACCTATACTGAGAAGAAGATGACATACCCCAAGACCATTTATGCTCTCGATTTCCCGGCCAACAACACTCCCAATGGCGCAATTTTGCACCGGTTTGCCAGCGATCTGGCTGATCATCTTGCCACGACTATTACGGAGTATGACATCGATAAGCACTGGGCGTCCACAGGACCAAAGGTTGTTCGAGATCTGCCGTTGACGGATTTCTTGAACTTGACCTACTCGGCCCTCATCGCCAAAGAGCAAATTTCTTTACTCAAGAAGCCATTCTTCGAGGACTACGCTGGTATGTCGACTTACAGATTCTGCTGTACTTGAGCTAATTATTCTAGCTGCCCATGACGGTCGGACTCCTTACATTGATCCTTCTCCCCGCACCCGTTGGGCTTGGGGTGAAAGTCAACCGGATTCAATCCTCAACGATGCCAAAAAGAACAAAACCCTCTTTATGGACTGGTTCAACAAAAAGGTTCTTCCGAAGGACAAAGATTCCAAGAAATGTTCTTCTGCCATTCTCCTCCATCCTTATAGTACAGGATCCCTTACTCGACGCGATATCTACCGCGACCCGCCAAAGGTTCCATTTGGTTGGTCCTTGAGCGAGATCTCCATCTTTAGTGAAGCGCCGGACAGTGTTTACCCTCTTGGGGAACTGTCGTCTTTCAGTGAAATTACGAACCACAACGAGAGCTTGCCTGTAACTGTTGATATCATGGTAGCACGGGGATGTGATGGTCTCATTCCCAGGCTTGCTCAGGACCTGATTAAGATTGGCGTACTCGAAGTTCCCAAGACGGGCCGAACTATGACTGGAGGGACTGTTTTACTGTAGCTACTTCTCTTTGTAAGAGAAGACCAACCTGTCACAATCCTCTCGCATAAAGGCTTTATAAATCTCCTGTGTGGGTTGGCTATCCCTTCATGCTTTTGTCCGGTCCAGATTCCCTTGCATAATAACCGATATACAATAGTTAGACATGCCACTCCTGAGAATGGGAAACAAGGCAGAGTGACTGCATAGTCTATCGCTGGCTAGACCGAGTTATTGATCACCTGAGTGCAGTCAGGTTTGAAAGCTGAGAACTCATGCATAATTGTCGCATTCGTAGTTGTACATTTAACTTTTTATAGATATTCAGCTTTTGATGTAGTACGGTTGGACCATTCAGGGTGCAGCTGGCCCGATATGGAACAGCTCAGCTAACCAGAAGAACTGCATCTTAACCACTCTCGATTAAGCAGTCTAGCACAGCCTAGAATTCAACATTTGAAGCGAAGAATTATTATGAAATAATAGCATAATCACATATATAAACCAACTTTGCTTAGCTCAAGATCTTGCCCTGTATCTGAAGGGGATAAAAGTAATTACAACAACTTCCCAACATCCTCATCGTAGAAGTGTACAAATTCCCGGATATCATCCAAAGTAGGAACCGCATGCTTCGTATAGAAGCCTCTGAACAGCGGCCAGAGCGTCACATCAAATGAGTCTCGCTCAACCAAAGATGTGATCTCTTCAACTCTGGAAACTCTATCACCCAAACTTGTGAGACTTGGGTCAGGTCCGCTGGCACCTGAGTTCCTCTCTAGCGTCTCCGTTTGTGCCGTGAGCTGGTCCTGCAGATCGACTACAGACTCTTCCAGTGCCGCAATTTCCCGCTTGTGCTTCAGCTTACTAGTTGTGTAGAAGGTCGCGGTGCCATTGATGTCTCGAAATAGATTCCCGTAGATTTCGGCGTGCCAGTGTGTACCTCGTAGGTCCTCGTCTAGCCACTTGGTACCGGGTGAACATACCTTGGTGACAGATGAAAGCTCGTAGTCTGAGTCGTATGCGAGTAGTCTACTGCCCAGATTCAATTTTCCTTGGAAAAATAGGTCCCCGACAAAACTGTAGTGCGCAACGCAGCTCTTCTTCCCCAGCAAGATCTCATCGTTGGTCTTCAAAGTTCGTATCTGTTCTTGGCGAGCCTCAATCTTGTTCTTTAGTTTCCTGGCCTCTCGCTGCGCTGCCACTGTATTTGCATTCACCAGTTCCATCGTCCCTTTCCTTTGATTCCATTCCTTGTCCAGGCTATGTTCGAGCCGTCTCAGTGCGTTGACGACATGTATATCTTTGTGTCGCATGATTTCGGTCTTCAAGAGCTTGATATCCTTGACAGGAAGAGGCTTCTGAGAGCTAAGATGTTGAAGAAATCGGTAGATCTCGTTCAAGGATTGAACGACAGCAAATGGAGATGAGGGGTCAGGGGAGTTATCCATGAAGAAGTGCTCCAGCTCCAACTGAGTCGCTGCTGCGAATGCCTGACGTCTAATGTCTTCCAGTTTTTGATTCTCTTCAAGGAACTCTTCAACTCTATCCACAGTGAAGCAGGAATGAACCACGATGAGGCCACTGCAGATGTTGGGCATGGACCGCTGAATGTATCTAAAGAAGCTCTTGAAAGACGAGCCGAAATGGTTTTCAACGCTACGCACATAAATCAGGGCATTGATATAACCCAGGTCGGCAGCGCGGCCCAGAATCCGACCCATGATGGCAAAATCGTCTCCCTGGGTATCATTGAGACCAGGCGTATCAATGAAGCGGAACCTGATAGTTGGACTATCGACACCACTAACTTCCGCGACTTTGACTTCGTCTTCCTCAAGTGCTACAAGTTCGGAGTATTCTTTCTTTCCGATCTCCCGACCCGCATCGTCGATGAGCTTGAAGGTACGGAGCTTGATTGACAAGTCGTAGTTGCCGACATCCATGGTGCAAGCCTTGTTGCCATCACCAATACCGATGGACACGTCGGGAGTGCCAGCATATTGAGAGAGCTGCTGGATCAGAGTGCTTTTGCCCTGCTGACACTCGCCAGTGATAATGACATTGATGGCAGACGCCTCATCGTAGGCCGGAGGGATATCCGACTGGGAGGCTGCGTCTGTTGGCGGACAGAGCGCTGTACCTTCATGCATCGTATTGATGAGTATGGAACAAGAGATGTGCAATGATGAGGCTGAAATGGCCTTGAATGTGATAAGAACTGAAGTAAAAATCTGGTTCCTTGGTCGTTGTTGGAAGCCGATAGAGTGGTGCACTGAAGCAAGCGTTTCTTTATACAGACCCCAAGCAGTTTCAAGCCATTGTCGATCAGCTGTATCGCCAGTCCTACGCTTGTTGCATGCAGTCTCGGTATGATAATGCCGAAATCCGCCTTGGCTGAAAGTCTAGACAGAAGCTACCACCACATTATGAGATAACCACCCCAGAAGATGTCATTTGGAACTCATGATTGATCAGGTTGCCTGAGACAAGGGCTTCGATAATCAGTTCGCGAACCAGCTAATTATTGGAAGCATATGCGTATCTGCGGGTTACTCGACATTGTCACATTTATGACAGAGTGTGGCGGGCATCGGTTGGTCTGGAAGCATTGCGGTCTGGTCTAGATCATTCAGCCGCACGAAAGTGCAAGTCTGAGCAAAGTCACGACTTGTAACAGTACATGGGGTCACAGACAGACTAGGAATGGCACTAAAAAGCGAAACCCTCCCTTCAAACCTTCTATAGGTTTCTCTTTAGCATTCAATCTGAATCAAATATCCAGAAGCTCCAATTGCTTTGTCAAATGTCTGCCAACGATTATCCATACGGAGGCGTACCCAATGGCCGAGTAGACGGCAACTTTGCTGGCCCACGTCGCTGGAAATGGTCGGTCAATGTGATACTCATCGGCACATCACAAAGCGGAAAAAGCACCCTCATCAACAAATTCAGATCACTCGCTATTGGACCGAATCCTCTTCCACCTCCAGCCGCAGTTGGCAAAGGCACACTTTCATGTACCGGGGAACCCTTTCTCTACGAATTTGACATACCTATGACGGATTTTGTGCTCGTGGAAGGTCCCAAATGTACCCCTGTCGAGTCCCCAGACGATGAACGGAGCATCTTTGATCTTGGCCTATGGAAGCGAAAGGACTTACAGGTGCAGGAAAGAAATCCTTATGCACACATAGCAAGGCTTCGTCTGCTCGACACCCCGGGTCTCGATGATGATAAGCCAGAAATGAACGCCAAGAACATTGAGAAGGTTCTCCAGAGACTAAGTGCTCTTTCCGAGTCGACTGATCTCGAAAAGCGCTATATTAGTGCTGTCATGTTCGTCATCAAGTCAGGCAACTCGTTCAACGATAGCTTGCAGAGGTGGTACCATCACTACCAGCGTTGCATGCCCAATCTGTTTGGCAGTATCGCCGTCATCAACACCAATTTTAAACTCAAAGACTGGAAATCTGAGTACGCAAAGTCGGCGCTGAGCAAGATCACTCTTGGGGGGGTGAAGCTTTCTTCGCGTGATGCAAAGATGAAGTTGCGCCGGGAAGCGTGGGCTGAAATCTTTCACTCGGATCCCACGCACTTTTATATCGACAGCAACCCAAAGTCAGGAACTCCTTTCCAAGATTTTGTTGCAGCGAACACTATCTACGATATCATGCTCTACCTGAGGAGCCAGGGAAAGCTGCCTATTGAGAATATCCGTCTTGTAAAGCTTCCTCAAATGACTGCCATTGACGTCCACGTGGCAGGATATCTGTATGAAGTCCAGCGACACTGGGAAGATGAAAAGGAACAGTTATTCCAATCCATGACAGTAACGCATCAGAGCCTTGCGAGACACAAGAAGAATCTACTCGGGTGGGAGAATCGGGTTGAGGAACTCGAAAAGGAATTGGCTGTCTGGGACACGGATGTTCAGTTCGATCTTAACACATACTCACCAACAACCATCATCAGCACGCCATCAAAGTTGTGGAAGTTTGCTACCTTCTCCGGCCACAAGAACACATTCGAGATCAAAGAGGACCCCTTCCCATTTTGGGTCAACGCCCCAAACAACGATGACACGACATGGCTGTCGAAGAGAGATGCTTCAGCAGTAGATAAAACATGGAAGGGGGAATACAAGTCCAAATGGCGAAAAGTGCCAAAGTTCACAGCTCGCTCGTATACCAAGAGTTCAGTGCACTATGCCGACAAGATTACGAAGGCGATGCAGGAAAGAGACGACTTATTAGGGAGCATCACAGACACGGAGAAGATCGTTGCCAGTGAGACAGCGCTTATCTCGCAGATGGGAGACGTTGACGAAGAAAGTCCGCGATTGATGCAGGTTACGGAATGGCTCGCGCATGCGGAAAAGCTGATCCGGTTTCTTCGGGAAGAAGAAGTCCTGCTGAGCGAAGGCTTTACACCGTCAGCGTTGAAGAGATATGGTAAAACTATTGACAAGGTAGGGTTTCATGAGGTGTTGGATTTTGCTGCGGAGCAGCAGCCAGACCTTGTTGCTGCTCTGGAAGTTGCTGTCGCGTGTATCGCGAAGAAACATCCTAGGAACAGCAAGCAGTGAGGTTCTAACTGGTGCTGCGTTAGGGTACTAGATCATGAGTTCATAAATTTCGACTTGTCTAATCCTTCTTTCACAATGTAAATATCTTGTGATGGTATCTATATCTCAGGCAGTATGACCTCAAAACCCGATACTCTCTTAAGCCCTACGAGCAGCTAACGTACAAATCTATGTGCATCTTCGCCTGTCAGTAAAATACACAAGGACTTGCGGGGTCACAACAGCTGATGTGCAATGGCGGTCGGCACGCTCGTGAGAAGTCAGCCGCAGTAGCAAGGGTCAGAAAGAATGTACTAGATTATAAGCTGAACAACATAAAGAGTTAGACCCACTGGTGGCCTGCGAAAAAAACGCCTGTGCGTATGCATATACATGGTCTTTTAGTCTAGAGACTTGATGTATTTGGGAACATGCGACCCTGCTTCCACTTAAAGTTCAATAATGTATGCTTTCAACTTGAAATGTCTCATTAAGCTGCATAAGGCCATAGCCCCTCTGGCTGTGACCAGGGTGCAAGATAATGGCAAGGCAGATAGCTGCGCTAGGTTCTTATCGAAGTACCTTTCAAAAACTGTACATTCGCGTACCACGCGCTCCGAGGATGCCACTGGCCTAATGACTTCTCTCTACTAGCCAGTTTAAGGGCATACTGCCTCAAGCTTTTATGCTTATTACTTGGTCATGGAACAACCTTTTCCAACAGCCTAACCGCCTACACATATCAGCAATCATGTCGACAAGAAAGAACGTGATCGTCATCGGCATGACGCAGAATGGCAAGAGTTCTTTCGTTCAACAAGTCTTGAAGTATGCCAACGAGGATAAAATGGCCCGCCAAGTAGCTATTGGTCAGGGCAATATCGCTGAGACCCAAACATGTTCTCAATACATCGTCGACGTTCCCCTAAAAAACCACAAGCTGCGACAAATCGACGGCGGTGAAGAGACGTCGAACAATGGCAAGTATGTCAGGCCTATGATCGACTTCGATTTGGACGACGTCGAAGACTCTAAATTTGGCCATGATATAGAGGATACTGGAGAGACTTTACCTCTGCGTCTGATCGATACACCTGGATTGAGCGACTCGGGAAACATGAAAGCCTCAAACTCAGAATTGCGAGTCGTTGATGAGCGCCACAGGTTCAGAATCCTCCTGACTCTCCAAGAGATCGAACAAGTCCATGCCATTTGCTTAGTTGTCAAGCGCGACACTAACTATGGAGGCGACTTCCAGGGCCTAGTGAAAAGGATGGTTTCGTTATTGAGCTTCTCAGTTCGATCTACAGCATGGAATCTTCAATACCACATCATCCACACAAACATCGATGTTGATGACCGAGCATCCGATACGTGCCAAGTCCGGCAGCAAGAGTTTGATAAATTCGGCCCCCCGGGTGCCATTCATCACTTTGTTGACAATACCCCAGTAGCCGACTTTCCCCTGGATGTCTACTTTGCGAACCACTCTCTATCTATGTTTTTCTGGTCCCTGTCAACGGCAACACCGGTCAGTTTCTCGGCTCTGCACTATGCCAAATCTTCCGAGCATGTGTGCAATGACCAAGCATTGGCAAACGCAGTGGAGCGTGCCAAAGCCCAACTTGCTGTGGAAATCCAAGATTGCCGTGAACAAATCACGAACTTGGAGAAAGAAATCACACGATACGATTCAAGTGCTGCTCTGAATTTGAAACGTGTAGAGGAGTATGAAGCTAAGATTAAAGACCTCGATTGTGATACACACAGCGAGATTGACGGGGGCCGAGAAGAGGGCTGGACCTCCAAGAACTTGGGCGGAGGAGGTGAACGAATATTCTCCTTTACTACCACTGTCCCGATCGAGCATGTTGAAAAGTCCCATGATGGAGATGGCGATTGGATATGCGAATGCCAATCACTAAACACGTACCAGATCACACTGCAACCCCATTGGTTCTACAAAGCTTACGGCAAGGTGACACTCTTTGCTAAGAAGAAAGACAAACACAAAGCCAAAATAGAGTCTCTGAACACTCAGATGGCGCCAGTAAAGAAAAGATGGCAGGAAAATGTGGATGGCTCCACAGAGGCTACCCTTGAGATTATCAGGTTGGGAAATCAGATCAGCGACAAGGAAAAAGCTGTCGAGGCTCTCTCTCATGATTTTGGTCTGATAAAGAAATGGGGCCTCTCGATTCCGTTGTCCCAGGACCAGAACCTCATCAAGTACTTCACCATTGATAGTCCGCTCGCCACAGCCTTTGGATACAAGCTCAATGCCAAGGTTCCATGGACTGTGCCGCCCCTGGATAAGCTTTCGAGGGATTCCTTAAGGTCTAGGTTGGACAAAGAGGTTGCGGAAACACAAGTGAAAATCTCCGGCCAAAAGTCTCTTCTCGTCGTGCTGTCGATCAAGCTCAGCATCGCCAGGGGAGTCAAGGATGTCATGGCCCAATTGAAGAATCCGCCCCTTGGTACAGCGAAGCTAGAATCAGCAGTCATGCTTCTCAATATGTGGAAGACCAAGTCTGAAAAGGCGGGAGTGGCAGGCTTGTCAGAACTGACCAGCAAGCTTGAACACCTCAAAGCGAAACGCGGCTTGATTACAAATCCACCTGGCAATAAGAAGCTCATGCAGGAGATCATGGAGTTTTGGGAAAGAATGGAGGCTCTTGAACAGAAACTTCTCACAAGCAATACCTCGACGTTTCGAGGACTTCAACGGGCATTTTGGGAGCACGAAGCTGCTCAAGTGGCAAGGGACTATCTGGACGCCGATAACGGGTTGTCAGTGGGTGCCTTTGCAACTCTGATTAGGGCAGCGGCCAGAGGTCATAGTGAGCCATATCTCACTGTATTCTCCGAGCTCAAGGATATATTGGAGGTAGGGGAGATGGCACTCGATGAGTGACGCGTTTAGATGCTTTCCTTGTAAATGGTATCATGCTATGCTTCCACCCTTCTGGCACGGCAGCTATGGGCAAGGTAGTTGACACAAAACTCCACGTGAAAGGAGTTGCTGGTCCACGCGTTGGAGATACATTGGTGTACCCTGTTACTATCTCGGCCAACCTCCAAGTTGCCACTTATGCGCTTGTAGAACAAACCGCGAAAATCCTCAAGGAGGTCCGATAAGATCAGCTTATTATGTACCTATGGATATAAACGTGTGCTATATGCCCTCCAGGATTCTTTGTATTCTACGGGTTACAAGGAGACTCATAGATGTATAAGCAGTGGGAGGCCAGTACGGAAACGACAGCTTTTCAAGATTAATGGTGATTCTACCTGACTTCCTACCAACTTTTGGGAATCTTGGGTATCTACTGCAACTCCATGCGTCTCGTGTCTATTTACCAAGAACATTCCAAATATCCACCCTCCACCGAATCTAAGCCTTGAAAGAACCCTCCGAGCTAGCAACCACAGTGGTTACCCTTTGTCGAAGGTTACCAGCTTCGTCGTGCTCCTCGTCCCATTGAGGAACATCAGCGTAGGGAACTCTGACCAAGCGGTGGGTGTTGGCTCCATTATCGTCGACGTTGGTAATCTCCGTGCGGATAGCATAGCCCTTCCACTTAGGGAGGAGATACATCCAGAAGACGTAGTACAGACCACAGACAAGGACACTGCAATAGATCATTAGTAAAGGTATAGATGAATAGGGCAAAGGAAAATGCTTACATGGCGATACCGACAACACAGTATGTAGCATACCAGAAGCTAACATCACCGGCATACGGGCCACCCTTGGGAGGGTACCAGGGCATGACGAGGATGAAGACCTGGATGAGGGTGTAGAAGAGGACAGCAGGGTGCCAGGCCTTGAAGTCGGAACGGCCGAGACCAGCCTTGGTGCGTCGGCGGCGAATGACATAGACACCAGCAGCCATGGCAAATCTGAACATGGCATCTGGGTATGTTCCCAAGCTGACAACTAAATAAGAAGTTAGCACTCGTAGGTATTTATGTGGCAGGGGCAGTACTAACCAAAGGTGAAAGCATCACCAGCTGAAGGAGCAACAATCATGATGAAAGTCAAAACCCACTTGACGACATAAGGGCCGAGGGGGGTTCCAAATGGCTTGGTAGAAACCCAGAAGTTAGTAAAAGGCAAAACTCCCTGTCGTCCAATCTCTCGAATCATACGTCCAGAGCCAATCAAGACAGCCAGTAGGTTGCCGAAAGCACTGAGCAGGACAAGGAAGTTGAGCACGTTGGCAGCAGACTTGCTACCTCCAAAGAGCTTAGAGAAGAAGATAGACGCAGCAATCTCACTAGCCTCGGCGAACTCCTCCTTGGGCACGACAGCGAAGTAGGCAATGTTGCAGAGCATGTAAAGGACGGCGACGACTGTCAAAGAGATGGTACCATTTCGCTTGAGGGTGGGGATCGGGTTCTGGATCTCGTTGACGACGTTGAAGGCGTTATAGTAACCGGCGTATGAGAAGACAATGCTAACAAGGGCACTGGCCAAGTCGTTTCCGTTGGGGGCAGTACCTTCGAAGGCGTTTCGGAAGTTGGCACCAGGGTCGGGAATACGGTCGACGTTACCGCCAAGCACGACGAGGCCGGCAATGCTGATGCTGTATCATTGTCAGCTGTGGAATTAGGTGGTACCCTGCGACATGACTTACAAGACCAGTGTGAGGATCTTCAGAGTACCGATGAAGTTGACCAGCCAAAGCGAGTACTTGTTGTGAGCGATGACAAAGATGACAGCAAGGGTATAAGCGGCAATGGCAACACCTCGCATCTGCCACTCTGTGGGAGTATCGCCCGTCATCCTCCAGAGGTACTTGGAGAGAACTGAAACATATTAGAAAAGGCAAGTGTAGCGAGTGTTGTGTAACATACCGACAGCGTTACTGCTGCTGAAGGAGAGAATGACGGACTGGACTGCAAAGGTGACAGGGAAGAAATGCTTAGGTCGGGGATAGGCTTGCTCGAGATAGACGACCTCGGAACCACTGCGGTTGGGGAAGTAGCTTGCCAGTTCGAGATAGACACTGAAACCAGAAGCAGCCATAATGAAACCAATGACCCAGATGATGAGCGCCAGACCAACAGAGCCAGCACGGTTGAGGATACTCGCAGCTGAAGATATGTTAGCCCCATTCCAATCGCATACCAAAGACGAGAGACATACGTGTAGAGAAGATACCCGTTCCAATCATCATGTTGACATTCAGGAAGATAACCGTGATCCATCCAACATTGTAACCAAGCGGCGACTTCGACTCGACAGGCGCACCGACAGCTTCCTGGTAAGAAGGCTTGGAGCCATTACCACCCTTGACACGAGTATACGCAAGACCACCATCGTGAATAACAGAAGGCTCAGAGTCGCTCGCCTCAATATCAGGCGACACGGCCGTCGCCGTGGTCTTGGAGCCTTCGAAAAGGCTAGAGAAACCCATTGTTACTGTCGCGTAACAGAGGAGATAAAACCGGCAGGGCGCGGTTGAAAAATGATCCGGAAGCTCTGAAATTGGCTGTTGAGAAGCTGGTGAAGAAAGTTTGAAACATGCGACGCGACGTGGGATATTTATCCCAGGAACAAAGTTGGCGTGCGCGACCTTTGTTCCAAATGACACAATCCTCTAGCATCTTCACATTTTTTAATCCAATGAGCCGGGTTCACCGTTACCCAAGGGTCTCGACCCTTTCAGAAACTAACCTGCCTTGGCCATCGTGGCCGTATGCTTAAATCGGCCCACGGAGAACCCCAGCATCTCCGGACGGAGTGGGTGGGATCAACGTTGATCAGAGATAACGGGGATGTTCGCTGTTAGTGGCGAGAGGTAGGGGTTGGTGGCTAGGTCTTGTTGGTTGTATTACTCGCAGTAGCTTGTCACTCTTGGCAGGTCCTCTCATCTGAGCTTGGACTGCAATAGTATCAATGTAACGACGTGAGTATAATAAGCTTGTGACAGGGTGTCCTGTTTCAAATTGATACAAAGCACGACTATTTCTAAGTGTTCATCGGGATGACAAACTCCAATGCCTCTCTTCTTGAATAACAAAGCTAGAGAACTATCAAACCTCAGTTCTTGCTTCTCAATACTGAGATTCGCCGAATTCAATAATGACTATCGATTCATGCGACCCTTAAACAACGCATCTTGCCTCTCTCGACGCCTCTCCCGCATCAGACTGCAACACCATCACATTCAGGAAATACCTCCCACCAGGCAACCAGTAAGATAACCCCCTGGCACCGTTTCGCAATAGCTAGGATGCGATTGTCTCATGGCTAAAAACGAGAATACAGTGCGATGCCGAAAAATAGCGATAACGACATCACAAGTCGAGATAGCGAATTTATAGTCTAGGCTTGGCAAACCGTCTCAAAGGGGTCTAGTTCTAAGCTAAACACTTCGGATACGGGGCTGCGGGAGAGCTACCGGGCCCGCAGCCGGCATTGCAAGGCATTGGGTTTGCAGGGTCTTACTGGCATTGCTGCGGCCTTATTCAAAAGCCAAGAAGTGTTTTTGCGTCCCTGGTCTTTACGAAGTGGGGGTGTTCGCCAGCATTATTGCGCCTCGTTGGACTACGTCTGCAAGCCGCAGAATGACGACAGCCACTCCGTCTTGGCTAGCGGCTTTTCAACGCTCGTTCTGTCAAAGTCAATGGTTGGACCTCATAATGTCTGACTGACTATTGGGTAAAAGTTTTAACGCCTCCATCGAATTGGGTTTCGGTCAAGGAAGACCTCGTGGGGTGTTGATCGCGCAATACGTGGATGAAAACCCTTGCTAGCTCAGATACGATTGTTATCGAGTCTGCTGGATGGAGTGGCAAGTGGGAAGCAAAAAAGCAACACTTTGATCTTCATGAGATTTCTTTTGCCTTCAACAGTGTTGTACAACGAGCTGTGCGTCTATACAGCCTCGAACAGGCACAGATGTTGACCATAACTGAACTTCCCGGTTTGCCTCATTGAACTACTCGAGGCCTGGATATACCACAAAGTCTTTTTCACTAGCCATGCTGGATGTCTCTGCTTGATCCAGCTAAGTTCCCATATTGGTAGTTGATTATCAAACGGTTGCTTTCGGCTCATCCCATATCCATCCAACGTGGCCCCACGGTCAGCCCAATTCAAACCAGATTTGCCTCGTGTCCCATGCAACATCCCTCCTTGCCACCAGCTACTACCAGGATCAAGTTCATCTTTCTTTCCCTTGCATGTAATATCCCAGCATCCCGGAGTCGGCGTCCCCGCTACTTGAGCGTCGACTAAACCAACGGTCCTGTCAAGATGTACGTCAAAGTGGGATGTCCCGATCCAGGCCACATCAAGGTCTGTTTTGAGATCATGTCGCTTTCTAGTAGCTTGCCATACTCATCTAGCTGCATGTATCCTTGCCGTGTCCCGGATTACCCCGTTCCAGATCCCTGGCGGCCGTTCGCTGAAGGATCGTCACGCCTTCTATTTTCTACATCTGAGCTACGTCTCTTCTCTTTGTGCTGCACGTAGCCGCATTTTTCTCTTCAGATACTTCTAGTGTAGTCGAAAAGAACCGATTAGATAGAGTAACATCAATACCAATCGAGAAACCATCAGTTCGTAAGCCATTCTGATTTAGTCTGTTCGTCACCGCCATGTAGGCCCGAAACCAAACAGAATATTCTCCGATCGCACCATTCACTAGACCATTCGAGGCCCGACTTCTATAGATCAGTAGTACCTCTTTTCAATAGTCGCCTTGGTTCGACGAGGCTGGTGGGTCAATAGAGCTAACAGACTAAGAGCATTCGCCTCTTACGAACTCAATAATCAAGGTAACAATCCATCCGCACTTCAACTTAGACATCGATGGCCTGTAATGAGATGCATTTAAGGCAATGAATTAAACGTCTATTAATGTATAGAGTGTCTGGAATGCAATGCTATTATACAAAAGCGAGGAACTCGCAAGTACGATCGCACGAGTATGGCGCAAAGTAGGGGCTATATTCTGTCCGTGTAGCAAGAACCTCGTCAGTAGGGGAATTGATTGTGTATTTGAATCCGGATAACACCTAGGGTTAGGCGAAGAAGAGCGAATAGGTACATAAGCGGCACCTTACCAGGAATAAGGTCATCAACATTTCATCGTGCCTTAGTATCGATATTATCGTCGTCTCAATCGTATACAGCTTTCTGGACAACCCAAAGTTCCACGGTGTCGTTAACGTCGGTGAATTTACCTTTAAATTCACCCTCGACAGGGGTGTACAGGTATGCTTGATGGTTCGTAGCGAAGAAGTATATAGATAGGAACTCGCTGTAGACATTATAATCCGAGTACAAACCGCCAATGCTTCGAGTCATGTTAATAGTATCAGATTCTATGTTCTTAACCCTCTCAGAGGAATGGGAGGCACAGGCGGTGCTTGTGTTGTATCCAGTATTGACTCGATATGCTCGTTCCATCTTTTCGGCAGACCATTACTAATTGTGGTACAATTACTTTAGTCCACTTCAGGAGTTAAGTTTCTTTTCGGTGGTTATCTAGTGAAAGGCTTACTTCACCTTACTACGTGATATTACTACCTCCTCCAATGCGAAAACAACCTATATTAAGATATCTATGTATTATGCGTAGTAGTCACACTTGGATGCTACCTACCCTATAGACAGTCCGAGGGCTAGCCGGTTAAGCCGTTTTAGGAAAGTGCGGCCGGGTGACCATGCTGACCCCGCGCAGGCCTCAGCGACGTCAGACAGTTCCACAATCGCCGAGTCTTGCTATTTTCTACCATTCCGTCTTAACTGATTACCAGCAAGCAAACGGCCACCAGCTGCTAAGGCATGCCCCTACTAAAGAACCCTTGCTCTGAATGCAAAAGTAAGCAAATTAAAGATCCACGGCATAGAGTGTCAAATGACTAATCGCTGTTGGACACCTCAGGCAAACACTTAAAATGTACGCACACCTTACTCGCTCCTATGAACAAGAATAGATGACTGACTACACTGTTTGATACGACTTTACAGGTGATGATGATAATCCCAAGTGCCATCGGTGTCGGAGTAAAGGACTAGACTGTGTTCGGTTAGGACGAAATCGACAGTTCAGACATGGCTCCTCGGCAAAGTACGATGCCCAATTTTCAGGGACACAGAACTGGGTCAACAGTAGTGCCAAAGAATGTAAGTGCTTTGTAGGAAAGATACAAAAGATATCAATGCCGACTAACCTGGAATAGTCCGTCTGCAAACGGGCCCGCGGCGTGCCACACAAAGAATTGCTATTAGGGATGATCCCATTGCAGACCCATCACCATCATCAACAATCACTGGTAGTGTTTCCAGTGATTTGAGGACCAACCCAATTTCGAGTGTAATATCTCAACCATTAACCGTATCAGGTGACCCTCTTGCTTTAGGAGACTCTCCTCTAAGCGGCTCATCACTCTTTCATCCAACAACCTCGGATGGCTTGGCCCCCTCACCGCAGAGCGATGGTCAAATTCGACACTCAACTCTACCAATTTTCCAAACCCAACATCCTCAGAATACTTTAGCACTTTCGCAACGAGGACCTTCCTGGGGTGGTTTGTTACACAGCCTCGAGCCACCACAACAGAGAGACCTACCCTTAGATGGCGTCCAAGAAGCCTGTCTCCTACGATATTATATCGAAGAGCTGTCTCATTGGGTGAGTGCCAAACGATTCCAACACAAGTTACAACAATATTAACTTTGCCAGTTCGACTTGGTTGACCCCCAGCGGCGATACCAGCTCCTTGTTCCAGAACGAGCAAGACGATACCCTCCACTTCTCAACGCCATCCTTGCAGTATCAGCTCGCCGGATATGCCGCGTTGAAAAGTACAAAACACCCCAAGGAATGGTATATCGCGGTCAACCCCTTCCAAATCTCAGCCCAGGCTCTGCGGTCGAGTACATGCTTAAGTGTATTCCTGTCTTGAAAGAATTTCACACAACCCAAGATGGAGAAACTCGAGAACTAATCGTTACAACGGCGGTGATCCTGCGACAATTTGAGGAGCTAGACGACGAAGAACATGAAGACGCCGCTTTCGACGCTCAAATAGATGAGGGTGTCAATTTCCTTGCAATCCTCAATGCTGTCCTTCGGAGTCTAACATCAGACGATTTGGTTCATCATCGAGAACTTTTGAATGCTTCTTACTGGATAGCCCTGAGGCAAGAAGTGTACTATGCGCTTAGAAGAGGATACTCGCCTCAGATGGTGGAGCCGCCGACTGAGTGGGCAGATATATCGCCAGCGAACAAACTTATCTTCCATACAAGCCAGGTTACGAAGTGGTTGTTTGAGGATAAGTCTGAGAGCGGATGGCGTGAGTGCAGCCGCATTTGATTGTATGGAAATTGTGACTGACAGTTTGATACCAGAAAAACTCAAAGAACAGGAAGAGTACCTCGATCAATGTGTCGTCGGCCGATTCGCGCCCATTCTTTCTCGACCACCAGATCGAGTCTTGGGGGAAGTGTTTCCCACGATGTGGTATGCTTCACCAATAGCACTCACCGGCATGCAGCACATGATGATAGCTAAGATGATCCTTGTCGCTGAATCACCCTTCCTTTTGTACGTATTTCAACCCATCCAAAATCACTTACTAACTCATAGTAGACGATCTGATGATGTACGCTATGCCTATCGCAAGGCCGAAGGAGAAGTGAGGACCTTGGTGCTCGAAGTCTGTGGCACCGCGGTCCAACATCCGGACACGCAACCTGCTCTTGTGAGCGCGGCTCTAGCCGTTCAGCTGTATAGTAGCTATTTTACCGATCCTTGGGAGCGGGAGGCCTTGAAGAGCACGGTGAGGATGTTCAAGGATTGCCAGGCGTGGCCCGTCCCGAAGGCTCTAAGAGCACTGGTGTAACTAACGATACTCATTGAGTCGAATTCATGTTAGATTATACCCCCAAGCCAATGCAGTTCCACCTTTGTGTATAAATATGTTTCTATAATAAGACTGCGATGGCTAAGGTTCGCATCACTGAAAGAGCTCCTGCCAAGCGTCAGGAACTCGTGCAGAATTGCCATATCCTACGAAAAGAGGTAAAGCAACTGATTTGAAACGGAGCTTTGGTCTTGTGGTCCAAAACTGTTAATAGTAATGATCTTTCAATGCAAATACTCTCAATTTCACTCTAGACGCGAGGTTCGTGGCAAGCCTAATATGGTAAGTTTGCGCGACCCCGCTCACTCCTGCTAATTCAGGGCACAAAATTGAGAGTTTTGATTGGGTTGTCTTGTTCTAATGCCCAGCTGCGTAGCTTTTTCCGAAGGCATACCCAACTCGGCAAGAGCAGCGAAACACTTATCGCCGATAAACACCAAAACAAGTAACAAATAGAACCACGAAACGCATATAGTCTGCATACTGAGACTTGAAGATGTTCGGAGATAGTTCGCAAGAAGAATACAATATAAGTTTGTACAGATTTTGCAAGTAGCAAGAGATGAGATTAGGTATAAAGAAGTCTAACTCCTCCCCTCAAAAAGTGTTCATCATCCTCAGCATCTTTAATCAACCAGGCCTCTACAGGACCGCAACATCCCTTCTCTATATACACATCTAGCACAATGACACAACCACTCAACATCGCTGTTGTTGGCCTTGGCCGCATGGTAAGCAACTTTTACTCAGAGCCTTACGCCAACTCTACTAACAAAAAACCAGGGCAAGCGACATGTCCACACTCTTCTGTACCGAGTACCTCGTGCTCGAGTTGTTGCTGTATGCAGCTCTCTTCAGCACGAAGTTGATTGGGCCAAGAACAACCCCGAATATAAGGACTTTGGCATCGCTGTCTATGACAACTACGACGAGATGCTCAACCACTCTGGACTCCAAGCTGTCTGGGTTTCTACCAGCACCGACGTTCACTCCACCCAGTCCCTATCTGCCATCGCCAAGGGACTTCACGTTCTTTGCGAGAAGCCTTTGAGCACTGATATGGCTGAGGTACGATGATCCATCGCTGTATTAGATTTTTCATGCTAACTGAAATCTGATAGGCCCAAACCGTGGTGGATGCCGCCGCCAAGAACCCTCACCTCAAGGTCATGGCTGGCTTCTCCCGTCGCTTTGATGCTTCATACCGCGACGCCGCCTCGAAGATCTACAACGAAAAAGCTATTGGTGAGCCTTTCATGGTTCGCTCCAATACCTGCGATCTTCTCGACGAGACTGGTTTCTTTGTTCGTTATGCATCACGCAACGGCGGCATTTTCGTCGACTGCGCCATTCACGACATTGATCTTTCTCTTTGGTACCTCGGAAACCCAATCCCCAAGGCCTGCTGGGCTGCGGGTACACTCCAGCACCACCCTGAGCTGAAGGAACTTAACGATGTCGATAATGCCGTTGGCGTAGTCGAGTTCTGGGGCGGCAAGATTGCTTACTTCTACTGCTCTCGAACCCAAGCCCACGGACACGATGTATGCACCGAAATCACTGGAAAGACGGGCAAGCTCTCCGTCAATGTTGTCCCTAAGGCCAACAACGTTGTTCTTGCCGACCGGCTAGGAATCCGACACGAGGTCCAGCCCGAGTACTGGCAGCGGTTTGAGGATGCGTTTGCGCTTGAAGCCAATGAGTTTACCGAGGCTGTGCTTAAGGACAAGCCTGTTCCTTTGCCCATTGAGGGAGGAATGCAGGTTATGAACATCGGTCGTGCCCTTCAGCATGCGCTGCTCAGTGGAGAGCGGGTCAAGTTTGATGAGCAGGGCAAGTGGGAGTAATGAGAGTAATTTATTTAAGACTATAAAAGATAGAAAAATAGAATCGAATAAAAAGAGAATTTTTCGTATTAATCCCAGGTGCAGAATTACAAGCTTTCGTGATCTATATGCTGATGGCTACGCTTCCAGCAGCAGAAAGCAGAAAAAAAACCACGATTAAAGAATAGAAATCTCTTTCAAGTTTCTTGTCCCTTTGTGAAATAAATATTTCCTTCGATCTCGAAGAAATAATTTGACAGCCAGATAATCAGGTTGCTTGTCAGGCCATTTTTCTGATGCTATCCCCAGCCACAAATTAAAAGTCGAAAATGACGCCCCAGCCCCATTTATTGACGAAAAAAAGTGGAGAGGACCAACTTTTATCCATGGCGGTGCCGGCGACTTGACCGAAAAATGCCGACGCGTTTCTTATCTCAACGAGCCTCAACCTCTTTCACCCTTGAAATTTTCATCTCTGTAAATATAACTCACAATGGGTATCTTTCGCATCGCACGAAAAACAATCTTCACGGGCCTTTTGGGCACCTCGACCGCCGCTGCGTACCTCGCTTCGCAGAACCCCGTCATCTCCCCGCTTCCAGCCAATGATCCCATCTGGTCCTCACGACTCTTCAGAAGGGCCAATCCCAATGGAAACCCCGCGACCCAAGATGTTTGCATTAAGCGTATTCCCATGAGCAAGATCCGCCCTGAACTTCTTCAGAGGGAGAGCGACTTGGCTCTGGAGTTCTGCCGAGGTGTTTGGAGTGGCTGGGGTAAGTAATCTCTCATATTGAGATAAGATCATCGCTCACAATTCACAGGCTACGCTTTTCAGCGCAGATACCTCGACTTCAAGTGGCGAGGTGAGGAGACTGCTCAGCAGCTCTGGGATAATGAGCAGCTGGCTACAAGCACCTACGACAGGGGAACTATTATCACCGACCATTTCGAGGTTGTTGAAAAGACCTCAAACTCCATCACCGTCCGCTGTGGCGACTCACCACGCAACCAGCCCCTGCGCCCTTCCGATGGCCTCTTCCAGATCAGCGCTGTCATAGATAAACAGCACGAGGAGGTTGAGCTGAGACTCAAGAGTGTCTTGTTCTCTAGTGAGGGTAAGGTTGCTGGCAACAAGGGACCGATGCCCCCGTTCACGACGGAACTGCACCAGTGGTATGCGCGAATTTGGTCCGAGACCGCGTCTTGGAAGCTGCTTAAGTAATTGGGACGAATTGAGGATGTTGGGTGGTCAGTCGTTACGACAGTTTGAGAAAAATAAATACCAACGAATAACGTCGCTATCTTAGCACTCTGCGGCTCGTCTTCTATCTAGAACTTATTTACCCACGGTTTGACCCTGCGAACACCTGCTAGGTTTAACGCTTACGCGTTGAACCAAACCTTCGCAATCCGAAGCGCCCGTGCAAAGTCTCCTATATCCAAGTAATATCGCCACGGGCTCAAGCCCACATGTACCACCGAGCAGGCCTCATCAGCGACCACGGGCCCTTCACGATCCATATTCTTATCGAGTACTATAAGCACATACAGAGACAGAAAGCAGCCCCCCGCCACGAACAACGCCGTGAACCCAGGTCCCATAACGGGCCCAAGGTTGTGGTGTCTAAACCTTTCCCAAAACCCTCCCTCGCCGCGAAAAGACCATAGGAACGGCTGAAGTGCGATCACACTCGATATGCAGAAATAAGCTAAGGCGAAGCGAGCCATGTGTCCTTCTAAGAAGTCCCAGTAGAAAGGAGGGTCGCTGAGAAGAGCGGCATCAGAGCAGAGCTTCTGGGCTGAGCAGTTGGATCCTCCCAGTAACTCAGGTAACATAGTTTGGTCACAGTCGTAGCTCTGGGTTATGGGTCCTTCGCTGAGTGTATGTGACCATCCCGTAACCAAGATATGTATGGTAGCACCCCACTGAACCACTGCCAAGGGCACAAGAAGGAATGAAAGATATCGCTTCCGTTTGCCTAGAGCACAAGACAAGGGGTGGTACTGGATTTCCATTGCCAACAACCAGGTTGTGATCCATTCGAAGATCGACACGGTAGTATTCGGGACAGGATCGATGACGAACTGAATGTAGTCAACCCACCACCAAATCCCGGCGGCAGTAGTGTAGGCCAATAAGACATAATCCCAAAAGCCTGGCCCGTCGCACGATTTCTCGTTTTTAATGTTCCAGCAACGCTTCAGAAACATGAATAGTGAGAGTACGGCGGTCATATTAAGATTGCCCCATATGTCAAAGGTCGTTAGACCGATGGTAGAGTCTTGAGGCGCTGAAGGCAGCACTGTATATCCGTGGAAACAACTGACAAAGGTACACCAGTCATAACCTACGCCATCTTTGCTGATCCATTGAGAACTGATGGGTGTATATCCACGGTCTGTGTACTCTCTGTCCAAGGAGTACTTCGTATCGTGCAAGATCTCCCTGATGATAGTGCAGTTTGCATCATCTGGAGTCTTGACCACACATTCCTCGAATCGACTGTTCTTATACAGCTTGTAAGATGCATCGTCGGGAGAATAGCCAGTGTTGTCTGTAGTGACAAACTTGATGGTAAAGACGAGATGACCGATCTGGGAACCTAATGCGATAAGGAAAAACACAACCGCTGCCGCTTTGATAAACCACCGCATAGAGGTATACTCCTCATATTTGGGCCATCTAGGATACTCGCAGTTACCGGGGCCTAGGCGCCGAACAGAATCAGTAACTGCTGCATGGCTGCTTTTCAACATGCGGTAATAATACCTTTGCTTAGGGGTTGCAAATACTCTCTCGAATTGTTGCCATACGGTTGAAGTTCTATAACGTCGTCTTCATTAATCCGGGGAGTTTGATGATATCTACCCCTGCCTTGATGTCGACGGTTTGCCATGCTCTTCTAATCTGAGAAGGTCTGCGATTATTGATTATTTGACACGAAGGCCTGAAAGGGTCCAAAAGGTTTGTGAAGAATGAGAAGTCAGAGCCACTAACTGCTATGAGAAACGATACTTTCTAGAGAGCATGGGGCAGTTTATATAAGAAACGATTTGAATCACAGCCTGATTGCGAAACTCATCTCAAGTATTTTGCGCCGCATTACGACCAGAACACCCCAAGAGCCTGATTCAAATTTCGGCCCGGCGATTGGATAAATTCAACACATGTCGCATCAGAGCTGAAAGGAAACTGCAACAAAAGAGGCTGAGGCCACAGCGGCTAATTTTACATCCAACGAGAACTGGGTTGAGTAGACGCATGCGACCCAATTTTGTAGCCGAGGTGAGATTTGCGGTCGGCTACGAAAGTTGATGGCATGCGTCTATTCTTGGACTCAGGGTCCTCGATACTATTGGGTATTTTGTTTGAGGCTGAGGTGGCAGATGCGCTTTGAATGAATCAGGCTCGGCTATTCCGTTTGCTGGGTCACATATGCACCCTGGATCATAGCCGCAAGGGTGAGGCCACTAAGAGCTAGGCGCTGACTGAGTTTGGAATAAGCGTAAATAGCTAAAATACCGACGACTTGGCTGCCATATATGCTAAAGACGTAACACAGATGACTAGGGATCATGTTAGTTCGCCGATAGTCCAGTGAGTGATTTCACCACCACACCACACGATTAGCAAAGTTATGAGGCATCACAAGAGGCACATATATGATATTCCTCGAGGGTCTGTGCGTTAAATTCATCCTTCATATTTAGATAGAGGAGATAAAATGCTATCTAGCAACTAAACTACCTAGTACGGCCACTTGAAGTTGGTGGAGATATTAATAGAGAAGGGCTCTGGCTCCGACAACGACTTAACACGTCCAAGGATATGCTCTAGTTGTCTGAAAGCCGCAGGTGGAGCATACTGTGGCACCATATGTCCACTGGTCTTAACTGTAGCAAGGGTGAAACCTCGCTCTGTCTGGAATGTTCCCTGAACGCTACCTCCAGCCCAGTTCTCAACATTCTTAGCAGTATTGTTGATAACTGGAACAGTAAATTCTTGGGTCGGAGGCTTCTGGAAACCTTGCTTGCCGTTCCACTTAAGACCCTGCACAGCCAACGCAGTGGTGTTTGATGTGATGATATAATCAGCCATACCGGAACCGATGATAACATTGTTGGTCTTCTCGACAAGCGTCTGGAATTTCTTCTCGTGTTCCGCGGGGTCATAGTTATCCTTGCCATCAACAAAGACTGGACCGGCGCAAGATGCCCACTCCTTGGGTGCGGCAGGGGCATGGATTGCCTTGCGGACTTCGGGTATGTTGAAGAAGAGGGTTGCGCCAGGAGGATTGTACTCGACGGAGGGAAATCCTAGTACGTCCCAGAGAACAGGGCAAGTGTCCTGGACGTGGTAGACGTTGAAGCAAGGGTTGATAACGGTGCTGATCTCGTCGAAATGAGCAGTGATATCACAGCCCTTGACTTGAACAGGCTTCCAAGGCTTGGGAGGCGGAGGGTAAGACAGATGAGTCTCGCGATACTTGTCCAGCCCACACTTTTCGTTATCGTTGTCGAGGATCTTCTTGTTCTTATCCGGAATGGCGAAAACACTCTCCCAATGACGGAAGAAACCCGGGAATGCCGCGTGATCAAGGTGCAGCTCGTCAGCGTACGGCATGACGGGGTCATAGTAAAGGGCACCTTGGACGTCGTAGTATTTCTTGTCCTTCTTGTCCAGCATAGCAGCGCCGACATAGGGCACATAAATGCCAGCATAGCTTTCACCAGTGACGTAGAGCTTCTTGCCTTGAAGACCGAAAGTGTCGACGAGGTTCTTCCAGAACTTGACGAATTGAGCTGCAGTCTCGCTGTTGTTCTGGGCTGTGACAGGGCCGGTTGAGAATCCTGTGCCAATGGGGTATTCCACCCAGATGACGTTGGCTAGCTTATGCCATGACCAAGCATTTGCCACGGGCTTGTATGTTCCATACTTCCATGAGAACGGGCCGTTCTCTTGAATGAAACCTGGGGAATTTATTAGTCTTGTGATAGAACAATTGGCTTAGATAGAAATGAATTACCTTCCAAAGAGGAGCAACCAGGACCTCCGTTGAACCAGATAACGACATCATCCTTTCCTGCCGGGTTGACGGTGGGGAAAAACCAGTAGAAGAACTTGGGATCCTTGAGACCGTTCTTCTTCACGTCAACTGGAATCTGGCCGGCATAACTCTCACCGACATCAAAAGAGACTTCGGGAATGCCATTGGACTTGACATAGTAAGCTGGTCAAAGATTTAGTCTGAGGAGTCCTGTTTAGGGGGGACCAATCTTTCTACTCACGAGCCGTCTTCGCAGTGTAGTACTGGGCGTTTGCTGGCTTTGATGTACGCGGCTCGATAGCTGAAGCGCTTGTCAAAGCGACAAAGCTCAGAGCTGACAAAATGGCCGTTTTCAAGCTCATATCGAAGAATGGCGCCATCTTTTCGACGTAGAAAGCAGCGAACTCCTACTGAACAAGAAGGGAGACATGCTGCCCCAATGGTATTTATACAAAATTCAGGCTCCCATACGAGTGGGGTATAACTTGTCACTCCATGCACGCCGAAGATCCCATGCATACCCATGGAACCCATGGAATGATTTTGCTTATCCTACATCCTGGGGAACTTTTGCTGTGTAGGTCATAGACTATCACGGTATGCACAAATGCAAGGTGTAATGATATTACCCGCAACACGATGAGCACGGAAGTTCGGCATAATACTTATCTGTGCCTTCCTAATGCAGCATTTGCGGGGTCGTGATATCGGACAATCATAAGTTACAAAGGATCCTTACTATGCGAAAGACGGAGCTGTCGGACCAGTTAGGCATGGTAGAAGAGATAAGCAAATGGAGTTGGGGGAAATTATTCGCACCAACTGCCAAGCCGGTATTAGCCCCGCCCTTGCAAACATCGTATCCTTAAGTGCCGATCACTTACGGGGAGTCGCCTATTGGTCACTGACTTTGACAAAAGTTCAACGGGGAGACTAACAAGGGATGCCTTGCTCGTGTGTTTCAAGAGGTAATATGATCTCATATACGAGGCATAGTTGCTCCGAAGCTCTGGTTTCCCGTACATAAATTGTCGCGAAGCAGATACAGGCGATTACCGACAGTCCGAAACCAACACGTCGCGTCACGCCGCGTGCGATATTCCGATGGGAGTCCAGGCAAGAAAAAACAAAGCGCTGCATCTAGTTTGGTGTTTCCATCAATTTAAGGCTATCTAACCATGTAAATGCGTGTTCTATGCATCGCAGCTAAAATCGTCCCGCTAACTGTGACCTCAAATAACAAGTCTATGTCTAATTCCAACGCTCAAACAAGTCGCAGGCATCACCATTGGAAACTCTCCTCAAAGTATTCTATCCGCATCACACCGTTCCGTAACAGATCATCTACTGTCTTCCTCGCATCATCCGCCATTTGCGCAGGTCCACATGCAACAACAGCAAGACTCTCACCGTTTGCTTTTTCGCTTGTACCTCGAACAACTCTCGACGCGTCTATACGACCGCGATGCAGCGTTACCTGCGATGGCCAATCACTTAACTCGTCCTGTGGAGTATGTGTTGTGAGATGGATATCTACACTGAGATTTGCGCTGCCTAAAGCATCGCTGATATCGGTTCTCAGGACGTCAAGCGCGAACGCAGGTTCTCTGACTGCCCAGTGAATCTTGACAGATCGCGGGGCTGTTGGGCCTGTGAGGACTTGGAGGTATGACAGCGGGACGACAATTCCACTGCCTCCAACAACGAATACAACATTGTCAAAAAGGTGGAACGGCTGAGTGTGTCCGTAGGGTCCATCGACGAGAACTCGTTGAGGAACATTCTTGGGCCATTCTGCAGAAGCTGCGTCGCGGAGTCTCGAAGTGAAACCATCGTAAGGTCGGATCAGGAACGTCATGGTGCGAGCATCGTCGCATATCTCTTCGGGCTCATGTGCATTGGGGTTTTGCTCGGCCGAATCACCCTCAAGAAGAGGTACCTGCTCGCCAAGCGTTTTGGAAGAGTGATGGCCTTCGTCTGTTACTGCTGCCACGGTAAAAGGGTGACTTTCCCAGCATCGGGGTCCGTTGAGTACGTGGATATAGTAGTAGGTTCCTGGTGCTGGCTTGTACAAGCTGGTAGACCAAGGGATGACGAGTCTGACGATATTGGAAGAGGGGTGATAGACGGAAGTTGCCCAGGTATCCCACAGCTTAGGGTTGAAAGTTGCGATTCGTAGAGCTCGGATAACTCGGTCGCCGACCCAGATAAAGCAAGGCACCCAAAAGAAGATGTCATATTCGCCTTCGAAGATGGAGACATGGCTGTCTTCGTGTTAGCACGGTATGTCAACAAGAAGAAGAGTGTCTTACGCAAGCATTGTAACCAAAACAAGAATCGACATGACGATATGAACGACTAAGAACAGTTCATAATGTTGACGTCGTATCCAGTAGAAAGATGCTCCTACAAGAAGCGACATGACGATAGTTGCCTAGAAATATTAGCGAAACCTCAGAAAAGTCAAGGCAGAGATACATACAATTTCGCCAACCCACCAGAACATATACGACCACCAAAATACATATTGTTCCCAACCACCCTCTAATTCGAGTTAGTATCAAGTTGGTATTGGCTACAGGGCATAACAAACCTTTGTAAACCAGTAGAGAATAGCCCACAGAGTGAATAATTGCCTGAGCAGTGGCGATTCGGGCAACCCAGCGATGGAAGTTGTTGTATGTTCCAAAATCCCAACCAGTTAACCACATGAGCAAGTTGTTCCTCATTCCAAACAACCAAATCAATGGAAAGTTGGCAAAGGAAATAATGCCCGTTCGGTCGGAGGCATAACGGAGGATCTGCTTCTCAGTAGACGGGAAGCTAATGCCATGTAAGCTCTTGGGTGTCTAATCACACGGACAATGTATTGTACTCACTACATGTTGATTGGTACAATCCTATATCCGTGAATACTCAACGCGATGTTAAGTAGGAGAAAAGCAAAGAGCGTGAGAGACTGTATCCTGGGCGGAACTGTTCCCCAGCCGACTTTTTGAGCGCACCGATCTCCATACGTAGCTGGAGTGACAAGTCGGCTTAAAATCCATGTGTATAAGTTCCAAAGTCTTCCACCTGATTTGGAAGTATGGTTTCGAACGATCTGTAGGTTGGCGATCTGGAGAACGGCATGGTTCAGAACTCCGATGGCAACCACAACCACCCAAAATATAATCATAGCATTACTATTCATCTTAGTATTTCGTTCGAGATACTTGAGAGTTGACTTACCCATATAAATCGTGGTAAGTATAGGTATATGCGACAGAGTCCTAGATAAAATCAGTCGGTTGTTGGGTAAAGATCTACCCATGGTTGCCTACCAGAGTATCCCACCAGATCCCAAACCAATGCGTTGAGGGTATAACCACCTCTCTAAACGTATCAACCTCCTGCGTATCATTCTGTTCCAGTCGTCGGATCTTCCCGATATCTTCGCCGGTGTAATTCGAAATCACATCAAATGGCGGAAGAACTATATGCGCATGTTCCCTACATGTTTCGTTGAAGGGCGTCAGACCAGCCTCTCTTGCCCCAGGCATGCAATAAACATCAAGACACAGGTAAAGCGAAAGAATAGCCTTGGGACTATAACACGTCGCCGTAAAGCCCGTCTGATTGCGGAGCATATCATCGAAGTGCACCGGTTGCAGACACGCGACACACGAGTTGTAGCAGACTCTCTCGGGAGATCTGTCTTCTGCCGCTAGAGCCAAAGAGCTCCATATCGCGAGCAGAAAGCCCAGAGACACTGCGAACTTCATGGTGCCGCAGTGGAAGATGCGACAGTCACGGTCGCGATGGCAGGGATCTTGTGCGAGATTTTTTATCTGATCATCTGATAAAGAACGGCACGACATCGGTTAGAGATCACGTGCTGTCATCAGCGGAAGACAATGGACCCGATCATCCGATTTCCCCACAGTTAGGTTGAGTTTATCTTGGCATTGTGTCTCGTGGAAAGATCGTGGCACCTGAAAAATACGCGTGATGTTTGCAGCGATGAAATGATCTTTTTGACCGATAAGAAGGGTATACAATCTAATAGCTAATATACAAGACTAATCGCTATCCATTCCCAGCTTAAGAGTAAGTGCAGCTGACGGGCTTGGTGATCTCCCCCACACGAGCGGAGAAGCCAGTGCAGTTCTTCTCGCTGTAACCAGGTCTCTCAATACCGGTAGCGACCCAGACGTTCCATGAGTTGTCGGGACCGTTGGGGCAAGCGACGAAGCCTCCAGAGTTGTCGAAAACGAGGTTTCCTGACTCATCGATCTTCCAGGGCTTGGTCTCGGCATTTCTGGGCAGACCCTGTCCATTGTTGTTGTATTGGAGCACTCCCTGGCCTTGTTTCTGTGTCAGCATGGCTCTAAAAAAAAAAAAACTGTTCTCAATTAATGTTAACTTACCCATGCCAGATCGGTCTGTGTAAGCCCTCTGTTGTTCCTCGCCGGTCGAGTAGAGCAACAATTCGCCATCGGCGTTCAGGCTGAAAGTCGCATAGCCGTCAGACTCGCCGTCGCAATCAGCGCCCTGTTTTCCCTCGGGGAGATTCAAAAGGAAGCCACCGCTTGAAGCGCTGAACCTCGCAAAGTGAATATCGCTGGCCGAGCGGAGGGCAATGAGGCCGAATGCCTTGGGTGTAGAAGATCCGGAAGCCTGGGCGGCAGTAGTAGTCGTGCAAGGCTCCTCCGCGGGGGCTGCGACAGCGAGGCCGCTGAGGAGAGAAGCTGTGAAAAGAGTTTTGAACTGCATTTTGGTCGACTTGTTTAATTGAGTGAGTATCTGAGAGGCGATTATTCTCAGGTTCTCACTGCATGCCTTTATATGTTGTCAATACGAGCTCCCAAGGGATCTTCATGACGATCACTTCGGAAACGAGCCTATGCGCAGCCAAACAACGGCAGTTGTTGACATCATTTCCGTGACACTGCTCCCCCCGCATGAAATAATTAAGGATCCCTTACCCTTAACTCGACCTTTGTGGGCTGGGTTACATTCACATCAGCGACATCCGGCCCCTTCGGACGTTTCTATGCCGACTCGGCCGGCAAGTTGTTTCAAGTAGAAATAATTCCTTATTGGAGCGGACCCCGTTTACGTATGTTGCCACTTTTGAGTTAAGGCCAAGGAATGCACTGCCGCTACCCCTTACGTATCGACGATAAATGAATACGAGGTGCAAGATATTGCTACCGGTGTGCATGCTTAGCTACCTTAGATGTGTCGAAGATCGTCTGCAGTGTACCTGTGTTATAGCGGACGATTTGTCCTTGCATTATTCGCAGTACGACCCGGAGATGTTCTTGGTGTCTTAGCTATAAATACCCAGTGACGTACGCCCAGGATTGATGAGGCTGATCCACTACAGCTGAGAAATGGGACAAACCCCGATCAAAATGGTCAATTCCGGCAGTCATATTCCATTGAATGCTATTTCCTTGCTGCCGTCAATGCTTTCTAGAAGAGCTTTAATTTCTAGCGTAGCAGGCCTAATAAAAGGCCCCATCCTGTCCATAAAGCTGCTCAAACCTTAATCTCACACATTCGTCAGCCACGTCACGAGTGATCTTAAAATAGAATCGGTGAAGCCCTTTATTGTGATGAACTGCCAAGCCTATTTCCTAGTTCACCTAAGCCGTCTTGAAAACGGAGTCAAGTGTAGATCAACAACATAACCTCCGAACTAATTCTTCGCAAACTCCTCGATAGTCTTTTCAAAAGGCTCCGGCTCTCGTCCAAGAAGCTCGCCCAGCGTATTGGTCACCAAATCTGTCTCTCCAAGACTGATAGCCTTCCATGCAGTAGCCCATGTCGTTGCCGATTCTTCAGACTTGAAATACCCCATGACCTGTGGCTGTTTGGTGTACTCCTCCACGCTAACCTGTTGGATCTTTATCTCTGTACTCGCCGCTCGAGAAAGAACCTCCAGAGTCTCTGCCAGTGTCCATGACTTCGGACCAGTCAAAGTGACAATCTTATTGATATGCTCAAATTCTGACGGTGACTTCACGTATGAAGCAATCAAGCGTGCAGTAGCTTCTCCCAATTCATCTCTCTTTACCCAGCTAACGCCAGGTCCACTTCCATCGTGAGGAATCAGAATCTTGGACGGCGGGTTCTTAAGATCAAGGAAGGCAGTATAAATCGGGAAGGATTCGCTGTAAAGTCCCTCACGGACGCTTGTATATGTGAATCCAGAATCACGGCCAGCGATATCTTTCAGCTTAGCTTCACAATTAAGGTGTGCTTGCATAACTTCCGCCTCCGAGCTGTCGCTGTTCCTGGCAAAGCCCAGGGATGAGTAGAATATGTGCTTGACACCCACTTTGTAGGCTGCATTAATCGCTTTGGTTTGCACCTCCTTTCTGTATTGGTGAACATGGCTCGGGTAGGAGATTAAGAAGAGGACATCGATCCCACTAAAGATGGCCTCGAACTCTTCAGCGCTGGACTCATAAGAAGCCTGGCGAAGAGTCACTCCATTTTCAACATATTTCTTGGGAACTTTTTCAGGGTTTCGGTTGATGAGAGTGACTTTGTCATTGGGGACTTGAGATAGAAGATGGGTATATGTGCTGGTACCAAGCGCCCCAGAAGCGGGGAAGATTCCGATTTGCGTCATGACTGACTTTTGAAAATGTTGAGTTCGGTTTCTCGATAGTTGTAGTGGTGCGAAAATATCGAAAGTGATGATGTCGACTTTCAAAATAGAGGATCGTCGCAGATTTATCTGGGTATCGCCAAACTCCGTGGAGCTCGTCTGACTAATGCATATCCTCAGTATGACGTTATGACTTGAGGCGTTCTCAACTTATCAGCACTATGTCCGGCTTACAATTACGAAGATCAAGTAATCAGTTCAATTGATTCGCAAAGGAACGTCGCTTTGTACTTTGTTCGATTTTTCGTACCTCTATCAACCTTTAGCCTAAGGAACAATTCATGTATGCTTCCCGTCTATCGATAGAGTGGAGAAGTGAAGCTTGTAAAGTAAATACAGCTCTCGTCGCAGGAGTAAAATTTACAAATGCCTTATTAAGCTAAATGACTTCTGAACATTTAATCATGAAGTCCCAAGGTATCTGTGTCCTATAAGGCTGGCCATATGCTTTCGTACGAGCGGCCAGATCGTGCTTAACAATCTTAAGCCTTCTTGTCCGTCCGCTTAAGCTTGATATAGTTGTACCAAATCTGCGCCTTGAGATCCGCATGCTTTGTGACAAACTCCTCAACAGCAATCTTAATAAAGTCTTCGAGGAAAGCATCGCCACCATCCCAGTCCTCGCCTCGAGATCTCTTCAGCACGTCCACCCAGAACCATCCAGATGCAGAGACCAAGTTGACAATAACAGCCCTGGCATATTCCTTCAGAGCCTCTTCCTTCTTGCTCTCATCAGCCTTCACTGCATCTTGGTAAATCTTCCATGCCGGGTGCTCAATTAGTTTCGGCTCGAGAGACTCAACTTCCCACAATCCCTTCACACCCTCATCTTCGAGGGCAGCCCGAACTTCATCCGGAGTACGCTCATGGCTAGGAAACAGAGCTGTCTGCATGATTTCAGGAAAGGAGAGTTTTCCTTCACCAACCATGCGCATCAACCCAGACTGCACTGGCTGAACACCTGGGTTTGAATCTACAGTCTCTCCCTTGGGCTTCTGACCACCAAGGGCAGCGATGAGATATCCTCCTTGTCGAATCTCCTTGGCTCGAAGTTTGAGAAGCTTGATCAGGTCTGTGTGGCCAGCTGCTGCGAGCGCTTTGTGGCGAGCGGCCCCAAATTCAGCCGGAGATGCCGTTGCGTCTAAGGATACCGTAGGGACCTCCTCGAGGTAGTTGAGGGAGGACCAGGAGAATCCAAGGTCAGCCTGGCCTTCAGGAACTACCTGCTGGTAGAAGCCCAGTGGTACAAGGCTTGGGGCGATAAAGACTTTCTCGTCTGGCTTGGCAAAGTTCTGAGCAACTGTCTTTGCTAAACTACCAAAATCGTTGAAAGGTGTGTCCTCGAAAACAAGTGAGACGACTGCACCCTCGGGCAATGTCGAAATGACCTTTTTAAGTGGCTCAACACTGTCATAATGTTAGTAGGTTGGGGTTGTTTTCTCGCTATGGAACTTACGAGTTGGCGCCCTGAGCACATCCGTAGTCAACAACAACCAAGTTGTCACCTATTTCATCCATTAGAGCTCATTTAAGAACGAACATTTCGATCGTAAGACGACTTACGGTCTGCAAAGCTGGGAATCAGATCAAGACCAGCTTGCATCGCTGAGTGCTGAATTTCGCAGTGTTCATTATATTGCTTGTCACGCATAGCAATGCGCGCTTGACCTTGAGTTAACGCCATCGTGAATAGCAGGAATGGTTTCTTGTTCTCTATTGTTGTAAATTGAATCAAATGGCCACTGCTGACATATGCCCCTCTTTATACATCGAGGCGAAGGTTGGAGCTATACAAGGCGTAGCACGGCTCTAAGATGGGAGAGGTTAGCTTCAACAACACGCGTCGCAACGGAGCCGTCGGACGTCGAAAGATATAAGCACTAAAATAGAATCTTAGGCCAGCGAGACCCTAATGGCCGCGAAAACCATGCCACTGCAAGGATTTTCGCATTCGATAATCTATTGTCTCCATAAAGCTATGGATAGTAACCCTGTTGATCACTTGGTATCATGCATAAAACGGAAGAATCTCGGACGCCGAAGTAGGCGCTAAGACTAGGCCGCGGGGGCCGAGAACGTAATAGCAGAATGCCTAGGGAGTTTCCGCGGATAGACTCTTGTAGAGGAACAGATTAGAGTGACGATAGACGGATTACCTCTATCCTACTTATGTGACAACCATTATGACATGGAAGTAGGTGGTTTCCTAACCTCCTATTACGAACCAACTGGTTCCTCAGGGTCTCCATCTTAGAGTTGGTTCGAATTTCCTCCCGAGCCACTTTAAATATGCTTTTTGATCTCTCGCAGACTCCTTTAGTCTGCGACTAGTTAACGGCCCGTAGTGGGTTGAATTTCTACCTTTCGTCCACTTGTGCTCTCATCTATAAGCGGCTTGTTCATGCACCAAACCTTATCCAAGAACTACCATACCTGATAAAAGGCTCTCTTTTCGGAACATTAAGTTGAAAGATATCTTGATTCTTTACTTTCTAGTGTGAGGTTGTCCACTGCGTCACGAACAAGGGTGTTGTTAGCTGTATAAACGGTTATTGGGATAAGGCCGCTGACGTGAGCAATGATCAATGGCGAGTCGGCCTATCACCTTTTGACAATTTTCATGTACTGGAGATGAAACTGAACTAAAATATCACTACAGATCCGAGCTTCCGCTCAGATGTGACAAGAATCAGCCCTACAAGACATAATCCATGGTGAGGCGGATCAATTGCGATCCGAATTAATCTGTAGATGAACAGTTATATCCGAAGTGGGTTGTAAGGGCGCGATTTATCATATTATACCTGTTATTCTTCAAGATAGAGAGGTAGAATCTGAATGACCTTGGGGCTTTCTACAGAAGTCAAAAAAACAGTAATCTACTCAGCACCTAGTCTTCACGAAAGGTGGGTAATACTTCGTCAAGGTATAAGGTCACACTTTATAATACACTCTATCAGAGATACTATATAAACCAGAATCTCGAAAAGTAGGAGATAAAAAGTCGACGAGAAAAAGCTCTCCTGGGTTCCACCCGGAGTGGTGAGAAGACATTCAGGAAAATAGAAAGTCGTATCAAACAAAACATCCCCAGACACGAACCATACTCAACAAATCCCATCTAATCGAAGAAGATCTCAAAAGGGGTGCGGTCAATGCCCTCGTTAGGAAGAGGCTCATCGTAGGTCAAATCCTCGCACTTGGCGTTGCAGCCAACAATGCGGTTGACGGGCAGAGCAATGCTAAACTCAGCCTGGCCACGAACCCAGCGGCCATTCTTGTTCTGGGTCTGCTGCTGGACCTCTATAATTGATGGTCAGATATCAAAGCTTCATTTCTGAGGAGGATAATCTTACCGCCGTCAGTCTTGCCGACACAAACACGGGACATGTGTCCCCAGATACGCTTGGTGCGGTCAGCGTACCAGACCTGGTGGCAGGCCTGGTCATCCCAGGTGCAGCGGCTATAATTTACATTAGCTTTATTCACTTTGTCAAGGAGGCTCAACGTACTTGGTCGTCTGGTCGGTGGTGCAAATCGTCTTGGTGTCACCCTGAACATCGCTGTGCTGGTACTTGACATTGCTACCAAGCGAGACCTTGTTGGAAGTGTTAGGCACGACCATCTCAAGCTTGGCCTCGACAATCTGCCAGTCAACACCGTTGCTCCAAGTCTTGGTATGGGCGGTGCAAGTCTGCGAGGCGATAGCAGAGTCCGAGTTGCAGCTCGATGTGGTTCTGCAGTCAATAGCCGCACCCGAGTTCTGCCATCCAGAGTACTCAACGGCAGACTCGACAAAGTAGTACTCGGTCCAGCAGTGGTCATTGTTGTGGCCAGTGGTGCAAGCATCGTCATTTCCGTCCTTGGGCAGCTTGACACCCTGATCGACAGCATAGCCGGTCTGCTTGGGGATCATGAAACTGGGGTCATTCTCAGACTTGCCACAGTCAGGGACCTCGTCGCGGTAGACCTTGGGGTCAACGCGCTTGATAAGCGTGTCGACGCTCTCGCCTCGAGCCTCGAGTTCATTGAGAACCGCTTTGACGGCTCTCTCATCCATGGGCTCGCGCTTGGCTGGCATAGCAGCGACAAGGCCGAGGCAGGCAAGGACGGTGATCAGGTTGGATCGCATCTTGGTAAAAGAATTTTTTTGCTTGGAAAACGAGGGTTGGTAATGAAAGAGTGAATAGAAGTTGGAAAGATTGTGAAACGAATGTGAAAGAAGTGATCGGGATGCTGGTGTGAGTTTGAGTCCTAGAACCACCGGACTCTGACGCACTTATATATCTTTTCGAGGACTTTTAGTGCTATTTCCAATATTGTTATTCCCATCTAGGGGTATCGTACTCGAGAAGTAGCATCATCTAGACGAACAAGTCCAGATTCTCTTCCAGGTTACTTAGAGGATACAAAGGAGCCCATCAACTCACCGAGATCCAACAAAGAAATGAAGGTATAGCAGGGCAAAGCTTCCTTCGATTCCTACGAAGACCGAAGCCACCAGCTTCAGCCCATAAGGAATAGAGTATCTTAGCACGAGCAACGGCTTCGTGGATCCTGAGCAAGGTTTCCTGTAAGCATCGTGGAGACTCCAGGTTCTCATCCCCTTGCATAGGAACAGAACCTTGCCGAAGATAATCTTCAGCATAAAGCACGGTCCCAGCTAGGGGTATCATAGGACACAAAGCTGAAATAGGTGGAAGATCGCTGGTTCTGGTGTAAACCGGTCTCGTCGTTTTAGACATCCCGAAGTCCGGAATCCCACGTCCCCACCAAGGCCTAAATAAACAGGGCCAGGCCGGGATGAGCTGACTTCCATGTCCTGGGATGCTAAGCCTGAGTCCTGCAAGGGTTGATTTAAGCTTCTTGCCAAGCAGTCAACCTGAGGACAGTTCCGGCATAGCTTGACGCGTACGCTAAAATGCTTGATGCGAACTGGCCAATAATGGAATCTTCAGCAAGAATAGTAACCCAGATTGAAGTGGGTTTACCTTAATTATAAGCCTTTCTTATGAGGCTGGCAAGCCGGGGATTAGATATCTTCACTGATTTCAACATAGCAGTGTAGGATCTGCGAGCCCTCTAGGAAAGGGGCTCAATTGTCCAGGCTTGTTAGTATGAAGAAAGTCATTCACGCACTCTCATCCCACACCAGGTCAAGAGTGGCATTATCTCCAATCCTAAGTTTATCCAAGTTAATCATGCCTAGGGCTGACCGTTTCATGATGAGCGTGGGTAGTACGATTAGAGTGGGCTTGGTCCCAGTTTGGCGTGAGACGAGCATCAACCCTGTCAACCCGCTTTTCGACAACCATTAAGAAGGCGTGAAGAACAAACGTGCAAAGTCCAAACGTATATCGCGTTTACAGAATAATTGCACATTCGAGTGTTTCCTTGTCCTTGCGCAATCAGGGATAGGAAGCTACTTTAATCAGTAGATCATAATTAAACTCGGGGCCCCTCGCTCCTTAATAAAGCATCCTGCCAATTTGGGATTTGCTAACTCTACATGATTTGTATTTCCCAAAGACTAGGGTACGGATAAGCTTATAGGTTTTTATACGTTTATTTATACCAGAATGCGTCTAGGGATTGAGCTATTGTGCCTCAAGGACAAGTATCCCAAGCTTCAATAGGCAGGTAAATATCGACTAATCTCAACCCTTGAAAGTAAACTTCAGTTGCGTAAATATACCAATCCCGAGGTCCTTGTGAAATCGCAAAAGCTTTCAATATCCTTGTATGGGTAGAAGGTGGTCTGGTGTTACGAAGGGTCTATAACTTAACAGGCTACCCTACTTGCTTTATAAAGTTTCATCTTATCTCTACATTTCCTAATGTGCTTTCATTGCTGGAGTACACGACTTTAAAATTGATGCACATACGTCACTGGCTCTATCCGGCTCATCCGGACACTCCGTCCATCTCAGTCAAGGGCTGCAGGGTATTAGACCTGGACTCAGAAATGATGGGGTTTTAGCCGCTCCATGAGGAATCAAGTATGCGTCAAGGAAGACATGGCTGAAAATTCTCAATTTGGTTCTATACCACTGCTTAAAACACTTTATAGCTTCGATGTCCATACTTAAGAGGTAGTTGGTCCCTCAACAGTGAGTGTGCCAGTCTTGGAAATGAGATACTCCTCAATAGCCACATCCTTGCCAGCCTCTTTTCCGTACCCAGAGGCCTTAATACCACCGAAAGGTGACTCTGCGCATGATGCGCTTCCTAAAGCCATGTCAATCTTCTGAGCAGATGTGGTTATAGATACGGGGTGCTCACCTGTGTTCATTCCGATCATTCCCGCCTCAAGGCTCTCTAGCAGCCTCCAAGTACGGCTCACATCTCTGGTATAGAAATACGAAGCGAGTCCCATCGAGGTATCATTAGCCAACTTCACTACTTCCCCCTCTGTCTCAAACTTATAAATCCCCAAAAGTGGCCCGAAAATCTCCTCTTGAGTCGTCAACATATCTGGAGTCATGCCCGAGATGATAGTAGGTGCATAGAAATAACCTTCCTTGAGATTATCGGGCTTCTTTCCACCACATAGCAGCTTGCCTCCTTTGCTGACAGCATCGGAGACATGTCGCTCTACCTTCTCGACTTGTCGCAAGGTTGTCAAAGGGCCAATGGTCGTCCCGTCGGCTGCACCGTGCCCCTGCTTGAGCTTTTGAGTAGCTTCGAGCATCTTTTGACAGAATGTCTCATAGACCTTGCTTTGGATGTAGACCCTGTTGGCGTGTGTGCAAGCCTGGCCAGCAGTACGCCATTTGAGGATCACGAGAGCCGAGACAGCTTCATCAAGGTTACCGTCATCAAACACGATGAAAGGGCAGTTACCACCAAGCTCCATTGTGACCTTCTTTAGGCCTTCCGCACAATGCTTTGCAACGATGCTTCCAATGTTGGTGCTACCAGTAAAGGTGACCTTGCGCACTGATGGGTGCTTGCAGAGCCTTTCGCTGACAGACGGCGTGTTCTGGTTATCGGTCGAGATGACGTTAAGCACACCAGCTGGTAGGCCAGCCCGAAGAGCAAGATCAGCCAGGGCCATAACGCTCAACGGGGTTTCTGGTGAGGGCTTGACGATCATAGTGCAGCCAGCAGCAATAACAGCAGCTACCTTTCGGATAATCATAGCCACAGGGAAGTTCCAAGGTACCAAGGCGACGCATACACCGATAGGTTGCTTAATAACAAAGGTTCGTCTGTTTGACACTGAGGGCAGTGCGATTGAGCCGCGAACTCGTTCAGCTTCGCCAGCAAACCACCAAGCGAAGCCGAGAGCATAGTCGACCTCGCTGACAGCCTCTACCATTGGCTTGCCGGTTTCATATACAACGATCTTAGCGATATCCTCTCGGGCATTCGTTATTAACTCGTGCCATTTGAGCAGGATCTTGGCTCGCTCGCGAGGATTGGTATGGCGGAAGGAATCGAAGGCTTTTTGCGATGATTCGACGTATTGATCAACGTCGGCAACTTGGTTGGTAGGACAAGAGGCCCAGGTCTTACCGGAGCCGGGATCTAGAAGCAATTGAGATTAGTTCTTATTATCGTGTCGATAGTGGACATGTGAACTTGCCTTCAACCTCGAAACGATTGCCGCCTCGAGCTTGCACCCAGTCCCCGTTCAAAAGGGAAGCCTCATGAAGAAGGGAGGGATCTTTTAGCTAGTATACAATCAGAAAAAGACTCGGTCTTTATAGAAAAGAGAAGGATATACCGTGAAAGGGCGAGTCTGAGCCATGTTGATTACTTGTCTGCTGTCTGACTGAAAGCTTACAGGATCTGTTGAAGAGATTGATTAAAGGCAACGACAACAGGCCCTCTTATATCGATCAATATCTATTTCTCACATAATGATTCAATTATTTATCGTTAAATATGACAGAGACCTCCGTTTTCGCTTATACTAACAGCGTTGGACGTCAGATCTCGTTATTGGTCAGTGTTCCGATTTATCACCAAGGGTGTGAACGACAGCTCTCCACTTATAGATCCATTAACCAGTAAGCTCCATCCGTTGATCAGGTTGACAAAGCGTTTCTACTACTAATCACTTTCTGCTCATTATCACAAGAAACCATTTGTAAGTGATCGCTGTGTAAGTCATTTTTGTAGACAACGCCATTTACTCTGTTGTCATTATTAGAGCGCGTTTACATGATACTGTATTTGTCACTTAAAGACATATAGAAACCCCGTGTCCATCGGCAACCACGTATCTCGCAACATCATTCATCCAAGTTACTTCTCGGACTTATCATTCACATCCAGAAAGATGGCCCCATCCAAAGAAGTGTCAATTGCTGTCATAGGTAAGCACTATACTTATATATCATCCTGAAGAACAGCTCTTGCTGACACATCCCTTCGAAACAGGTGCCGGTGGTGTAGGGTCTGTCTTCCTCCAGCAGCTCGCCTATGTAGCCAACAACCGCCCATCCCAAATCAGGCTCGTCTACGTTGCCATCATTGACAAGGCCCTTTATCACACCGATTACAAACACATCGACATCGCCACTGCTCTTTCTACCTTGGAAGCAACAGGCGGACCACTTCCATCTATCCCTCAAACCATCGAGTATCTCTCTGGTGCACCAGGAAAGGTCATCGTGGTGGATAACACAAGCAGCCAACAAGTCGCCGAGGCTTATCCTCAGTTCCTCCGCCAAGGGTTGAGCGTTGTGACACCCAACAAAAAAGGCTTCTCTGGAAGTTGGAAGTTATGGCAGGATATCTTCGACGCAGAGGGCACCGATGGTTCCATGATCTACCATGAATGCTCAGTTGGTGCAGCACTACCCATCATCGGACCTCTGAAGAGGTTGATTGAAACTGGTGATGAAGTGACTCGCATCGAGGGCGTTTTTAGTGGTACAATGTCGTACCTCTTCAACAACTTTGCCCCAACTGAGGGAAGCGGCGGTAAGTGGTCAGACGAGGTCAAGAAAGCGAAGCAACTGGGTTATACCGAGCCTGACCCACGCGATGACCTCAACGGCCTCGATGTTGCCCGGAAAGTTACTATCGTCGCTCGCTTGTCCGGTCTGCCCATTGAATCGCCGACTTCTTTCCCCGTTCAGAGTCTTATCCCCAAGGAGCTCGAGGGGGTCAAGAGTGGCGAGGAATTCCTTGAAAAGCTTTCCAAATATGATACTCAGATGGAAGCACACAAAGCCGCTGCAGAGAAAGAAGGCAAAGTAGTGCGATATATCGGTTACGTTGATATGGCATCCAAGCAAGCCAAGGTTGGCCTTGAGTCCTTCGACAAGTCCCACCCCATTGCTTCACTCAAGGGGAGCGACAACATCATCAGCATTTACACCAAGCGATATGGTGATCTGCCTTTGATTGTTCAAGGTGCCGGCGCTGGTGCTGCCGTAACGGCTATGGGTGTCTTGGGAGATGTGGTGAAGGTGCTTGAACGGATTAGATAGACATAGATGCATAGAGCACCTAGAAGAAGTAGACAATTAAGCATGAATCGCGAACGATCAGGTTTAATAAGAGAATATTGCGCATTAAGAGTGCTCACCTGCATGCTTGCAGTTGCTTCTCAGCTGAAAAGGCAAGTGTTAGGTAAGTTACATATTTGCGATACTGGTGCCATGGACTCGCCTTACGTTCTAGATCATCTCTTTTTTCCTCCAGTTTCTCGAGAGTCCAGGCTCGGTATCGGCAATATGTAGTGACATGCCTTGACGCCAGTGCCTCCACTCAGTAAACTGCGAATGTATTTAGGATTTCCCAGCGTGTACGTGGAATTCCGAGCTTGTCAAGTCGATATTGTAATTGAACGATTATGGCACTTATCTGGTGATGTCGTGTTCAACCAATCACAAAGTTACAAAACGGAAAATCATGGTAGTCAAGTAACAGAAACAGAGAATTGGCCCCGCTTCCGATACCTCACTATGGGGCCTAGACCCAATATACAACATGTAGTCTACGCCCTTTAGTATGACATTGATAACGATAACACTTGTAGTAGGTTGTAGGTGATGTGACTTCCAACAGGATTTATAGAGGTTGATGCTAGCTGCTCAAATGCGTCGTACTCTCCCATGCAGCAGTGTCTCCAGTCGAAAACAATACAATGGCATCCAACACAGACACCAACGAATCCGGCAACTTTGTCCTGACGGCAGAGGCCTTAAACAAGGCTCTACCCAACTTCCACTTCTCGACTCAAGCAGTTCACGCCGATGATTTCGTCAGTCCTCATCGGGCCATCGCTCCCGCGTTGCATCCAGCGGTTAACTATCGATATGCTCGCGATCCTGACAACTTGGTAGCGATGGAAAACAAAGATGTGAGAATTTTCCCTAACCTGATTTATCTGAAATCAGTGTTGACCATAACTCATAGCCGAATGCTCCGTATGATTCGCACGTATACTCCCGCTACACTGCCCCCAACTCAAACCGATTTGAGATCGTTCTCAAGACTCTTTTCGGAAACCCAGTTATCTCTTATTCCTCCGGTCTCTCAGCATTTCATGCTATGTTGATCGCTGTAAATCCCAAGAAGATCTTCGTCAGCAAAGGCTACCATGGCGTTCATGCCATCATCGACATCATGACCAAGCTCAACGGACTGCAGAAGCTCTCGCTAGAGGATATTGATCAGGCTGGTCCTGGAGATATGATCCACGTCGAGACACCGCTCAACCCAACAGGCGAGGCACACAACCTTGCCTACTTCAAGGAGAAGGCCCAAGCTGCGGGGGCTATTCTCACGGTTGATGCGACTCTTGCTCCACCTCCTCTACAAGATCCTATTCAGCTCGGTGCAGACCTCGTGATGCACAGCGGTACGAAGTATGTTGGCGGTCACTCTGACATGTTGTGCGGCCTTGTCATCGTCCACCCGGACCGTGTGAAGGATGGGTTAGAGAAGACTCTACGAGAGGAGCGAATGGTCCTAGGAAACGTTATGGGCAGCTTGGAGGGTTGGTTGGGCATCCGATCACTGCGCACTCTCCACTTACGTGTGATGCGACAATCCAAAACAGCCGAGGCGCTTGTCGACTGGCTCAACAAGGGCACACAAGATCCAAATTCAATCATCGGACGAACAGTCCTCAAGGTCACGCACTCGTCTATCCAAAAGGATGGCGAGGGTTGGTTGCAGAAGCAGATGCCCGGCGGCCATGGCCCGTTATTCAGCATGTGGTTGAAGAAGCCAGAGCATGCTAAGCGTCTACCTAGCAAGTTATATGTCTTCCAACATGCTACCAGTCTGGGTGGAGTGGAAAGCCTGTGCGAGTGGCGTGCTATGAGCAGCCATGGTGAGGACGAGACTATGCTTCGGGTCAGTGTTGGTGTTGAGGATTTAGAGGATATGAAGGCGGATTTCACACAGGCTTTTGAGGCGTTGTTAGCTGAATCCTCTTGATCTGGTTGTGTTGTAGTCAAATGTAGCTCCATGACAGGATATAAAAGACAAGTCAGATGATTCAGCCAATAGATGATTAAAAAGCCCAGTATCTTAAATAATCACGACCATAAGGGATGGAAGAAGAGCTTAGACGATATGGGTTCTATTAAGCAGGACCGCAAATATTCATGTTCCATGCGCGTCTCTATTAGTAACTCTACAGCCTAACTACCACAGCATACACGGTTTGAATTGCCTACGACTTAAATAAGCGCGGGGATTCAACTTTTGAGACGCATCAAAAAGGATTTCCTTTGCTGCTGTTTATATAACCCTTCCTTACTATAAATTGACTTACCTCCGATAGTGCTGGGCAAACTTACATGGACAATACAGATTATTTCCAAGTGTGCAAGAAGCATGCATAGCATTTCAGATAAAACAAGTTCAAACTCATCTTCCGTACACAGATACTATCAAGATTCCCTTATTGGGTACTTAACGACGAAAGTCCTCTCTCTTCCAATCTTAGTATCAGTCAAGATCGTGATCAAATCTTATATCTACTTCCGCCAAGCACAAGCAACTCTAACCAATAACCACCAGATAATACTCATACCTCTGGCTCCTACTTATCCGAGATTTGGGATCCCTAAATAAATCTGATTAACTTTCCGCCACTTAAGCATATCTCACAACGATGCATCCGCGTGGCCAGATCTATCCGGCTCATCCGTCCACCCCATCCCCGAAGGCCGACACTCCATCCACACCAGCCAGTCAAGGTTCAATACATCGGGCAGAGTCTATTTAAACGTCAATGTAAACAAAGGACTTGTTCTCTGCGGCCATGTAGACGTGTAAGTTTGTTTGTAGTCCTAGCAACATGCGCTGCATAAGAAAAACTAACTTTGGCACTCTGTTGACAGAACCCTATATTCTCAGATCCTTTTTGTGGGTAGATAATCAAGATAAGATTTGAGAAGAGGGTATTAAGTTAGATCTTCTATAGATTCATTCATGCAAAGTATCCGCTCTATCTACTTGCATTGACCAGGTCATCATTATCATCACTGCGGATCAGAAGCATTGGCAACCCTATGGGGGACTTGTCCCGATGAGTTGTTCTGGTATGTGAAGCGCAAGACTGAGGGTTTGTGGTGCGGGCTGCTATGAAGTTTGTGTGCACAAGGACCTTGTCTATGGTGACGATGTTTGCGTTGGTGTCAAGATGCATCAAACACCAATTTTTCAGATCAAGGGTTCGGCAATGCAACTCCAAGAGCAAGGATAAGACTCAAATAATGGAGAAAGAAGATAGGCGATAAGCGAGCATTAAAGTTGTGGTGGGCCTTCAAGATCATGAAAATGTTTAGTTAGCACAGTCAGCCATAGATTTCACTGTCACAGTCATGTAGATTGATAGATGTAATAACTTCTGGATATTCAGTCTGTTTCTGATATTTACACATTATGCTTCATGTACTTCCGCTCTTCTCATCCATTCCCCTCAACATCTCCAACTATTCAGGTATAAGTAATAAAAGAGAATTCCTCCTCATCAATAGCAGCGAAAAAGATTTATGGGTTGGTTGTTTAGACGTGGTCGTCGTGCTCAGTCTTGGGGACAATCTTGAGGTCACCAGCGCCCATGGTCTGAGCAAAGGTGGTGTGAGGCCTCCACTTGGCGGAAGTTCGGGGGGTGGTCTCCTCCATCATCTTGTCGACCTGCTCAAGAGACAGACCCTTGGTCTCGGGAACAAGGAAGTAAGTGTAGACCAAGGCGCTGGTGCAGAGACCTCCCCAGATGAAGAAGACAGAGGACTTGAGGTTGCCACGGTTCTCGCCGACCATGTAGGGGGTGATGACAGCAATGATGGTGTTCCAGAGCCAGTTGGAGGCAGTAGAGATACCAACACCACGAGATCGGATGGGGAGAGGGAAGATCTCGCCAATGACGATCCAGGCACCAGGACCCCAGGTGGAGGCGAAGAAGAAGATGAAGATGGCGATGAAAGCAATCTGGGCGTTGACAGCGCTGATGTTGTTGGCGATCATTCGGTCGGGCTCGTCAGCAGTGGGAGAGGCGTGGGTGTGGTTGAATCCGATAGTGACACCGATGATGGCGACGAGGAACTGGCAGATAAGCATACCAGCAGCGCCGACGAGGAGGATGCTGCGGCGGCCGAATCGCTCGACGGTCCAGAAGGAGAGAGGAGTGGAGAAGACGTTGACGATGGTGAAGACAATGGAGATCAGGAAGGTGTTCTTGATAGCACCAGTGGACTGGAGGAAGGGAGTAGAGTAGTAGAAGATGAAGTTGACACCGGTCCTGCAGTCAATCAGCTTGAGTAATCTCGAGGTCGAGGTTGGAAGTATCTTACCATTGCTGCATCATCTGAAGAGAAGTACCGAGGATAGTTCGGCGGAGGTTAGACTTGGCGTCCCACAGGCTGCCCTTGAAGCAGTTGGCCCAGCTGCCGAACCAAGAGGCGTTGGGAATGATCTGGCGCTCGTACTCCTCGTTGGCGACAATCTCAGCGATCTCGGTCTGGACAAACTTGGAGTCCTTGGGCTGGCCACGGACACGGGAGAGGGCGTCGATAGCCTCTTCAATGCGGCCACGCTTGACGAAGAATCGAGGAGAGTCGGGAAGGAAGAGGAGACCACCACCGAGGATGACAGCCCAGGGGAACTGGATGCCAATGGGGATCTGGTAAGACTTCATGCTGTAGAAGTCCTCGGTTGCGTAGACGATGCAAGAGGCGAGCATAATACCGATGGTGATACAGAATTGGTAACCGGCGACGAGGGCACCTCGAACCTTCTTGGGGCACTGGAGATAATTTGTTAGTAGGTTAGAGAGATGGATAGCGAAATCTGGCGACTTACAATCTCAGACATGTAGAGAATGACAATAGCAGACTCGAAACCGACACCGACACCAGCAATGAGACGACCGACGACGATGCAAGCAAGAGGGTCACCGTGGCCAGTGATCATCTGGATGACAACACCGAGAGCGTAGATACAGCAACCATAGATGACAGTCCACTTGCGACCAATGCGGTCGGCAAGATCACCAGCGATGAGAGCACCGAAGAAGGTACCGCAAGAGAGAATAGAGACGATCAGAGACTGGTGGCTCTCACGAAGAGCAGTCTTGCCAGCACCCTCGACCTGCTCAATGAAGTACTTGGAGCCGTTGACACCGTTGATGTATCCAGAGTCGTAACCGAAGAAGATGCCACCGAAAGAGGCGAAAGCGCACATCAGGTAGGCCTTCCAGGTAACGGGAGCCTCAATCTGCTCGACATCTTCAGTAGTCTGAAGGGCCACGGAGCCTCGGCGCTCCTCGGCATGGGTCTCTTCGACGCCGCCCATTGTGAATTGTTTGATTTCTGAGCAGGCAGGAGAAGAAGAAGAGGGTTGGAGGTGGTAAAAGTAGGATTGGTTGTTGTAGGTGAATCACAAAAGTGTGTGAGGAGGAGAGGAGGAGGAGGTAGTGAAACAAGGTTGAGTGTTGATGTGATGGGATGAACAAAGCGAAACAGTTGCACGAGAAGGGGCGGACGGGGTCTATTTAATCTCGACGAGACGAGGAAGGTATTGCCTTTGACACATCCTTCCTCATGCTACCACTACGGATATACCATGCCATGCCATGCCATGCGCAGCTGCAGCCCGGGCAGCCATCATCAACAGCTGTTGAGCCTAACCTAACCAAGCCAAGCCAAGAGGCAACCTTAGAATCCATTACCTACCTACAGTGACCTGTGCTGCGCTGTGCTACCAGGGAGTCTAGAGCTTTCCCTGATCCCAAGGGTACAAATTGCCTACTCGGGTAACTAACTTAGCAACCTTCGGCCGTTCACGAGCGTGCAGCTGCAGAACTAACGCGCCAAACAGACGCGATGCCCAGACCTCGGAGCTTTGCGCCTGGAGCTAGGGGAACCAGTAGCCCCGGGGGCCCATGGGGCACGGTAAATGGGGGACATGGGGAGGGCATGACCTTTTTTTCTCTGATGCGTACACGCCCCTCGAATGTCTGAGACTTGCATCTCCTGCAGAAGCAAAGAGTGCGGAGGCGGCCGCAGAGAAGCTTTGGGGGTGTGGATAAGAAAAGCATGTCAAATATGGTACGGAGTTTGAGTTTTACATTCTCGACTTCTCCGTTTAGACGGCGATGGGCGTCTAAGTCATCGATGATGGTACGGGCAACACCGTCTACTATGGAAGCATTCCATATTCAGAACATTCTATGTTGTGAAGCACCAAGTCAATCATTCACTGCATACCTCTGTTGTCGACTCAACAACAAGAGTACAAATGGTCATGTGGTGCATCAACCACCGTCAGACACACAATCAATAGATCCCAATACCCCTTTCAATTAAAAAATTTAACCCAAAAAATAAGAATAAGAAAAAATCATGCCCTTCCACGCGCCCAAATCTCAGGGCATCTGGGGAACGTCGCGTGGGGATTGGCGGGCCCCGACTCAAGGGGTGCTACGAAGTAAGGCCGACGATAGTGGAGGGATCCCGACGGTTGGCCCATAACGGTTTGTACCGGGGCCCAGATGGCCCAGAGAAGCGCCGAGTACAGGGCCGGCCGTTATTGCCTATGGGCCATGGGACCTTCTATCAAGAGTTCTAGAGTCAGTCGACGCGACGAGCAAGTCATGTATTACGAGGACAGCACGGGAGACGGACTCGGGAGACGGAAGAGACAGGAACCAGGCGGGCGGTAGTTGTTAATCATAATCGTATCATCTTTCAGTGGATAGTATCTAACAAATGGGTATCCGTACAGTACATACAGATCTATGAAGCCATTCAGGGTGGTAAGATACTCGAATGGGATTTTCGTCAAAGATGCCAATTCCACTTCCTGCAGCTGATGATCCCTCTCCTAAACAGAGTAAGCATCCCACACTCTTCCAATTCCCAGCCAGTTACCGGCATCCATCCGACGCGGGGAGAGGCGCCAGACCCAGCAAAGGGGCCCCAATGGGTGAATTTTCGGTGGTACTCGAGACGCTACGCCCCTGCTCTCCGACTGCATGGATGGTTGTAATTGACCGAGCTGGCCACCGGCACCGCTGCGTTCTAATCCAATCTTTGGGGTAATAGCCTCTGTCGAGACATTACACGCTTCTCTTCTCTGGGGAACTACCTGGTTGTCCATCACATCTGGGATGGGCTGTCAACACCACCCACACTACCACACTCCATATTCCCCCTCCCCCAGAGAAATGTCAACAGAGTGCCTCCGAGTCGGCCACCGAGGATTGGCCAGTATAGCGGCATGCAAACCCCAGATACTCCGGATTTTTACCCCAAGCGATCCAGCGGGGGAAAACAAGAGTGAGACCGAGCGAGACTGCGCCGTCTAAGAGACGCCGAGAACCTCCAAGCATCCCATTTTCGAAAGGTATAACGATATTCAACAGAACTCTCAAGCGATCAAAGACAAGCCACCATCGTCACGAGAACCGCGAATCGTCCTGTCATGCATAATTTCCGGGCCGAAACGTCAAGGGTTTGGCTGCAGTGAGCAAGCCCAGCCAAGACGCGGACGCACCACACACACCACCACTATCACCGGCTCCGGGGTGGTCCAAGCTAGAAAGTACTTTTTTCATTTTTATCTGCGAGAAGGAGAGAGGACAGAACAGAGGGAGAAGCACACGAGCCGCAAATGGTTGCCGGGAATTGGCTTAGCCCAGTACCAAAGTACTTTAGATAGTTTCTGAAGCAGCCCGTCCCGTTTCCGTAGCCGCAATTACCATTACTTCTTCATGTGAGAGCGTTACCAACAGCTGCTAATTACGTACTGTGATCGCAAGGTACGGGAGATGAAGCAAGTAAGCGACGGAAAGGCCTCGACAGAGTTGTACAGATGTTACCGTATTGTAAGACATCAAACTGAATATGTCTCTTTTCGTGCCCTACAATTGCCAAAAATAAAACCACACACACATAATTCAAACTCAAGATCTACCCGTCAGTGCACACTCTCCATCTCCAAAAAGTTACCTGAGCATCGGGAATGGCATGGCATGGCAAAGCCCACTCATTTCTTTGCCTCTGACACTTGGAACCGAACCACGGTATCGGGATCCATCGTATTAAGTCTAACTCCGGGGTCACGAGGCCTGGAGAAAAAAAAAAGATAGAGTAATAGACAAAGTTGTCAACCATGACCAAGCAAGAGGGATCGGATCAAGGCCTGTGCTCGCTGGAAAGTCTCCATACTCACAGCCCAGAACCCAGATTCACTACCCCTGGCTCCCATTTTCCCACACCCCAGCTCCCCCAGTTCCCCTTACCTTACCCTGCCAGATCCTCGCATCATTGGCCCTAACATCTGGAGAGCTGCACTCGACGGATTGGTCCATGTGGGCCCTCGGCCGGACTCACTCTGAAGCCATCGTGTCAGATTCCCCAGCATTCATTAAAGTACGCCTAAACCGGGCCTCGTGACTATCCAAGAAGGATGAAAAAAAATTCTGCATACTATATCGAGGAAAACTAGCCGTTTCCAACTCGGCCGAGAACCCGTGATTACCTCGAGGATCTGGATTTGTATGACAAAACACATGAGCCGTCTTCCGAGAATACGCGTTGACTCTTGCGGATGAGGATTTCCCAATGCAGTATTCATCCGTACTGTAGCGCGTTGGCTGGATTGAGTCTCGATGAATTGATGATCTTAGTTGATGAATGGGTGGCGTTGTGAACCTCCCCATTCCAGTCAGTCATCAGGCTCATTTGGTCTTTAGCTAACGTTAGTTTTGTCTCGGGTTTGAGACCTCTTGACGAACATCTCCTGTTTCTTTGTTAGGCTAGCTTGTCTCATTATTCACTGTTGCCGGAGAGTTGACGAGTCCGTCATTGTTCCTCTGACTCAGATCCTTCTGTCTCGTCTCAGGCTCCAGATCAGGACATGATTACCCAGGACAACCATCTTTTTGTCTCAGATGCAGAAGCTCATGTCTCGTTTGGCTGATCGACGTTGCCATCCCACCATCTTCCCCGCATCAGCTAGCAACTGCAACAATGTCCATTTTGCCATTTTGCAATATGATACGTTCAAAAGGCAACGTTGAATTCGACGGTTCGACGGCCAAGACACTCCGGCCGTGGCTACGTCTTTGTTTCTCTGGGATGTGACTTCACCATGCCTACACATTTGATCTGCCATTACAGCATTTGAGTTATGCTTTTCAGCCCCGCTGATTCCAATCTCTAATCAGAATTGACTTCCCCCGTTGTAACAAAGAGGCTTGCCAAGACGCCAAGATCGCCATCTACTGATCGCTACAGTTCAGCTAATCAGCGTGCACAGCGACAGCGCACAGCTGCAGTGTACATCTTTTTCCTCTTCAATGAATGTCTTGTGATCTCGTGATGATTGATTCCTTTCTCTTCCCGCTGTTGAATACCGTGCTAAAATATGGAATGCCGGTCTTGTGAAGATCTCGATTATAATATGTTTTCTTCTGCGGTGATTCAACATTCGATGCGGTTAGTGTCATTCTGTTACACGATGCCTGAACACCACCCATCATATCATCAAATTCATCGGATTGTCCGATAATATGATCCCACATATCAAGATCTATCCCCTGACTGATTTCCAATGCATGTCCACATACGTTCCCACCATGAAAAAATCTTATGAGACCCTTAGATCGGTGAATGTGAAGGTTGTACAGCTATTGAGCTGAAGATGAAGCATTTTCGCTGGTGCTACCCTGTACCACCACATCTGCTCCGCTGGGACCTTTCATTGTTGGGACTGGAGTAAGCACCAACGCTGACTACACATGCACTTGAAACAGCGTACGATGTCTGAGAAAATGGCTTCAATTACATGTGCACTGTTATTGAGTCCTCATATGTATGGTCAAAACCTCTGATGCGAAACGATAAGCGTTGTGCACGTCCATCTCGGATCATCCCGCGCTGGACACCCAGAACCAGAGCCTCACGTTGAGCGCGTCTCAATAGCCAACGGCCCCTTGATATGGCACAAGCTGATATCGCACAGGCAAATAGTAACGGTTGAAGGCGTCGACGGACGCGCAGCTCCTTCGACTCTTCAACGCTTATCGCAACGCGTAAAACACGTCCACGTGGACATCTCAAGGCATTGGCGCCTTCACAGCATCACAAACCCCGATGCAACAAGTCAACTCAACCTTGATAGTCTCTATCACCAATCTCCCGAGTAAACGCGAAATCCGATCGTCTGGGCAACTCTCTGCGCCGTATCCTTCAATTGTCCCTGAGCTTAGGGAATTCCTTCTAGAAGACGACTGTACCTTGATGGCTATTCCCGAGGTCAACACCACGACAGCATCGTCATTAAGACAACGCCTCCATACAAACATGGCCGAGTGGCTTTGAAAGACGCCGACAACGCGGACGGGTCGTCATGCCTGACAAACTTCAGGCGCCTAAGGCGTGAGCTTTTTCCGATGCTCAAAAGTACCGACAGGCAGGTTCTTTACAAAGTGATGAGGCCATCCTGGGAGAGGGTATGCGGACCGTGGACGGCTTCGTGCTGAGCCGTGGGCCAAGGCTGATCCAACGGCGCTTGCTGGAAAACACCAAATTTCAATGATCATGGTGTGCGAACTACATTTACGAGGCAATCCTGTGTGCATTGATCAGAACATGCTTCTTGGTGGCTACAGTGTCCATGCTCATCCATCTGAATCGCCCGACCTGCACGACAACGCTTCAACAGCTGAACATTTCGAACTCGGCCTCTAACCAACCGAAAAGGCTATCTAGACCGAAAACCCGAGCCTTGGCAAGCTTTCTCAACAACTGCCGAACAGAATTTTGGGCAGCAGTGTAAGTCGCGCGACAATACACAATGGCAGTAGAGAGGCATCCCACCCAAAGAGTCAACTAGCACCTTCGAAATGCCGATTAAACAATTACCCAAGCTGAATAATATCTCCCCTATTAATAATTCGACAAAATTTACTTATAGAAACGTCCCCATAAAATAGACGGCTTCGAGAACGCTTCTGGACTTGTCCGAATCATGGGCCTCGGCATCTCCACTCGCTAACAGATTTTGCCTCTTTTTTTTCCAAGACGTCATTAACACTTATAGATAGTGATTTACACGTAAATTATATATGATGATACTCTCAATTTGTTGCATGTGATATTATATCATTCAAACGTATTCTGTCATAGAGCCTTTGTTGCTTCATCTCTGTTATCGCCAATCTCATTTCTGGCTGTAAGACTGAACCTCTTACACGTTGAATCACCAGTTTCGGGTCACTTGTACGCAGATAGTGACGACTCCTGACGTGATACAACCTCAAGAGCATACAAAAATACCAAACTTCATCTTTATACACCACAAACACATCCTCAACAATGGCCGAACAAATGCAAGCCTGGCAAGTCGCCCACCCAGGCGCCTTCGAAAAAGTCTTCCAACTCCACGACACCATCCCCAAACCTAGCCAACAATCCCTCAAACCAGGCCAAATCCTCGTGCAAGTCTCCCGCGCCGCCCTCAACCCAGCAGACTACAAGATCTGCGAGTTAGGCATGGCCTCCCGCGCAATTACTTCTTTCCCCAAGACACCCGGCATGGATCTCAGCGGACGCATCGTCGCCGTCGCAGAGGACGTTACGGAAGCGAAAGAAGGTGATTTTGTCCTCGGTAGAGCTTCGCCTATGAAAGCACCCGGTTCTCTTGCGCAGTTCACTGTTCTTGATCGGGAGGGGTATACTACTATTCCTTCGGATCTTGATCTTGATCAGGCGGCTGGTGTTGGAACAGCGGGTCTTACAGCGTATCAGACTATTGCGCCGCATGTTAAGGCTGGCGATAAGGTCTTTCTTAATGGTGGTTCTGGCGGCGTTGGGCTCTGGGGTGTTCAGATTGCAAAGGCGCTCGGTTGCCATGTCACCGTCACCTGTTCGACGCAGAAGGCCGACCTGGTCAGAAGCCTGGGCGCCGATGATGTGATCGACTATAAGACGAGTGACGTACTGGCGGAGTTGAAGAAGCGCGGCCAGGTGTTCAACCATTGCGTCGACAACGTAGGCGACGCGCCGCCCAACTTGTACGCATATTCAAATGACTTCCTCCTGCCCGGTAGCAGCTTCGTCTTTGTTGGCGGCCACGTCTCAGCCAAGAGCTTCCTAAGCTTGTCGGCAAATCTGGTTCGGCCATCGTTCCTCGGTGGTGTCAAGAGCAAGTTCCTCACTTATGCTACTGCGAACAAGAATCAGGATCTGGAGCAGTTGAGGGATTGGATGGTGGAGGGCAAGGTCAAGACTGTGATTGACTCGACGTTTTCGTTCAAGGAGGCGGATAAGGCGTTTGAGCATTTGAAGAAGGGATCTAGTGGAGGCAAGATTATTGTTCGTGTTGAGGAGTAGGGATTTGTGCACAGCGATGAGATACCAAATTGTGATACCAACGGATAGGATATGTATTGATACAGGATAACATTACTCTGTCGATAGATAAACTATCTTGTAATATGAAGTTTTACTTAGTCCGCCACGATAAGTCGCCGTTGCCAAGCTTCTGTTTGTGCTGCATTAGCAGGCGTTTCCACCTGCCGCAGCCTCAAACTCACGTATGTCCACGCGGAGGGGTAGATCAACCTGGGCATAATAAGCCCAAAGACAGAAGACCCCAGGGTGTAATGTGTGTAGCCGGTGTGTCCGAATATACGTCGTGCATGTGCATTGAGTTTGTAGGCCAGATCTAAACAAACTCGCAACAGGCGTACACATGACGCACGTTGCCCGCTCAAGCTTTACAAGCTGGACTGTTACCTGCCTGTTTTTGTTGTTGGGAGACGCGGGCGTGCATATTTGTCCTGTTCCAGAATGTTGCCTTCTTCGGTGTAAGCATTCTGGAGCGAAGTCAGGGGTCTGCTGCTCAGATGTGAAGAAGCGCCAATCTCGCAAGGCTCTGTCAGTCAGTCGCCCGTTGAAATCCGACCATGTGCAGTTAACAGGTATGGTATGAGAGATGAAGAAGAAGCTCTTTCATCTCAATCATGTCCCCAACCCAGCCGCAAACTTGCGAGCAACCCACGAAGCACCCTGCTCCTCATACTCCTTCTTCGTCACAGCCAACCTCTCAATATGCGGATGATTCGCCAGATTCGCACCACCATACCACGTATTCGTAATAGGATCCGCAGGCCTGGCGACTCTCACGATGCAATCGTCAGGCACCCTCTGCACAACCTCCTTCTGCAACCGCTGGATAAAGCCGTCAAAGTGCGTATTGCCGCCCACAACGATGATATTCGCGAGCAGACTGGGCCATAGACCGATGGGGAGTTCGTTCAGTGACTCCTGAACTAGATCAGCCAGGCCGGGTTGCCTAATCCCGGCATCTGATGGACTGAATAGTAGTTCAGGGACGGCGAATCTCTCGTTGCGCAGCGTCAGGGCGTCTTCTTCAGATTGGTTGGCCATTTTCTTCGCTTTCGAGTGTCGCGAGGGTTCGTAATCGCATAATGTGCCCTTGGATCGAGTATGGAAGTCAGGTAGGATGTAGTCTTTGGCGATACCGCCTCCGGACAGATAGTCTGGTCGACGTTCGCCCCTCGTCCCCTTCCACGACTTTTCTACATCTGCTTTAAAGTCGGCTGAAACGTAGCAGGAAAGCTCCTTCATCTCGTTGACGATATATGTGTCGTTACGCATATCAAAGTGGCGGAGAGAGATCAGGCGTGTCAAGTAGTTGGTCAGAACCTTGCCGCCGACATCCAATCGTTTGACGGCAGAGTGCAGAGGCTGGCCGCGGAGGAGAGGTGTGATGGTCGTATGCGAGTATCCGGAATCGATGACCATGACGGCCTCAGAAGGTGTATTTGCGACGGTCGGGTTTTCTTGGGGCGTTCGAAAGATGTTTTGGATATCGTGGTAGGCATTAAACGTCGGCCCTGTCTGGTTAGCTGAGTATTTTCAAGTATATCATCCGACTCACCTATTCCACGATAGTAGCTCGAAAACCCATATTCCTCAAAAACGATCTGGTCGCAATTCGTCTGCAGAATAGGCAATCCATTCGGCGGCTCAGCAAGAATCAACCTCGTCTCGGCCGGATCAAACTTGAACGCTGTATTCTCAAAAATCTCTCGATCCCAAATCTCTTTCTGCGCCTCCCAATTCACAATGGAGCCCTTCTCCACAGGCCTTCGAAATTGAATCTCTCCAAAGTCGCGACACTTTTCAATCTCGGAAGCGACGTAGACTTTTCGCGCTCGGTCGCGGGCGATCACATTGGGGATGATGCTAGGCTCATCGACTTTGCCATTCCGTACAAGGCCGGCTTTGATAGTGGCGGCGCCGTTGTCGAGAACGAGAGTGGTAGATGGGCCTTTCGGTGGCGTGGGTTTGGCTTTGCGTCCTCCGGCCATGGCGCTTGGTTGGGTTGGGGGAGGTAAATGATGATGATGGTTTTCTTGGAGTTTTACGCGAACGCGACTTCATGTGGGGAGTGGAGTTACGTAAGCCATCATGAGTAGAATTCATGATGCACCCTTGTTCTGACCTTGGTATGATTGAGTATTCTAAACAACTTTATGACTTATGGACTATGACGATGAAGTAGTGGTATTCTTTTTTTGGACTTGAATTTAGCAGTGATCAGGCCAGAGGAAGTAAAATGCCTGACCTCAAGAAAGGCACCTCAAATCCTCTAACATCTCCGTCCTCACCAACATACACCAACACCCTATCCAACGACTCTCCACCATAGTGGACCCAATCCTGGATCATCCATCCCATGCAGTTCATCTCTTCAATTGTGCTTCCAGGAAGATCCGTCTTGAACCCCGAGGCAAGGCCAGGCCACAAGTGCCACACTTCCTTCACCACAGGCTTCCCTTCCAACGTCGTCTTCTCACGAAGTTGACTCGGAAACACTCGAATGGTTGGCCCAACCTCTGGCAGAAAGTCACCCAGAGTCAAGCCCCAGAGCTTCGCAAGACTGGAAACAATGTCTGTTCCGTTGCGACTCAGTGAAGACAGTACCATTGAGTCCTTGTCTTGTTTAAGAGACACTTCGATATGGACACCGCTTTCTTTTGCGCTATTGGTAAACTTCTGTTCGTACCTCTCGGCCTGCTCCCGCGAAACCAGATCAGCAGCGGCCACAAACGTAGAGAGCATGGCATCTGTAAGAATAGGTGTTGCTTTCATCGGACCTGCAGTCAAGATAACTATTGCCAACCCATAGTCGTCCACAAAGCTGAGCTGACTTCTGTAGTTTTGTGCACCGCCACTCTTTCCGTAGATAGTAACAGCATGAGAGTGACCTGTTGTCAGATTCGTCAGACGGAGAATCTCCCATGGCATGCCAGTCATGGTGTATGCGTTGCCTGCAAATGCGCTGGGTTTGAGCCAACCATTGATCTCGGATGAGGTCAAGTTGAGGGTTCGTGAGAGCAAGGCATGTGAGAACTTGGAGAGGTCTGACAGAGAAGAAACCAGTCCTCCTGCACTATTGCGCGTTAGTAGTTGACTACCAGCTCCGATCAGTCTACTCACGGAATGTTCTCTTTGTAGTCTGCACCCCAGCTGCTATCGCCAGGAGGAATAACAGCTATTCTATCATCTCCTGGTGAAGGATACGTGTTACGCATATCTAGTGGGTCTGTTACGATCTCTTTCAATAACTGCGTGAAGTCCTTGCCGGTATATTCTTCGAGAGCCATGCCGAGGATAACAAAGGCCATGTTGGAATAGGCTGGTCGCTCATTGGGAGTGGTTTGAGAGTAGGACCTTGTCATTCCGGTGAGGTAGTCTAATAATTTTAAGCGTTAATGAAGCTATTTAGGGGTTGCTCTTTACCTTGCCTTGTACAGCCCTTGTTGAGAGCCGTGACACCGCATGGTGGATAGTCACTATCCTCGATCGGCGGCAGGCCATACGCGAGGAATACTTCTTTCAAGAAGTAAAACTCCGAGAACCCATCTAGAACATGTCAGTACCTTGACTTTGGTAATTCGAGTTAACTACCCACAGTTCGCTGGTGTACCGCCCAAGTAGGAAGCCAACATTCTCAAGCTCACATCTCTCCACTGAATGGTCGACTTGACATCATTCAGCGATGGAAGAAACTCAGTCACCGGAGCATCCAGATCCACGCCACTCTTCAAAAGCACATAGTCTGTAAGCACCTTGGATATCGACCCAATAAGATACTGAGAATCTCGATTGAGGTTCTTGGTACCTTTAGTGTTTGTGGATGCAAGGTGATGGTATTCCCATATCGGTACGCCTTGCTCGTCCTGATCTGCGCTTACAACAGCCAGTGAGAACGAGACGTTGCTTACAAGCCATCCTGCTTCGATTGAGCTTGAGACGGCTGCGTTGAGGGTTTCTGTTAAGTTGGCTGCGGCTGCTTTGAAGATTGGTGAGCTGGCGAGGGCTGTTGGCTGTGGAAGCACAGGGCCTTCTGGACGACATTTCAGTTCTGCTGAAGTAAACTGAACGGCCAAAAGGAAGGATGAAATAATTGGCCATGTAAAGATCATGATTGCGCATTGAGTAATGAACAATGTTCGGTTTGTATAGATCTCTACCTACACTCATTGGGTTCTCCCAAACAGCACTCTTATACCTTTGTATCTCTGTCTTGAGAAACTGATCAGGTGTACTCGCGTCCTCAATGCGAAATACGAAACCATATCCATCTTCAAATCCATCGTCTCTCAATATTGAGGTGCTGGTCTGAAGATCTGAGTGATGTACACGGCACTTACAGAATGGCGCCGCGCTACGGCAAGGTCGAATGCGAGATACGATGCAGATCCATACATTTTCTTGGCCTTGCGATTGAGCGCAAATGCTTCTCAGGTCGTGTTAGTCAACAAGTCAACCTTAGTGTTGGTTGTCTTGATTGCTGCTGCAGACTGCTGACACAGCTCGTGGATCGCATAGCAGACAAAGACAAAGACATGTAATAACGTAAACTTGATCTTTATTCATAATCCATCATCATCATATCTTGGGCGTATCCAAGCCACTAGGTATCAACCCCCACCTCTCCGCCGTCTCATCCCTTGGCACAACCCCCATATCTGTCACTCTTCTTGTGTTCACAAAGTTGGGACCACCGCTTTCCCATGCATGGTCCTTCCACTGACCGAGGGCAGGCCACATCCTCTCCCTCACGATCCTCTCAATCTTGGCCCTTCGCTGTGTTGTGCCATCATCCTTTGCCAAACCCACTACACTCGTCCAAAGCGCCCATGTCTCCTCGAGCTCATCCACGCTCGACACACCCATAACACTGACGCCTAGGCGACCTGTACCGCTAGGATTCAAGTTCGTACCAAACTCAGAACCTACGCGGGCCCAGTTACCTAGCGCCCAGCGAATAGCAACCTCCTCAAGATGCTCGCCCTCGTCTTGCGCAATGTCGGCGAGACTAGCGCAGAGATCTCGTAGCTCCTCGGGCGCAGGATGCCATGATCGCATGGGACTTTTACTAATACCGCGAGTTGTCAACAGTCCCATGCTTAGCATGCTAGCGTTCAGAACACACTCTGCACCAGCATCCTTGAACCGATCTAGCAGCGCCTTCTCACCCAGCTGGCCGTTCTGCACGCAAAAATGACTATACGACAGCACAGCATCCAGCGGCTCTCCCGTCTCACGCAAGATCATCTCGGCCAGCGAGGCCAGCGTATGAGGGGGATATCCGCTGATACCCACGTATCGGATGAGACCCTGGTCCCTCAACCGCCGTAGCTCCATGACAGCACCGAGAACCTCTTCGGACGACACAAACTCGACATCGTGCATGTATACGAGATCGAGGTAGGGTGTATTCAAGCGCTCAAGACTGCGACACACGCTATACCGAATCCAAGCGGGCGAGTAGTCAAACTCATCTCCCGCGATGCGACCGGCCTTTGTAATGAGGAAATAACCCTCTCGAGGCGGCGGAGGCGTCAACTTGCGCAGAGCATCGCCGAGGAGGATCTCAGAGGGACCGTAGTAGGGAGATGTATCGAAGCCGAGGATATTATGAGCGAGGGCGCGGCCGACGATATCCGTGTATGGCATGTGAGTCGGATCTGGATGGTACTGGTGGTTGAACGTCGCTGTTCCGAGAATCAGCGGAGGAAGGACCTCGGAGAGGGGTTTTCGCGCAACGGCCATTATGAAGTCTGAGGTTATCGTGAGTGATTGAGGGGGAATTGAATCGAGGACCACAACTTTTGGTCTTGCGCTTTCGTGATCGTCAGGGTCCGTTATTTTTTTATGGTCGCGCCCGATTTCGGGAAGTGGGGTTTTGAGCAACTTTCACTTTCACCGTGGAGGGGGGCAGCTCGGTTCGGCGATATCGGGTTCTTATTCAGAGAGATCAAACAGCGAAAACAAACAAACCGAAGGAGAAAGAGAAACTTGGCTAGTTGGGCAGTTATCTATCATCACAAAATGAAATCAAGGGTCCCTGTGATTGTCAGTAATTTCAAGGGTCGCCCCGATCTATCGCGATCGCGGGTTATCGCCTGCTGAACTGGGCTGTGATGAATCATGATAGAGAAGATTAATTCCCCGAGGGTCCGCAGACCAGACCAATCCTGAAAGAGCAACATTTGGCCGAGTGCGTAATTTAAGCATTCGCTTGCGCCATTGTTATTGGTGTTGCAGACCTGTCAGAGGCGCACGTTGTGGGAGGTGGAGGGAGAGTGGGAGAGCAGAGTTGGAGAGTGAAGAATATGTTGAGTTGGAGTCGGTAGCGGAATAATTCATCATCTGGTCTGCTTCTGCATGCCCCCAAATTGACGTGGATTCACTCACTCATTTGTTCCATATCCGTTCTATTACCCTTCTATCGGATTTTCAGTCCTTCCGGTTGGGCGGGGCCATCTTACTGCCGCAAACGCCGCTGTCCGAGATGAGATGGCATCACCCCATATCTAAGACCACACGAGATCGACTTATCCAGATATCATTTTTATCAGGAGCGGAGAAACTGATAGAAGAGTGGCATGATGTTCCAGAAAAGGGATCCAGTCCCCAGCTGGTCAATTACTACCTAAGCCCAGATGAAAAGTGGTGAGTATCTGACAAGAGTCGAGTTTCATCCTTATTGCACCATGACTCCAGAATAAATATCAAGAAAACATCCAAGAGTGAAGAGCGCCCCATAACTAAATCGAGTTATGCATCTCCAATTCCATCCCAGTTGACGCCTCGCAGAATTCGACCCGTCATCCATTCCAAGTCTTCTACCGAGGAACATCTATAAACACGCCCCATATTTCAGGGACCATGCCTCGTAAATGCGCCAAGGTTATTCCATGTTTCCCATGGCCAGATGTGCATATGGTGTGGCAGACGGGCATTTGCTTGTCCATCATAACAAGTGACAGCCCTGCCAGACTTGCATTACGTCCGTCATGTGCTCATGTGTGTTTCGTGAAAGTGAAAGTCGCTTTCAACCTGACACACGTCTAAGCCCACGACCTCGTTCGAAGCACCCTGTGCGTCAATTAGTATCAGGTTTATGGTTAAAAGGCAATCGAGGATCAAATTACATACAGTCGCACTGCAAGCCGAATTAGTAAATGTTTCGCAATAGGTCTCTCCAACAGGGTCAACTTACAAAAGAGGATGAGGATCCCTCGTTGTGAATGAGGCAGTACCCGCCGCAGCACTTCTTGCAGACCTTTTGAGTGCGCTCAATGCAGTCATTGCACTGTCCAAGTTAGTTGGGTCGCATATTGTTTGGGCATAGATTGTAACACACATTCATACCGCATTCCCAGCAGCTTCGAGAGACATGCCGCTGTAAGCTTGTCAGTACATGATTCAAACCAGCGATCCATTAAACCAGGAATATCCAGGTTCTCGCTGCAGAATAAACTGCAATGACAGTCTCGTACCTTAGCTTTAGCCATCATCGGCGCAGGTTCCACCTGATCCACCGAACTCCAACTTCCATCATACTCAACAACCGTAACGCTCGGCTCATGCATCATCATGCTATGTCCAAACGGCTGATAGCATGTTTCGCACCACCACTTATTGCAAGTAACGCAAAACCGGTCCCTAAGGCAATCTGCGCAGCGAGGCACAAAGTCCTCATGTCCCGGTCGGGGCGTTGTGGCCGCTTGCACAGATGACGACAGGATCGGCGGAGGAGCTAGCAATGGCAGCGAAGAGCAGTGAGTCTCAGCTGTCATGACACCCTCAGGCGCCTTGCCACAGGATGCACAGCCGCCGACGGCAAACGTGGCGACGGCTGGACTGCAGGGAGATCGCACGTATGTCTTGCCAAAGGCTGGTGAGTTGGCGTGTCGCGGACCCTGGCACAAAACAGCATCAAATGAAATGATGCCCTGACATGCCAGTAGACATTGCGCCCAGTCTTCCATGTCGCTAGTAGAGCTGAGCATGCGACCCTTTCTACACCACCAAGCATCAGCCTCGCCCTGAAGCGATGCGCTCAATGCATTCTGACTCTTGTGATTCCAGCTTGCGCTAACAGAATCCTGCGCATTCGCATCGCAGGCATCTGGAGGCATTGGGCCAAAGACGTATAGAGCCTTGAGTCGCGGCGTATTCTCGGGGCGCGAGCTGCGACACGCATAAGCTAGCGCGGCGCGCAACTTTCCATGATTCAGGTTCTTGACGCCGCGGATCGAGAGCATGCGCACGCTGTAGGACGGGTCGCTAATGATCTCGTGGCAGAGCTCGGCCGTGACCGAGAGGCCGTCGAGGATCAGGGATTGGACATCGCGAAGGATATCCCGTTGTCGGAGGGTAGAGAAGATGCCCCTCAAGGGTCCTGCGTAGAAGCTATTATCAAGAGGTGAGCTAACGGCCGTTTAAAGTGGTCGCATCGCAATGGGACCAGGGTGTGCTCTGTGGATATCGACTCACTCATCCTCAGTCAAGTAGTCAGAGAGATAGACATTGTGCCAAACTGCAAGGTTGCGCTCGGATTCCTTGCGGGTGCTCTCGCAATGCGCTGTCTTGACCCGTGTCAAATCGAGGTGACGAAAGACACCCGGAGTATTGTGAAGGAGGGAGCGCAGATCGTGACAAGTTGCAGCGAGATTGAGTAGACCGGAGACGGGGAGGTAGGGGAGGGTATGTCGCAAGACAAGAGAATTGTATAGAGTGTCAAAGAGGGTCAAGGCCTTTGGTTGGATCTGAGTGATCTCTGCGCGCGTGTGGTGGTCGACAATAACTTGGCTCATGTCAGGCTGGCATGAGGAAATCACAACAACGACAATGATGAATTAAAAAGCAGCCCAACTGGCAAGGAGGGCTAAGGGGGATTAAGGGGAGAATGAAGATGAAGAGAAGGTATAAACAGCGAGCGATGCTATCATTATATGAGATGGTCTATCTAAGGAGCCCATGCACATGCCATACCATGCCATGGCCAGCGGCCAAAGCGGCAACGATTTACTGGAACGAGCTTCCCAGGATTGTTTCGTCTGGGGAGATGGAGCTGGCCGTTGGGTGGGATGGCAAGGGACAAGATGGGCTGAGATGAGATTGGATTGGCGAGGCTACTGTGCGACTGTGTACCATAGTAAGGTAAGGCAAAAAGCCAAGGTGTAGCTTCAGGTAGTGTTGCGCCTAGACTATCCTCAAGGAGGGGAGGAGTGTACCGAGTGTTGAGATTTAAATTATGAGTGACTCAACTTCACTTGGTCCATTACACACGGTTGTTAGTTTAATAAGCTGTGAAAGCTTGATAGACCAGCCTGGATATGATAGTCCATCACCAACTAAGAGGTCACTGTACACCGCACAAGATCAGATGGGCACAAAGTGGGGGTGCTCAACAACACCAGAAACAACCGGCTGCACCGGATACAAGTCATCTGTAGACAGTAGAGTCACGACAACCTTACACAAAGGAAAAAAACAAGAGAAAAAGGCTCAATCTTTTTTGTGAGAGGTGGAAATGGAGGGGGGAAGGAGATCGGCCCGTGTGAGGAGACCGGGTGGGGATTGGACGTGTTGAGTGAAATAGAAATCTGGCCGACTGATATCTTGACAAGATGGCATCACCAAGCTTGGATCTTATCTTGAGCAGTTCAGACACAGGCGCACCATTCAATGGCAGCTCTAACGAACGGGAGCTAGAGTAGGGCGAATGGGGGCGCTGAAACGTATGTAATGTGATGACGATGCATATTTTCTACCAATTGAGTTGCGGTAGCAAGCACCGGGTTTTATGTAGGGTCCTGCTGTCGCTGGGGTTTTCTTTTCCATTGTTGATCCCTTTTTCTGTGAGTCTGCCAAGACTGAAGCTACCCTGTTCCCCCCCTTTCGCTAGCTAACTACGAGATATTGTGACTCCTTGGAGATGCGTTGAGATGGAGGTAAACGAGATGGACGGCAGAATAGAATAGACATGGGTGTACTAAGCCGTGTCACCGCATGTCGCTACCTACGAATAAGAAAACGACGGACGGCCACAGAAGCTGTATCAACAACTGTCCTCTGCTGTGTGAGCTGTACAAAATAGGAAGACACCTCTACACCCTCAATTACACAGCTGTCCTGATCAACGTACCAGAACACAGGGGGTCTCTTCGCAGATCAAAAATTTAAAGTTCGGGGCCCGAGACCGCCAAGCGTCAAGCCTCATCATGGTATGAATGATGAATCTTTTTGCAAGGGGGATGAGTTGGCTCTTTTTTTTTTGTTGGAACTTATGCCGCCAATCTCATCTCCACGCTCTGTGGCGCGTCTGTTTGCTTGATGCAATGTTCTTTTGCGTCGTCTCCGGGGATGCGTTGCCGGCCAATGCGTTGCGTCCATTCATCATGACCGCTTCTATTCAGCCATCATGGTTGCGCTGCATTTAGCCATCGGTTCTATCTGAGGCTGGGTGGGGGCACAAAACAACACAACCTCAAACATTTAAATGTGTGTCTTACTTGAAATGATGGGGATATGAGACAGCTCCGTAAATGACATTAGCGGTGAGGTTGAATTCCCTTGATGTTGCGATCGGCAAGTGTATCATACAGATGCCAAGACTCCGACTCATGGATCTTGGATTACAGCATCATAGTTTGAGTTGGTGAGATTACGTGTAGCTATTGCCCCAGCCACTTAACACTACAATAATGCGAATCCTACACCTCCTTGGCAGGATATTGAGTCTATCCATTACATCGGGCTTCTTTCCGGCCCGCGCGGGAACTTTGACGGCGCTTTGGTGATGCTACTTTAGGTCTGAGTGTAGATAGTTTGTAGTCTAATTTTAACCATCTTGTTCGAGCTTTAGTATTGTCCGTGCTCCATATATTAAGCATGTGAATATCCGAGCAAAATGATATCGATATGCATAGTCCTACGTGTAGGTGCTCTATACAAGGGGACCTCAAGTATCCATACCTAGGTGCTGACTCCTGTCCATAAGATCTGGGGTTGAAGATACAGCGTGCACACGACTTCGGACATTTGTTAGTCCGCTCTAGACGTGAAGCTTGACTGGCATCTAGCTCGCTTATGTAAGGCAGCAGGCAACTCAAATCTGATGCGTCTTCCAGACGATGCTGGAAGAACGTCACCGAATTGGCTGACTGAGCATTGTTGCCGCTGGAGAATAGTATCTAAGTTTCCAAATATGCTTCTATTATAGCAATAATGTTAATCTTGTTCTATTGAATTACCTTCATCGTTCCTGTATCATTATAACTGTTTTTCGTTAATGCTCTAACTTCCATTTTTCTCGCCCACTACGTAATTGCACCTTATCAACCCCACCAACGATCGCCGACCCTCACATTGCATCGCAGTCTATTTACATACACATCATAGTCCCACCATGGACGAGCCTACGCCCTTGCGCTGGTCAAGCGCATTCCCAGTCGTGAATCCCTCTGTGATAGCGACCAAGAATCTTCGTGGCGACAAGATTCTCCTCCCTCAATCCGCCCTCGAACAGCTCCTAGCCGCCGCGCGATCTCGACCCTCAACGACGACTCCCAACCGGTCAAGCCCTTGGTCGTATACATCGACCCTCCACAGCGATGCCGATAGCGCGCAACAACTTCCGAATCCTCTCATATTTCGACTCGTGAACCCAAAGAACAAGAATGCTGTCTTTGCAGGTATCAGGGAGTTTTCTGCGTCGGAGGGAACTTTGGGATTGAGCCCATGGTTAACGGAAGCTTTGGGGATACAAGAAGATGAATGCGTGCTACCGAAAGAGACGACCGACCTGGTGGAACAAGACCCGGCACAGCCCGACCAACATATGGACGTCGACGGCATTCAGATCAAGGTCGAGGCGCGCGAACTTCCCAAGGGTACATACGTACGACTCAGACCCTTGGAAGCCGGTTACAATCCAGATGACTGGAAACCCCTGCTCGAACGACAGCTCCGAGAGAACTTTACAACACTCAGCAAAGGTTCAATGCTAGCAGTCAAAGGCGCACGTGGGGAGGAGTTCAAGCTGCTCGTAGACAAGGTCGCTCCCGAAGGAGATGGTATTTGCGTGGTGGATACGGATCTCGAGGTCGACATTGAGGCTTTGGACGAGGAGCAAGCGCGAGAAACACTAAGACGGATCATGTCTGCACAGCGAGGGTCTACAGACGGAAGCTCTACAGGCGGAGACATCGATATTTGGAAGCCCGTTGAGGGGCAGGTCCTCGAGGGTGAATACGTCGATTACGTGCTTCCGTCATGGAATAAGTCACTGCCGCTTGCCATTGAGCTAAGTACCAGCGAGGACGACGATGCGCTCGACTTATTTGTCACACCCAAATCATCTCGACAACGGGCACTACCACGAGAGGCTGTTCATGTCTTTGGCGACTTTTCTCCAGCGATTAATGGGGTAAAGAGAATTGTGATTAGTCCTACCAATGTCGAGCTGGAAGGGGCTGAACAGATCGCAATATCGGTACACGGCTACAGGCATCCGGATGGCATGGAGGGGTCCGCAAAGACATTACAATACTCGTTAAGAGCCAAGGTGGATTTGGGAGACGCCTCACAAGGCGAATCAAACGGATTGTCCAACGGAACCAATGGCCAAGAACGTTCTCCCGACGAGGAACAGTGCAGCAACTGTTTGCAGTTTATCCCCAAGCGAACGATGGTTCTACACGAAAACTTTTGCAGAAGGAACAACATTGTATGCCCTAGCTGCAAATCAGTATTCAAGAAGGGGTCACCAGAATGGGAGGCGCATTGGCATTGCGAAAAGGACAATGCTTTTGGTAACTCGACAGAAAGCAAGGCGAAACATGACGACGTTTTTCACACGGAACGACAATGCCCCCATTGCGAATTCTCGACTAATTCACTAGCCGACTTGGCAAGACACGCAACGAGCGTATGCCCCGGAAAGTTGATTCTCTGTCGGTTCTGCCATCTTGAGGTTCCCCAAGAAGGCGATCCCTTCAATCCTAGCCCAGAGGTTGTTCTGTCCGGTTTGACAGCGCATGAACTGGCAGACGGCACCCGCACAACAGAGTGTCACCTCTGCGACAAGATTGTTCGGTTGAAGGACATGGAAACGCATCTCAAGCACCACGAGCTGGACAAGGTCTCTCGACTAAAGCCACCGGTATGTCGCAACGCCAACTGTGGAAAAACAATGTTTGGCGTTGGATCAAGGGGCCAAGTCCGCCAAGCAGCTTCTAGTGAGCAAGGCTCGAACGACATTGGGCTGTGCTCTACCTGCTTTGGCCCCTTGTACGTGAGCATGCACGATCCCGAAGGCAAGGCTCTTAAACGACGAATCGAGAGACGATACTTGAGCCAGTTAATGACAGGCTGTAAAAAAGATCACTGCGGGAACCCATGGTGTAAAACAGGACGGGCCAACGCAGGCCTCGAGCCGAAGCCGTCGAGCACTCGCGAGGTGCTCCCGCTGGTGAAGCCTCTTCTTGCCGACATCACGAATTTGGATGCACCGCTGTACTTTTGCACGGATGAGGCAAATCAGAGGGGTCGTAAGCTGGCAGAGATGATGTCTGCGGAGGGTGTATGGGAACTTGAGTGGTGTATTGCTGCGGCGGAGGCTGAGAAGGGTAGTCTGGAGAAGATGCGGGATTGGTTGCAGGCGTGGGCGCCAACGAGGTAGAGCGAGGCGTTGGGGTTGTAGAATTAGAGATGGTTATACCATGTATTGATGATGAGATGATGATATTTTCAGATGTATAGTGGCAAGATGGGTGTATAGACATAGAGGATTACGACACTAGTAGATCAACCGGCATGTTGAGCATCAAATTACAACAAGTTCCTATTGAGTTGCAATGATCTTACAACATCTTTACACACTATCTAGTAGTGCCGAATACGATATCCGTACGTTCAGCACAAAGTTACATCCAAAGGACATCCGGATCTTTCGGGAGTTAGACCATCGCGTGATGTAGGTGATCCGTGAGAAGCGACGTCTCCGAAGACATGCACATGCAATTATATGCGCAACAGATGGAATGTTTCGGTGAGGACAAGTTCAGTGGAAATGCAGATATGAAACAAGGAATTTTTTCCTGATTTTTCTTGATTTGTCCGGGTTCAAGGATCTATTCTATGGATCCATGCTTGTTACTTTGTTTTAGTGACAATTCATGACGTTGATTGATGCGAGTCAGGACTACCGTTGATGCAGATCTATGGAAAAAGTTGGCAGTTTGCGATAGGAGAGATGGTACTTGATAGAATGGAATCGCAACAAGTTGAAAACTCGTGGTAAAAGTAAAAGGACAATGAATTGAGCCGAGGCTGTAGCATGCTGTCTTGTAAATGGCCTCATAAGACAATGCGGGCCTCAATCCGCAGACTTGGCCTTGCAGATAAGGTCCCATGAATTAGCATGAAATATCACCATGCGATTGGAAAAAGCCCCGCGTCAAAGTTTACCTTAGTCTTTAGCTTACCTTAACTCCATAGCCTCCGTAAGGTAGCTTACGACGCTTGTAGGGGACGTCTCCAACTCAGGTGCTAAGCTTCCTTGACGCAGCCAAAGGTGATGGAAGGATTCCTCAGTCATCCATCCACCTTTGAACCTGTCGTCAACATCAACATCAACATCAACACCGACACTCTTCATCATCATAGGCCTTTCACTTTTCCTCCATCAGCACACATCTCGCATCTCAGCGCTTGTTAAAGCCCCATATACTAAACCAACCCCGCTATCTGCTAAGGCACGGATAGGTATTCAGCATTTACCCGCCCGCCTGGCTCACGGGCTCCAACATCCGATTCCAGCTAAGCCAAGTCTAGCACAGCACAGCACAGGCACTGACTGCGCTTTCGTATCGGCCCAACGCAAAGCTCAGCACAGCAGGGACCTGTTCTAGGCTCTAGCTACAGCACCTTCGGGCTATTTTTCGGCTGCCACTGCTCCTGCTACTGCTACCGTACCCACCTCCCCCAACCTCCAGTCCTGTCCAGTTGCATTAGATCTATTCCAACCATCAACAACCAACAACATCCGTTATCGCTGTTATCGTATCCCCGACCTCATCCTTTCAACTTCACCTTGACCACTTCGGCGCTGCTAGCACCGGCCGAGAGACTCCTACCCCAGGCCGTTAATACCACCTTCTCCATATACGATAGGTTCCCGCCCAAGCGAGATGCCCTCTGTGGTGACCCCCGTCGTCTGACGCCCCTCCCCCATTTCCACCCATCGCGGGACATCCGGTACCATACCTATCGAGACAAGCTCGTTGCGTTGATATCGCTCAACGTAATCTTGCGACAGCTTACACTCGTCGCTGCGTTTGACTATCGGTCTTGACTCATTGCATAGCATTTTTGCATCTGATTTCGACCACGATCCATCTTTCGATTATCGTTGACGACACATACCAGCTACCGCCCTGGTCTACGTCGTCAACGTCAGATAAGACCAGCCCAAGTGCGCGATCGCGCCATCTTGACCAGCTGTTGTCTCGTCTTTCACAACTTCACTCAACATGGGTAACTCAAGCACCAAAGAGTCCCGTCACGACGGCGATGCCGTCCATAGTTATTCCTCGCCCGGCGATCCCTCAGTACGCGAGCATTTGCGAGAATCCAACTCGAGATCGACACGACGTATGAGCAGAGCCGAGATAAACCTATTTGGCATTGGCGCGGGTTCTTCACGCAACCGCGATCAACAAGATGCTCCTTTTGAGCGTCGCGAGACAAAACAGGAGCGTGAGGCGAGGAGATTAGAGAGAGAGCGCGTGCAACGAGCAAAGGAACGTGAGAGGAGCATGCGCGAGGAACATGTCGATGGAGGTTATCTGGTTACGTTGGGCACCTATACAGGCACTGAAGATTTCAGCAAGCCTGTCGTGAGACAGCTCCAGGTATTTTCTCTCGCCCTCGTTATTGCTCGTTCTGGTAAGCTGACATTATACAGATTGAAAGAAAGCTTGCGCCATTCTGGCGAGGCCTCAACGACTGGTCTTCCAACTGGGCCGAGCATCAACTGATTGCCGCAGCTCGCGGCCTTGACATACCCCCCGCCGATGCGCCACCCGACCCAGAGCTTGTCCCGCGACCACTTCCTCCCTCCGAGAACCCGTCCGCATCAAACCTCCAGAACCTTACAGTGCCTATGGGACCTAGGACACTTTCCGCCGCTTCAGATCACAGCGGATCCGGTACAGGATCTGCCCTTCCTTCTCCGTCTATGCCGGGACAAAAGTCGAGCTCACCCTTTAAGCCACGAGCTAAGGCCCTCGCTGCTGCCCTTAGTGGCGGCTCCCGCAATGCCTCCTCGACCGACCTGACCCCCAAGGAAACTAGTTTTCCTCACGACCCTTTTGTCAATGGGCAACCCATGGAGGTTTTCTTGTACAAGAATGCCGACGAGTGTCCTATCTGTTTTTTGACATACCCACCTTACTTAAACCACACCAGATGCTGCGACCAGCCTATCTGTAGCGAATGCTTCGTCCAGATCAAGCGCACCGATCCTCATCTTCCCGAACATCATCCCAATGGTGAGGCTCGAGATCCTAACGAAGGCCTCAACCCGGACGATCCGCCGGAAATGCTTATCTCGGAGCCTTCGGCATGTCCATACTGTCAACAGCCCGAATTCGGCGTAACATACGAACCTCCCCCATTCCGACGAGGCCTTGCCTACTCTTCCATGTCAGGAAACCCGACACAGAGCACAGCCATGTCTTCTCAAACTTCAATAAGTAGCACACTCCAAACCCCGCCTACCGGCCGTCGACGTGGACATAGTTTGTCTGCGAACGCGCCGAATGTCATTACTACGGATCGTGTGCGCCCCGATTGGGCCTCGAAACTTGCCACGGCGAGAAACCATCAAGCACGAAGAGCGGCTGCTGCGACCGCCCTTCACACAGCTGCTTTCCTAATGGGAGGAAACGAGCAGAGATCAATACTTCGACCTGGACGCTTTGGTCGGAGAAATAATGGAAATAACGATTCGAACGCTAGCCCCAGTGCCAGTGGGCAGATTCAGGTTCAGGACGAGGGACAGAATGACGAAGGCGAGGGCCCGGAGCCCGGTGCTAGAGGATCTTCAAGAAATGCCACAGGACGCCGAAGTCGCATGGATGAACTTGAAGAGATGATGTTCATGGAAGCTGTTCGACTTTCATTGGCATCTGAAGAGGAGCGAAAACGAAAGGAGGACAAGGCTATACGAAAGGAGACCAAGAGGCGAGAAAAGGAGGAGCGTAAAGCTGCTAAGAAAGGCGGCAATCCATATGGTGGAAGTGGAAGTGGTGCGAGCGCCAGCAGTCTATCCCTGGGTCTGGGTCGTCGACGTGGCAATAGTACTGCCAGTAATTTGCGTGTGGAGGCTACAGTGTCGAGAGCTTCACAAGCGTCGAGTGCACCCGAGTCACCAGCCGAACCGAAACCGAAGGACGACAACTTGACTGGAAAAGGCAAAGGGGTTGATCGAGGTTCGCCAGATGTCCAGGGCGAGCCGGCCTCATCATCAAGCTCTCTTCCACTACCCTCTGGTCCTCCGCGGGGAGCATCACACTTGAGACAGATGAGCAATGCTTCCTCAGTGGGCTCTTCAGTCAACGATAGCCCTGTTGGGACATACTCTGGACCGGACTACCTGGGCGCCGATGTAGGTCCTCGGTCTAGTGGACTGAGTCTCGGCGGCTACAGTGATGATGGAGAACGGGATGCCGGAAGTGCTGGCGCTGAACCTATGTTCAACTTTAGCAGTTTGGCTCAGATGGTGGGAGCCAACCTCGAGGATGGATCAATGCGCCATGACGAGGATGGAGAGTCTCCTGACGGTACAACATATGCTCGGCCGCTCTCACAAGTCAAAGAGGATGACAAGGAGGATGCCGAGGCCGAGCACGTCGAGGGTATAAGGGCTGCTAAAACAGAAGTTGTGTCCAGTTCCCTAGCTACTCCCGCTGTTATGATTACACCGGAGACGCCGGCTCCAACAGACGATAAAGAACATGAGGATAAGCAGCTTGGATATTCCCATACCACAACACTGGCACAGTAAACCATGCCCAAGAAGATCGATTAGATGGAGGGGTTATACTAGGGAAGAGGGGGAGTTGGGATGTACAATGGCATGTCAAGACACGACGGAAGCGGAACAGCAGCTTGTGGGTTGAGCAATCTGTATTTTGTATAAGGCAACGCTACATATGATAGCGTAGGCATGTAGCAGGCAGGCATGTAATAATTTATGCCGTGATGAGAATGTCAAGATGCTTGTGTGGTAATGTTACAGGCAGATGAGCCCCAGATGTCTAGACGTACTTGTGGATTTCATCGTGAGTTGGCAAAAACCTCGTCGACTCCTTCATGCACTCGTCAACAATGCAGGCACAATCTCGACGTTGATAAAGTGAGCAACGTTGAACGTACACATCCTTTAATTGTGTTCTTCCCAACACTATTTAAAATGTCTTTATGTCTTCTTAACCTCAACCTGGAACTTATCCGTCCACTCACTAAACTCATCCTTCTCCCCATCCCACCCCAACTTGAGCACCTCACTCATACCCACCGCACTCTCAAAGCAATCATCCATAAGCCGATCAATCTCCTCAGGATCCAGCTCATAAAACGCACCCGCTAGATCACCAAACTTGTCCGGCAACGTTTCAAGGACTCCCGCCGTGCGGTCTAGCTTAGAGGGCATGTCGGCCTTGGTGGTGTCTTTGGGAAGCTTCTTGAAACGGCGCTTGGAGATGGCTTGGTAGAGAAGGACGACCATGCGGAGACGCTTCAGGGAGGAATCGAGACGCGGTCGGATTTTGTCTGGGTCGGAGCGGGGGATGGCGGAGGGGGAGTTCATGAGGTCGTCGAGCATGTCTTGTTTGGAGAGGGATGTGTTGTCGAGTTGGTCTGCAAAATCGTCCACATCGTCTTCGTCCTCTTCATCGTCTTCTTCCTCGCCCCATTCTTTTAGCTCTTCCATTACATCCTTGAGTGTATCTCTCCATTCTTCAGCCTTCTTCACAAAGAAGCCTCCCACGCCCATATTCGAAAGACCTATCACGTCGTCGCACGCCGACCACAGCATACCCGTCAGCGCCAAACTTCCCTTTCCGCTATCCTTGCCTCCACCGGAAAGAACCTTGCCATCTTTGGGGATCCTCTGAAGCAGATTTCCGAGCTCAGCTAGTACTTTGTACGCACGGTAGGCAAGTTCTTTGCGCACGACGGAGGTGTATAACTGAGATTCGCATGCTTGAGCGGCGGTTGCAAGGCCGGGAATAGGACCCTTGACGAGCTCCCGAACGACGGTGGAGATGGCGCTGGGTGTGAAGGGTTCGTTGATCACAAGAAGGGAGATCTTGGTGCCGTGTGCGCGGATAAGAGAGGAGCAGTCGCGGGCGAGAGCAAGGGCGTCGATATCTTTTGTTTCGGCAGAGGAGTTTAATGATGTAGATGTGTTGCGTTGGATCTCGGTGAGGTTGGATTGAAGTTGTTCGATAAGAGCCGATGCGGTAGCAACAAGGGTTTCGAGGTCCTTTCGAGCCCCTGCGTCGTTGGGAGCCATGTTGTTGTTTATTGAGTCGTAGTGTCGATGATGCGTCAGAGTCAGTTTCTTGGTGTTTTGGAGGGGCAATAACCATTTCTCTTCTCTTTTTTTCCTTTCCCCCACCTTTAGTGCCCTCATCCCGCGGGGCTAATTCCGCAGCTGCCAGAATCCCCCGAATATTTACCGTCCAGGGGCCGCGTCCCCTAGAGCGTCAGTAGCTTGGAGAGCCATTTCAGTGGAGACCTCTCCAGATGCTCCCTTGTCATCTGTTGTAGCTGACCTGGCCAACTTTAACCCTCTAGAGCTTTTGTTTCTTGACACTTACACAAACACATACACCAAAAATGCATCACCCGAATTCTGTAGCGCTGCTGAGCGCTATATACGCTTTTACATTGGCAGCTGCGGGCAGTGTGCCTAGAGGTGTTGGTCCTGAATGTAAGTGCTGTTGACCTCGAAGCTATCCACAAGCTTGAGCTAATGATGGTTGTTGTCTAGTTATTTCTCATTATGAAGGCAAAGAGGAATTCTCTTGTATCACCAATGCTGCTATTAAATTAAGCCTCGATCAAATCAACGACAACACCTGCGATTGCCCCGACGGCTCTGACGAACCTGGTACCGCTGCTTGCGCCAACATCGACCCTCTCTCCCCCGAACAGCCTCTTGCAGGCTCCATCTCTGGCACGACTAATGCTACCAATGCCTTACCTGGTTTCTGGTGTGCTAACAAGGGCCACATTGGCATGTATGTGCCCTTCCTCTACGTCAACGACGGCGTCTGCGATTACGAGCTCTGCTGCGATGGTTCCGAGGAATATGCCGGTGTCGGCGGTGTGAAATGCGAGAACAAGTGTGCAGAGATTGGCAAGGAGCACAGAAGACTAGAGGAGGAGAAGAGGAAGAATCTTGAAAAGGCGGCTAAGAAGCGAGGTGCTATGGTTTCAGAGGCCAAGGACCTTCGACAGCGTGTTCAGAACAAGGTGGCAGAGCTCAAGAAGGAGATTGCTACCCTCGAGACGAAGAAGGAAGAGCTTGCACAGAAGCACCGCGAGGCTGAACAACAAGATAAGGGCAAGGTTGTTCGCAGCGAGGGTACCGGTGGTGGAAAGCTCGGCGTTCTTGTCGGACTAGCCAAGACACGCGTCACCGAGCTTCGCGATACTCTTGACAACGTCGTCAACCAGCGCGATGCCCTCAAAGAACGAGTTGGTGAGCTCGAGGAGCTGCTTACAAAGTTCAAGACCGACTACAACCCCAACTTCAACGATGAGGGTGTCAAGGCGGCCATTAGATCTTTCGAGGACTACTCGGCTCGTCAGTCGGAGAAGGTTGCCGACAAGATTCTTCCTGATGAGGATATCTTGAGTGTTCTCAAAGAGGATAGTGAGAGCAATGGTGTTAACTGGAAGGAGTTTGAGGAAGATGAGGGTAGTGACACTGATATCCGTAAGTTCAGCACCATCTCATGATATGGCATTTACTAACAATCTCAGTCTATAACTTCGAGGCCTACCTGCCTCCCCCCGTCCGCTCTCTTCTTCACAACACCCTCGACTCCCTACGCGTCTGGGCCATCACCAACGGCATCCTCGCCGACAACTCCTCCCCCGGAAAAGAATCCACTCTCGTCCGCGCCGCCCGCGAAGCCGTCGATGCCGCTAACCGTGATCTCACCGACAAGACCAACGCTCTCAACATCGAACAAACCGATCTCGACAAGGACTACGGTCCTGACGATATCTTCCGCGCTCTCAAGGGCAAGTGCGTCAGCCTCGAGGCAGGAGAGTATACCTACGAACAATGCTGGTTGGAACGCACCATGCAAAAGTCTAAGAAGGGTCATGGATCAAGCAACATGGGTAACTTCAAGCGCATCGATCGCATGATGGCTGATGAGGAGGAGAGAATCGACGGAAAGAGTCTCGGAAAGGGTGAGAGGATGGTTCTTCACTACGAGGACGGTCAACAATGCTGGAACGGACCTCAGAGGAGGACAGATGTCTGGCTGGGCTGTGCTGAGACAGAGGAGCTCTGGAGGGTGAGCGAGAGTGAGAAGTGCGTGTACAGAATGGAGGTTGGCACGCCTGCGGCTTGTGACTTTTCCAGATGGGATGTTGGAAGTCAGCCCAAGAAGCCTCGTCATAGGGATGAGCTATAGATGGAGATTTGAGAGGATATACCAGTAAGACAAGCCATGTTATTGATAAAATTGTTCGTCACGTAGAATGGACAAAGCAAGTGTTTAAATACAACCATCTGAATTGAATCTATGCTGCATGTACAATACTCGTACACTACATCTGATAAAAACATGCTTACACCAAGAATTTCCCTGATATCACAGTACATTACCCCGACTCCCGCCAACTCCCGCAATACAGTTTCGCATCTCTAAATCAGACATCTATCCCTCAATATCATAAACAGAGATGGCACTCCCAGCTGGTCTACCAGAAGCTGCACCATCCTATGTAGTGCTGACACAGATTCTCCAGCTTGGTAGCCTCCATGATCAACTTGTTGACCTGGTTGATGACGTCCAGCTCCTCGTTGTTCTTGAAGTCCCGACCGGTGAGCTTCTGCTGCACGCGGTCTAGAACCTCGACGGCTCGCGCGTTCTGGCTCTCGACCTCTTGTGTGCCGTTAACCATGGGGTTGCCTTCCAGACCCGCTGAGCTGTTTGTTCGGGCGCGGGTGCGTGTTTGAACGGATGGTTCGGGGGCGTTGAGGAGCTCCGAGGGAGCTACGTCGCTGTCTAGGATGGATTGACGACGGGCGCGGACGCCGCCGGGGACAGGCATTGCTGTGTCTCTATCGGAGCGGAAGTTGGGGCCTGTTGGGGAGGCGGCGTTGGTTAATCGCCAAGTTAGGAGAGGATCATGGATGAACTGGGAATTGTTAGTATCGTTGTCATTGGGGAGTTGAAGATGTAGACGCACCGCTTCTAGAACAGCCATGACGCTTTCCTTATTGTCTCTCAAGACTCTCATCACGTTCTCACATGTAATTCTAAAGCTACCCTCGATATTGCTAACCTCCATGGCATAAGTCAACATGCGCGTGAGTCGGAAGGGAACCCTCTCAGGGTACTTTTCTCTCTTCATCGCCACCTCGAAACAGTCACCGAAATCAATGTGGATGATCTTTCCGGTGACACGGTCAAGCATCAAGTTGGAAGGGTGACGATCGCCCAATCCAAGGATGTAGCCCACCATGGACATGACACCAAGCGAGCGCGTGTAGTTTGTTCGTCGCTCGAGCCAGGCCTCGGAAGACTTGGACTTGAGCCACAGCACGCGGTACAAGTCTTGGCCTGTGGTGTTGTCCAACGCATAACCAAAAACCTCGACTTTCTGCATCAAGGTGAGGTTGTCGTAGTCGGGCGCCATCTGCAGCATGATGCGATGCTCGATGTTGAGCAGGATCTTGCGACTCTCACGGTACTCCCTAATAAGAACGTGGAGGGTGTCGCTGTTGGGAACCCACCCTAGCAGACCACTATTCTGCGACAGAGGGATTGCAGGATAGCGCTGGATGTTAAGATGGCGCTTGAAGCATTCCGGGTCGTGCGCCAGCAGGGTATTGCAGAGGCCGAACAGCTGCATAACTCGTTCGTCCTGACGAATATCCTCGTGGCCCTTGAGCAAGAAGGCAAACGACTTGCCGTCGCTGCCGTTGACGTTGAGCTTTCGTGGACGCTGCTTAGAGTTGATAACGCTAAATGTCGTGTCAAAGGACATTATCCTCACGATAGGCTGTCCGCTCTTGTATGTTCCTGGAACAGCCAGGTCAAGGTTCTTGGCGTTGAGCAGTTTGGGCGAGCAGTACGTCAACTCCAGGGTGGTAACCTGAGGAAGCTGCCTACTTATTCTGCGGAATACCTGATAATACAGATCCCACGCCTGGTTCAGGTCGTTGACGTCTTGACTCGTCTCGTATTGTCGGCACCAGTCTTGTGCCTCCTTGAGGTCTCGACCGAATGCCTGCGCGAAGGAGATCTCACGAAGAGTCTCAGGGCCGCGCTCCAGAAGCTCGTGCAGGGGCTCAAGTGTTGCAAACATTCCTTCAATGTTATGATCACCAAAGTACAAGCGCGACGCTTCTTCCAATCCCTCATGCCAAAGCTCGTGCCACAGGACAGCCACGCGAATCAGCTCATGACTGACCGTATCAGCCTGGGCGACCAGGTTTGCGCTGTGTTGTCTCATACTGTCCATGATCTGAGCCGCAGAACGAGATCGGCGAGTGTTCTGCCAAGACTTCATGGCGACAGTCAGAGGATAGACTAGAGCCTGAGGATGAGCTCGTCCAACATCGGCAAGCAGATTATGCACAGATTGTTGAACTCGCTTGTTGGGCTGATTGATTCGGGCAATCAGTTGAGGAATGACCTCGAGCCATGTGTCGACGCTGACATGAGCAAAGCCTTCCGTTACGGCTGTGTTGACATCCGCGCTACCTCCGTGCGTAAACCAGAGAGTAAGCAGTCGGAGAGTATCCTGCAGCGAACTTCCCTCCGATAGCGCGATAGATTTGAAGAAGCCCTTGACGGCCGGGACGACATGCTCTATCACCATTGTTTGATCGGTCCTTGACATGTGGCCTTCGTTACCAGCTGTAAGGGTCTGCACGATCTCGAAGTTGGCCAAAGCCCATGCGTGCCAGGCCTTGTACCATCGGGGGTTGTACTTGGTCGCTTGAGAGTACGAAGTAAGAATATCCTGGACCTGAGTAAACTGCCAATCATCCTTATTGAGTGCAATCAGCCACTCTCCCTGTCGCAGGTAGCATTTGGCCAACAGGACTGTCTGGTCATACAGTGCTCGCTGAGTTTGCGGGCTCATAAGAGTAGGGTCCATCGGGTTCTGGAAGCCGTAGTCGCCCATGATGTTGACTTCATTGCCAGCCTGAGCATTCAGATGAGACTTGGCGATATCCAGGCGTTGCGCGGCATCATTAGTGAACTTGCGCAGGCAGTACAGCGTCTTCTCGGCAGTGCCCTTCTGCTTAAATCCGGGCTGCTGTCCAAGCTCCCACTGGTACTTGAGCACAGCGTAGATGACCTGTGGTGCAGGTGGTCTGCCACCAGGTCCTGGCTGTCGTTGGTCGGTCCAGTAGGGTATCATAGACTCCAAAGGAGCGTCACTTCCGATGAGTTGCTTGAGTGACTTCTCAGCCAGACCCATTCGGCCAGATTTGCGGCAGAGGTTGGCAAACTTGATCCACATGTGCATGTTCTCCGTCGGTGCAATCACTATAGCACGCAACCTAAGCATGCGCTGCCAAACCTCGACGTTCCTCTGACAACCCTTCAATCGAGTCTCCCAAGTTCGCCTCATGATGGCCTGCTTCTTCTCGTCACATTGCTTGTAGACGATGAGTTCCTCGAGCTCAGCAAGCATTTGTACTCGCACAACGACCTGGTACGCTCGGTTGTACGACTCACTAACCAACGCACTCAACTCGGTGTCCAGGCCTTCACGAGCTTGCGTAACACAAGCAATCGCCTCACGGAACTGATTGCGATGGAGCGCCAATATAGCTCCAAAGAAAGACCGATCAGGCGAGTACCTCTTGAGCGATGAAAGGTAGTTGTCCATCGAGTCCCACTTGTTCAGGCCCCATGCAGCGGCTGTGGCAAGAGGAGCGATCATTCTCTGGACTTCGGGTGTAGAGTTGGCCCAGGTGCTGCCGGTCAAGCTGGCCAGAGCTTCCCACTCTCCCAAGGCGTGCAAACAACGCATCTTACCCATGACGATATCAACAGGGATCGCTTGGTCTTCAGGCACCTCCGACTCTCTCTTATTGTAGAAGGCCAATGCTTCTTCCCAGCGCTCCAGCTTCTCGAACCAGGTTTCTCGCAGCTGAATGCCTTCCTTATATAATTGAGCTTTGCGAAGAATACCAATGGCAGCATCAGACTGCTGGAGCTGATTGTTGATAACGATCAAGGCCTCAACGGCACCACTGCTCTGGTCTTGCAGGAACTCGAGTTCTTTGTAATGCAAAGCCTTTGCATACGCATGACAGCGAGCAGCCTCCCTACCGAGAACTCGGATGTCGATCGGCAAAGCCTTGTCGTCATGCTCCATGAACTCGGCGAGATTAAGCAAAAGACCCAACAGATCAGGGGGGACGTTCTCCGACTTGATTGCACTCTCAATGTTCTGGATGAGTTCATCCTGGAACTGCTCGTATAGTTCACTCCAGCAAGAGACGAACGCCGAATTGAAGAGTTCTCGAGCCAGTGGCAGATACACGCTTGCGAGGCTAGCACAAGCTCTGAGGGCATGGTTCGGTGATTCGGTCAGTAGCGTTGTACTGAAGCGTCGTAGCCACTCTTGCCAATCCTCCTTGGTAGACTTGCCCTTCGTATCCCAGGCAGCCTTGAGATGGATAGCATTCATCTCGAGCTTCTTCGTACCTTGGTCCGCAAAGGCAGGCTCGTCCGCTCCATCTACGAAGCCCAATGCAGAAGTCAGATCCTGAGGCAAGACCTCTCCCTTCTGAAGCTTGCTCACGAGTAGCTCGTAGTTGGAATGTTGAATCTGGTGTTGGTTGATTGTCTTGTTGACAGTTCCCATAAAGTGTAGGTAGTCCTTGCCCAACTGTTGAATCAAAGCACAGAGGGTATCTAGAGCGGCAATGCGTAGCGTGGGCTCGCCCATGTCCAAGACGCGTGTGAGAGGGTGGATGATCTTTGCAGCGTAGTCATTAAGGTTCACTTGGCGAGAGATCTTTCCAATCGTATCGATGGCCTGTTTTCTGACAAAGGTAGGTTGACCCTGCTTCTCAAAAGTCCGCACAATAACAGGAATGATGAGATGCATATACTCCTCAGCACTGGCACCAAACACCAAGAAAGCATGCATCACCTTCTCGGATGGTGTACGCTTCGGAGTTGAATCCTTGTCAAGCACACCGAGCATCAGCGGGAGCAGACCAGCCAAGTAAATCTTGAATTCTCCCTCAAGTGATTTCGAGATCGCCTCAACAAGACCCAGGATTGTAGTCTGTAGTGTTGAAGAGGTGTTCCAGTATTCTTGGAGGATCTCGACTATGGACGGCAGGTAGTTTCTGATATGTTGCCGGACGATACTGACAAGAGTGGCGAGTTGGTTGAAGTAAGACTCGAGTCTTGTGGAGGTAGCTGATCGTATCACATGAAGGAATGCCGGTATGATTCTATCAAGGAACGATACACACTCCAAGCCTAGGGTGCGGAAGATGTTCATAATCGCTTCAATCACAGCCGCATGGTGCTGAACCAGCGAAGAGTCTTTTAATATCTGGAGTAGGGCGTTGATGACGACTGTCGGGAAATACTCTTTGTTGGAGGGTGTGAGTCCAGTCATCATGAGTGAAATATCTGTTAGTTGATTTGACTCTCGCGCCTCGGGACTTGGCTCCTCAACCTGGATCGGTGTCAGTGAATACCTCGTCATATGAGCATGCGAGAGACTTACCTGGTGCTTGTAGGGATCGAGCGCACCGAGAATTCCCATCAGCTTGATGGTCTCCTGTCTCAAGGGCACTCGTGCTCCCTCGGTTCTGATAATGCTTTGTAAAATCTCGAGGAGTTGAGGATACTCGATGTATGGTAGGATGACATAGCCTGAATTGCTCGCAAGCTGTCCCAAGGCGTGCAGCGCAGCTTCTCGTTTCGCGTTGGAGCTCTGGTCCTGCAGCGCATCGAGAATAAGCGGCATCAATCGGTCCTTGTACGGCATCATATCTTCACCACCCACGGTAGCAAGCTCACCAATAGCCTTGAGTATTGTGGCAGCGACAGAAGGGTTGCTGTCGCTCGCTTTAGGGAGAAGGACTGAAATCATGGGTTCAACATATGGCTTGATGAGAGATTGCGCGTTCTGAACCAAGAGGCTCAGGAGCTTGGCACTCTCCTCCTTGTTTCGGGCAACGTCGGAGAACTCAAGTTCAGTGAGCATCTGAATGAGAGTCTTGCGGAGTGAAGGAATGACATATGCCGGGTTGTATCTAGCGAGGCGACCGATAATGGAAATGGCCACTTCTCTGATTGAGAAAACTTCATCGTTCAGAGCGAAGAAGAGGATGCGAATGTTTTCAGCCTTAGCCAAGTGTCGGTCGAATCGTTCGTCCAAAGCCGCTAAGACCGTCCTTCTGATATTAGGTTCCGGGTCTGAGACTCCAACTGTAAGAAGCTTCTCAATAACATCGCCGACAACTTGAAGGGCGTGGTAACTGGTCTGGTTGACGATCGGATCGCGTACGTAGAGCTGGCAACATGTCAAAGCCGCCGCTTCCCTGATTTCTGGGTCTTCATCCTCGACATATTTGATCGCGACATCGCGGACAAATTCGTTCAGAACATGACCAGAAAAGTCGAAGCTACCCAGAGTGTTGAGGGCCAGTTTGACCTCGGATCTCCGGTGTTCATAAGCCTGAGGATCCTTGGCATCTTTGGGGATGATAGGGACTGAATTAAGAGTATTTGGTTGTGGTGCGCCAAGGGGCTTAAAGGGTTCGCCGCAGAGAACCACACTGAGCATGTCGAGCAGTCTCTCCTGGATTGTCGGCTTAACTGGGGGAATGTAGAAGGCCATATCGACAAGGGCCTGGGTGAGCTTCGGGGTGAGATCGCACGCAAAAATGGGATCCAGCAGCGCCTCCATATACTTGCTAAGAGTCTGGCCGACAGCCACAGCAAGGCGACTGATACAGTCAAATACAGGGTCGACTGAGCCTCTCTTGCGAGATTGGAGACTGAGACCTTCGCGCACGTAGATCAAAACGCCGTCAAGGTATGGAGCAATCGCGCTCTTGACCGAGTTGGCAATGTTACCAATCGCAAGGAAAGCATCGTTACGCTCCTTGTCCTTCTTCAACATGCCAGACAGATAAACCATGAACTTGTGCAGCCAAGTGTGCGCAAAGTCTGCCGGAGAGTAACTGGCCAGATCTGGGATCAAAAGAACCACGGTCTTTCGGATGGTAGGATCTCTATGATCCTTGTGCTTGAAGACGATATCACACGCCTGCTGATAATGCTCCTGCATATACATGGCGCCTTGCTCGAGAAGCTCCTTCAAGACCAGTAACGAACCGTGGATGGATTCCACAGTGTTGACCTTGAGACCCTGCTTCGATTCATTGTAAATCTTGCTCATCCACAGCTGCTTCATCTCCTGGTCTCGCTCGCGAAGGATTCGGAAGCAGGCGCTAACTGTTTCCGCCGACGTCGCCCGGATGAGCTGTCTGGAGTCTCTAAGTCCAATCCAGATCCAGTCGAAGATTGTCGGAATATATTGATACATAAGGGTCGGGGCGCTGCGTGCCAATTCGCGCAATACGAGAACGGCGCTGTATCTTCGTTCCTCTACACGGTCGTTCTGGAGCCATTCGAGCGCTGTGTTGACCTCTGAATCCACCAGTTCCGATATCATTGATCCACCAGGTCGGCATAGCTTTCCGAGGGCGATGGCAGCCGGTTGCATCGGGTTGATGTCCTTTCCGCGAAGAATCGTCTTGAGATTTTGTGTAAAACGCGTGTATTTAACGGCGACATCGACGCCTTCGAAGTCGATGAGCGCATCAAGGGCGTAGATGCCTCCGAGTCGTTCGGATGAGTCGCTGCCATGTGTAATGAGCTGTGTAATCTTGTTGTTGACGGCGTTGTAAAAGGTAAGGAATGCCTCGGGGGCAAGATCTCGATGGCAGAGAACTACAAGCTCGCGAAGCTGTGCAGCGGATCGTTTGCGCACATCGTCGCCGAGTCTGACAAGAAGTTAGAGTTTGTTGTCCTACCCAACATTGCTGGCGTCATGGGGAGCCTACCTTGACCGAAGACCGCGAGTGACGTGTTCCAGTCGCTCCATGGCGACCTGCTGTGCTTGCGATGCCATGATGCCGTCGCCGTCGCGGCACTGGAAATCAATCGATCAACGTCGCATGTACTTGAATATCGAGGGCCCGAGGGCGGCGAGAGTTTGGGAGAGGAGAGGTCGAGGTTGGAGCGGGGAGTCGGAATCGAGCTTCGAGCCCGAGCGCGCGGTCGAGTACGCGTCGCCTGTTTTCGCAGTGACCAAAGTGTCCAAGATACCGATACTAGAGGAGGTTCCCTCGCTATTAAATATCGCCTTCGTTAAGGCACCACCTGAGGGAGATATTAGGAAAGGCGCATAGCACCAGGAGTTTAAAGTCGGAGGTTGCTGAGCTTGGGTCAGGCGGAGGTCATTGAATGGACCTGAGGTTTAGAATCGGCGGGCCAGCTGTGGAGCACTGCCGTTGTCTTGGCACAGTGCCAATTGCAACAGAATTAGGAATAGCTCGGCTGCATCGCCCGACGCTTACAGTGCATAATGCATAACCTACGGTCCTTGTACCTTGAGCTTGTGCAGCAGTTGCTTGGTTCTTATCGATAAGCGTAACTTTGGCCTGACTTTACAGTACCTAGGAATCGCCTCAACTGACTCGGTTCCTAACTTTCTCCATCACCAGGAGCACTCTTATTCCTCTTATTCCTAATTCTCTTGTTTTTATTGACGATCGCACGCTCGGAAATATCGTTTCTATTCCCGAAACCGTTTACCAAATATCTCTCCGCAACCACGCGACCATTCTCACAATCAACCTGCATCCCCATCGCGATCAGCAATCATGGGTAACGACGGTGGCTCCATTCCCAAGCGCCGCGAGCTTGTCAAGAACGCAGCGCGTGCTCCTACTACTTCCGAACTCAAGGCGACCGCACTCGAGTCACTCGCCCACGCCTGGGCTCACTGCGCGCTCAGTGGCGAACCTCTCGATATCGATACCGTTGTTTCCGACTGGCGCGGGCGCCTGTACAACTACGAAGCGATCCTTAAGGGTCTTATGCCCTCCGATGACCCAGTCGAAGTCACGCCCGCAAGCCTGGGTATCAAGTCGCTACGGGACGTGGCCAAGCTGAAGGTGTCAAAGAATGGCGACAAGTTGGTTTGCCCCATCTCCATGAAGGAATTGGGCCCTGCTGTCAAGACTGTCTATCTGGTACCTTGTGGGCACGTCTTTGCAGATGTTGCGATGAAAGAGATTCAAGAAAAGACATGTCCGGAGTGTGGGGCTGAGTTCAGCCAAGACAACATCATCACAGTCCTTGCGGCCTCCGAAACCGACATCGAGCGGCTGGAGAAGAGAATGGAGAACTTGAAGGGACAAGGATTGACACATACCTTGAAGAAGGACAAGTCAGAAAAGAAGAAGAAGCGCAAGGGCGACGATGTGAAGGAAGAGGATAAGGCTACGAACGGATCAAAGGAGAACAAGAAGAGCGAAGATGCTCGGATCAGCGGCATTAACAACTCGTTTGCGGCCTCATTAACAGCAAAGGTATTGGCTGAACAGGATGAGAGGAATAAGAGGAGAAAGTTGGTGGCAGAGGCTGCGAGAGGCTGAGGCTGCTAATGATCAAGAAGCGATAATAGTACATAAGATGATGATACCCTTTAAATGTTAGAAAATTCCACTACCTGCGGTTTGCTTTGAGATGTCTGCCTAGACGTACGGACATAGTACTGGTGCTGCTACTTCTGGACTCGCCGTGGGTTCACGAGGGGGTTTGACCGAAGCTTGATCACGGCTAATCATCCCAGAATGAAATGGTATCTGCCTCCCACTACATGGTAGGAAATCCCCATTAAACGTCCATTATGGCGCGAAACTAATGCAGCCTCCTTCATAAAGTTAGATATGAATTCTTCACGCATTCCCAGCCCAATAACTTCGTGTGCTCAGTGTGAATTTCGAGGGCGTATGGATGGTTTAGGGTAATCCTGGCATATGAACCTGACATTATTATTTGCATGTACTTTGCGCTTATCGATGTCTCAACTAACAATTGACAATTAGACTATTACCAAAGATAGACTTATTAAAGAACGTCTATATCGGACTGATTATGAGAGAATAACTACTAAAGCTAGATGCGTTGACCATGGCGCTCTATGGCCAAAGAATGCTGGACTTGAACACCTACTGCAACATAAAGATTCCATTGTAGACCACCGCTAAACACGATCGTATAAACACTCAGGGGTATATCGTATCCCTAAACCAACTCCACGCTTCAATACCAACGTTGCATCAACTTCATTAAATTCCTAGCACCTCAAAAACTCCCTCGTAATCCTCCACTCCGTGTTGCCGGGCTCAGGATCCCTAAAGTAAGTAACCCAAATCCCTCCCTCATCCGCCGGCCCAATGATTGTATTTCTAATCCGTCTATGATCAGGGATACCAAATGGCGCCTCCAAATCGGCCGACTTGAGGTCAAGCTGTTGAACGCCCTCGAGTGCAGCCGATATGGGCGACAAGGGTTCTGACATGGAACTTGGTGAGGATGCGCTTGATGGGATGCTCAGAGGCGTACTGCCTGATAGGATTTCCTCGGGGG